>JAMXBD010000548.1:0-600000 GCA_024138025.1 Combretum micranthum | reverse complement strand
CGTTTGCAGTGGGGAAGAAGTGGAAGCCACATGATCTCATTCTCAAAAGATCTTGGGAATAAGACTGTTGAAGAGGTGTGGAAAGAGATGCAGCAAGGGAATAAGAAAAAAAGGGAAAGTGGGAATGATGGTCATATAATTTTCAAGAGTCTACAAGCGGAGATGCACAGCTTTGTTTAGGAGAAATGACCCTAGAAGACTTTCTGATGAATGCAGGGGTTACGGCTGTATCAGGTTCTTCCCATGAGAACGAAAGCAACAGTCGTGGGACCGATCCGGTTCCAGTTCCTGCTCAGTGGATGCAATGCCACCAGCACTTTTTAGTACAACAACACCAGCCTTCTCAGAATACGATGAATAATGTTTTCATGCCCGTCCTGGATGTGAATCAGCTGCCAAATCCTGATGGTTCTTGCCCCATTTTGGATGTCATATACCCGAATGAAAGCCGAATACCCATACCACAGGAAAATGGGGGCACAGGAATTGCACCAAGAGATGTTGCTGTGAAGATCGTCGAGAGGAAGCACAAAAGGATGCTCAAGAATAGGGAATCCGCTGCTCGGTCCCGGGCAAGGAGACAGGTTATAAATTAATTTGGAATTCATGATGCATATATTTTTTACATCGAGAATTCACAAGATTATTCTAAAATGAGACACGTGATGTTTGGGACAGGCATATATACAAGAGCTGGAGAACAAGATCAGGGAGCTAGAGGAGGAGAATGCGATGCTTAGACGAACACAAAAGGTAAGCATTATTTTCCCTTTGTGTTTTGTTAATTAATTAGGTCTTCTGACCTTTCATCTAGACAAGACTGTCTGTGTCACGCACAAATCCTATGTTAAATCTGCTGTCTGTTCTGAAATGGGATTCATGTTTCAAATTAGGATATTAGATTTTGTTGGTCACTTTAGTTTTTAATTTCTTGAAGATATACACAGATTCCGATTTACATTATAATCCTCAAAATACATGGATTTGCAAAGAAATTCAGGTCTAGATCTAGTTCGTCTTTCAAAATAAATAAATAAAAACTACTTTTAAGTGCAGAATGTTTTACCTAAAAATATTTTTTCTAAAAATAATACGCTTTGTATTTTGTTGGTTTTATTAAAAATAGTTGAAAAATTGTTTCAGTGTTTAGTTCATGAATAGGTCAACTATTTGATATTAAAGTAAAAGTATAAAGCATAAACGTTTTCGTAATGTTCATAATTACAATTTCTTTAGTTTTCTAAAACTTTTAACGAGTTTTTTATATTTTTTCCAATCAAATTCTTTTATTATTTATAACATGATTTGCAGGTCAGTTATAATAAAAATTAAAGTAAATACACTTCCTTACAAAAAAAAAAAAAAAAAAAAAAAAAAAAGAAACCCTCATCCTGACGGTATCTAAGATCTCCTGTGAAAAATAAATAGGAAAGTGATTCTTTGTTTGAGAAGGGGTAGGTTTCTTTTCTCAAAAACAAGATCAGGAAGGATTTCTTGGATTTTTTCTTTATTGAAAAAGGGTTTTTCTTTATTAAAGGAAAGGTTATCTACTTGAACTCTTTTTTCATCATAACAAACCAGAAGAAATGCTGCTGGCAAAAAAAAAAAAAAAAAAGAGAGCAAAAAATATATTTTACAGCAAATTATTTTGCTTAAGGACAACCCTTATTCTTAATGGCAATCCCAATCAGCCATCAAATCATACCAAATTTGATTAGCTACAAGTATCATTCTCACATGATTTCTTACAACTGCCACTCAACACCGGTATCCTTTTCTTATTAAAAAAAAAAAAAATCGCTAAGCTATATGTTTAGCACTGATAACTTTTGGAACAGTGGAGTATGAGATAGTTTCTAATATGAAACAGAAAAAATAAACAAATAAATTTGACCCAATTGATTTCTAGTCTAACTTTTTGACGATGCTCAACTGTAGTCTAAATTTTTCCCATTTCATACCATTCCCAATTTTTATTTTTACTTTTTAACTTTTATAGTGGTTATTATCATCCATTTACATGCATCTATATATATATATATATATGTATATAACCAAAGGATCTCCCACTTTTGTGGAACCTAGTTTAAAGTTTACCATTTCAAAATTATAAAATTATACATATATTGGATCGATGAATCCTTATACGTTAAGGTCTATAATACATGAAAAAAATAATATTTTCCACACATTCCCTCTCTTAGTCTCCTCTAGACCATGTATTATGAGTCTCTACTTTTTTTCCCGATATAAATATAAAACTTTAAAGATAGATTGTAAAAGCTCTTCTTATACTTATTTCAAGTGCATTTATTTCCTCCTTGTCAATGACTTTGCTCAATGAATAAAACTATAATGAAATAATATTATTGAGAAACAAAGTAGAATTATAGTAAAATTTTTTCATTTGTTAATTTTTAATGAGGCTATTTTGCAGAAAATAATCTTTTATCGAATTATTATCGATAGGTTTGAATAATGAATAGTATTCAATATTTTTTGTAATAAGAAAATCTTATATAATTGTTATTATAGCCAATTAAATATCGTAATAGTTTTTTATAATGCATAAAAGTGTAATTACATTGCTATGACAATGAAGAGAACGAGAATATATTTTAAATTAGTGTCTTAAATTCCAATTATTTTATAAAATGTGCATTTAAACCCTGTTAAGTACCTTTCCCTAGTTGTATTGTATAAAAGTAATTAGTATTAAAAAAAAAGAAAAAAAACTCTTAAATGAACAATTTTCCTTGTCCTTATGTATTTTATATTATTTTGTCCAATTTAAAAAAAAAAAAAAAAAGTTAACTAGATTTTAGAAGCAATTTTTCAAAGATTTAAAGTTTCAAGACACTCAAATTTAAAAATGAGAACTTAAAAGCTCATGAAACAAAAAATAAAGATCGTATCTGCAACGTGTCCAAACTTCAATCTGAATTCTTTTACATATTATTTATAATAATTATTTCATAATTTTAATACACCATTAATACAAACGTAATATCAACTATTATTGAATACATTATATATAGTTAGAGAAAAAAGGAATCTGAGGTTAATTTGAAATTGTATTTTGAATGTGTAACTTATCCTAAACTCTTTAAATTAATTTGGGAAATTTAGAACAGACGGCAAACTTGTAGCATTTTGCTAAGGTCTTGAATTTTCTTTATGGTAAGTTTTTGAGGCCCGTACATCAGGGTAATATAAGTATATAAATTTCCAAAACCCCCTTGAATATTGGCGCAAAGTTCATCAACTTCTTTATAAATATAATGTCAAGCATTTATGTAGGGTGAATGATAGCATGCCCAATGCTTTTTGAGTTTCATGGTTTATCTTTTTTAACTAATAAGTTCCAGGCGTAAACAACTTTAGAACTAAATTTAGGCATAATTACGTGTATATCCCAAAAAAGCAATTAGTTAGGTACAGGAAACTATGGTAAACTCTCAATATGTAATTTAACCTTTCATAATTTTTATAATTATACAAATACCTAAATACTGGTGATACTTAAATACCCCAAAGGAATTGTAAATAGGAACAATTTTGAAATCTTAGTGCGTCAATTTGAAAGTTTCTATATATTTTAATATGTTATAGCGATGTGTCACGTTTTACAAATATATGGATTATATTTTATCAATAGTTTGAAGTTTATATTTAAAAATATGCCTTATGTATAGAGTAATTGTTTAAATTAATTTCATAGTGTTTGGTGGCTCTCCTCTCTCTAAAGGTGATTTCGGTAGTTATTCTAGGTTGGTAATATTATGTCGTAGAAAACTGAGGAAAAACCCCTTATTCGGGGAAATAATTCATCATATGTCAGATGGACATATATGAGCAATGCGTGTACCTTAAACAATAGAAATTAAATATAATATATGTTGAAAATCAAAACTATAAAAAAAAATTACAAATCTTTTTTATATTTATACCTTAATATGCAGGTATTTGTAAATCTCCTTGCTAAAATATGAAGAATATTATTTATTACGATTAACTTTCTATTATTTGTGAAAAAAAGAAGAAGAAGAAGGAGTTAACTCAGTTAATTTAATGGTAAAAATGTAAGAAATTATTCATTTTACCTTCGGCCAATGAAAAGTGATTACTATCGCATTAATGTTATTTATGATGCTCTTACTTGATAGTTATATCAATTTGCTCAATCATGTACGCATAAATTATGCATCTAGTGCATGTGTATATGAATATATGCATAAATATATACTTAATAAGCAAGTTTGATGTGATATTGATGTATATGTGTGTGTGTGCGCTTTGCTAATATGAACTTCATTCTTTTGTTGTAGTTAATTAGTGGAGGTTTTAAGAATTGTTAGGGTGACTATGTTGTTATGCTAAGTCGAGTGGGGAGAGAAAGGGGCATGAGAATGGGAATCTTTAGGACAACCCATACGCTTTTTTTATGGAAGATCAAGCTATGGAAGATTACCATATGTACTCATGAAAATTAAAACAAACTTTGTAGATTTTTCTTTTACTTATTTTTATATCACAAATATAGGAAAGCATGGATTTGAGTCTAGCCTATTCTATTATCAAAAATCTATATCATTCTAATAAGAGACCAATTGTCTCAATAAATTATAAATAGATTTGTTATATCAGCTAATATAGATAGTCTGTGCATTTTTAGGTAAATTTATTTAGAATAATCTTCAATTTCAAACCATAAGAATATAAAATGTGTGAAATGATCTAAACCACAATCAAGAATAAGTAAGGAGTCACAACATCATGGAAATGTTTCTCTTCTCATGTATTTCAACTAATTCAATCATGAAAAAGCTATCCCATAAGAGTGAGCCAAATCCTATAAAGTTATTTAAACCAACCTAACAATCATTCACATACTTAATAAAAAATAAACACACAAGAATTACATCAATCACCCATTTACTATTTATCTTATTTAGTAAAGCAAGTAATTCACATATTAGTTGTCTTCACTACAATCAAATTATAAGCCATATACTCTACGTTATATCAAGAATTGGTGTCAAAGTGAAACAACTTAGCTTCTTTTTCCCTACCTAGATTTTAAGTTATCTAAGCTTCTTTTTCCCTACCTAGATTTTAAGTTATCTATAACTATTGAACTTGCTTAATTCAAGTAATCACTGTCCTTAGCCTTAAAAAGGGCATGAATCACAAATCACAGTACTTATATTTCCAAATCGGAATGTTTATGTATTTATTCTTTTTCTTATTTACCCTTAATAGTTTATCTACAGCCGTTATACCCTACTTGTTATTAGAAAACAAGCTTATGTTGAAATTGTTTCCCTTCCATTATCCCACATAGGTTTTAGCCAATTTATTATCTCAAAACCCTCGTAGCCAATCCATAGCCTACGTATTCTTTACACATTAGAAACAAGCATTCTATGAACCATTTCATACAACATTTTTAGCCTAGGCTTCAACTGTAAATCTACCAATATCATAATTCTCAATGATCAATCAATAACCCACATATTACAAATCTTATTAAGAATATGCATTGAAGACGTGGTTCATTTAATGTTCTGACCGGGACTTCCGGCAAAAGAACAACTTATTTGTAATTATCAACTCAGACAAAATAATTAAGTGTCTTCATTATGTCCAATGAGAAAACCATTCTTCCAGTACCTTATTCGTTTCATAGAGTCTTCCTCTTGTTCTTCATGTTTATGAGGATTTGTTTTAAATATGTTTCTTTCTTCTCAATCTATTTCTGGAATCTATTTACATAATTTCTCTTGTTTAAAATTTTTTTGGTTTCTTTAATTTGTCTAAGAGTTTCTTCACACATTTGTAACTTGATGACTTACTTCTCCTCTATCCAAAAGTGTCTATTTGAGATAATAGGTTCATCATTCCTAAAGTTTCCCTTTGTTTTAGGGATTGATTGAAATTTTCCAGAAATTTCATCATCCTTGTCTATTGGCCTCAGTCTGATTTGGTATGACCTACATCTTATAGAATATGTCCCATCAAGATTTGGATACATTAAACTCCTTTCTAGAACTCTTTGGGTACTTTTACCTAATGTATTCAAGCACTCAGTCAATCAATCTGACCTTATTTTAGTGGACTGATTTTGATGTTGGTCGATTGATCTTGGTCAAAACTTTTTAATTCTTCAGTTGTCATGACAATTTAGTTGACTCTTGTCTCCTTTGATCAATGAATATGATAACGAAGACTATGATGTGAATGATTATAGTTATTTACGTTATCAAAAACAATTCTGCGAGTAATTAAATCTAAATTGTTCAAAATCTAAAGAAGGGTTTCATTAAAAGTACTAGATTAACATCATAAGTATATAAGTTCAAAAAAAAATCATAAGTATAGGATATGGCCAAGTCTCCAAAATTTCTTGAATTAAATAATAATTTAAGCCTTTACACTTATTATCTTATATCTAGATTTGAGATCAACTAAAAAGGAATAGTAAAGCTTAGAGCTTTTCCAGGTTGATGATTTAAAATCCCTTTGCATTTCTTCTCAATCGACTGCCTGCATATTTTGACATATATCATGAGTTTCCATTTTAAGAATTAAACGAAAAGGAATAGATATAATTTTAATACCTTAGTATGTCCTTGAGCTCCTTTTCAATCTAGAAAGGTGGGACAGAGCTAGCGAAAGAGTTTGAGAGTTGAGTGATAGAGTAGACATAAAAATGATTATTTAAACACAAATAAACAAATAAACAAAGAGATTTAATTTTTATTTTTTAAAATATAATATATTATTTTGAAAAAATTTATCCTTTTTTTTTTTTTACCATTATAACCGGAGAAGAAGGATTAGAATATGAAACCTCTCAATTGAGAGACCAATGATATAATACTCTAATAGTTTTCTTTATTCTTTGGACAATTTTATTTTTCAACTATATAATAAAGAAATATCTTTCCCTAAACCTAGAACAATAAGTATATATAATGATCTACATCATTAACTAAGTGGGTTTATATCAATTAATTTGTATGAATAGATCCATTAATCATGCATCAAAGTTGGGAAACTATGCTTGAACCAGTGACACAAAGATTTTACCTATCCAACCACTCCTTATTTACTAGTTGCATTGGATCTACGCTAATTAGAAAGACAAAAAAGTAATTACAAAGTCTTATCCAATCACCATTTAGCTATTGCAATTCTTTTGTTGATAGCATGCGACATGTATAGGAATAAAAGTAGCATTGGGCATGATATAAAACATATTTTAGACGCTCATAAAGGTTCATTTAGGGGCCAACACCATAAAAATCTATATCAGATCTAACAACCTCATGGCATGGATGGATTTAGGAGAGTTAGTGCTGTGCCCTTTGGCAGCTTTCCTATTATTCACAAGGGTTACCATTCCAATTCTTTTTATATATTTAGGCACAGTATTATAATTTTTTCAAAGAGAGAGGTTTTATATGAGTATATAAAAATTCTGAAGAAATCAACCATAAAAATTGCAAGGACAAAAGCTTAAAGAAAGCATCAAAAGAGTTATCCTTTTGTAATTTTATTTTTGCGTTGAAATTGCATAATCCTTTGTTATTATGAAATAATTTTAAAATTTGTGTTTTGAAAATATCTTATTCCTTAACTTTAAATCAATCATTCTTAGCTTGTGAATTTTCAAAAATTATTTTAGAAGCTATTTCTAGGCTAAAAAATATCCTTCTTAATAGAAAAACTTTAAGATATTTCTTGATTGAGACAAAAAAAAAAAAAAAAAAGGAAAAATCCAGAGGTAAAAGAATTGTCATTAACAAAATTCCATCTTGTGTATGTTCTCCTTAATTCTCCAGTTTTAAATCGTAATTTGCTTTCTTTAACATAAGGAAGAGCATGTGTAATAGGTTAAAAAAAGCTAATCAAACCCCCAAAAAATTCAATAAGTATTACATATCACATCAATGGACATGTGATGTGTAAATAGTAACAAAACTTTTAAACGTATAATAAAAGAAAAGCTAATTACTAAAACATTACCAGTAATAATTTACATGCGATATATATATATATATATATATCTAAATTTTTATTGATTTTTACACATCACTCACATATAGACGACATATCCATGTATAAACGGAAGAAAATTGGCTGGATAAGTAAGGGTATTTATCTATTAACATTAAGTGAATCCTATTTATTAGTGTAAAAAAAAAAAATTACTTTATCTTATCTTTTTTTTTCCCCTTTACCTTATGGACGATTACTACCTCTCTCTCTACATACACTTATACACACATATATATGCTCTATAACAAAATTCGTTCCCACCTTGATAGGCAAAACTTTTTCTTTTTCTTTTTTGTCCTTGCACACATAGCATAGATGCTATCATTCTTTGTAATTATAATTAGTAATTAGTTTGTACAATTCCTATCTTCTTAAATATAGTATCAACCTTCCATATAATTGGCTATATCAAATTTTAATTAGCAAGAATCTTTAAAATTCTCAATTCAAGATTAAAGAATTTTTTTTCCCCATTAAACCAAAAAGTTTCAAAGGTTGAATTTCATTGGCGTAGCAAATAAATTTCAGGTTCCTGTGACTTTTGACAATCATGAATAAAATTATAGAATTAAAAACAAAGTTAGGTTTAGCCTTTCATGTTGAATCCTATTTTGTTTATAATAGAATTAATTTGCTAAATAATTAATTATAATATAATAGATTCTAGAAATATCATTCTTGAATATTTGTTTATGTAAATTTTTTTCTTGAACGACTCATGCTTTATTAAAGAAATAAAATTGTTACTAGCAATGCACTCATTAATTTTTCATGCATACGACATTAACCACCTAGATATTTCCTAATCTATATGATCAATGTGCTAGTCCATGTCACCATCATGACCGTATCAAAGATTTCAACTAATAAATTAAATTTGGCATGGACCCTAATAAAAGAATAAAATTAGATTTTAGGTTGTTACTAACCTATATAGACATTATGTAAAGGTAAAATTGGTTAAAAAATGCATAATTACTTTCTTGGCTTGAATTTGATTGATCATGGAATGTTAAATTGACTACATGCAACTATTAGCTAACCTACAAGCATTTTAGGATGATCTTGGATTCTTTGTCCCAAGTACATGATTTTTTATAACAAATGTCAAGTTAAATGTACCTTTCAGGAAGATGCTAATATGTTGCGATGCACTCCACCTTCAAAGTCAAAGAGTAAGCTTCGACGAACAAGTTCAGCATCCTTTTAAGGTGATTAGTGATTGACTTATGCATTACAATGCTCAAAGAAACTATTTTGTATAAGCTTAGCTTTGATTGACTAGATTTGTATAACTCAAATAGCTTGTACTCGGCATTTCGATCCCTCATATGTACTTTGGAAGATACTATTAGTATTTCTACCAACGGCAAAGTATTACCTTTCTGCATTTTGAGTAAATATCGGTATTGCAGGATGTATTGTAGGACCTCATTGATTATGATTTATGAATGAGTTAATGTTACAAATGATACTTGAACTTTGATATAATATTTAACTATATATATTTGAACTTTGAAATTGATTAATTTACTATCCGAACTTTGAAATCGATCAATTTAGAACCTAAAAGAACTTTTTGTGCATGCTAATGAAACTTTCATCAAGTTCTTTTAGGTACTAAACTAATTAATATCAAAGCTTAGATACTTAATTAATCAATTTTAAAGTTTAGATAACTAATTACATATTTTGTCAAAATTTACATATAAATTGTGACATTAACCCTTTATGAATTGAGTATGTTCCCTTTTTCATTGACATGCTACATAGTGTGTCAATAATAAATAACAGTTAATGATAAGGTAATAAGTAGAGATTAATTTAGAAAAATTAATCGATAAAAACCAATGTATTAATAATTTAATTGATTTATATATGTTAGTAATCACATCATATGCTCTGAAACTACCATCGAGCCTATTTCTCAAAATTCAAGGGTTTTAATTGTTTCTTGCACCAATCTTTTTATGTAATGTGAAATAGCACCTAACTTTTGCTACCTAGCAGCCATGTTCAAGGGGTCATTTTTAAGTGGTAGTGGTTTTCCTTTCTTTTGCTTTTAGCAGGTAAAGAAGTAGAGGTTTTTTATGTGTTCTAGCCATAGCAATTTTACTCAGCTATGATGTTGCACTAATAGCTTTCTTATTCTACTATACTAGTCCTAATTCCCATGCGATGATGCATGGGGAATTGAACCATCAAATCATTATTTTATGCAGATACATCTTGCTTCTACTAAAGTTTTTATATAAACGAATCAAATTTTTTATTTCAATTTTACCTTAAAATACCCATGAGTAGTGACATCCTTATCATTCAATAACATTTAATATTTTTTGTTATTTGTTGAAATAAACAATGATTTTAATTTTTTCCTATTAACTAAATTTTGACTTATCACACATGATATGTAGAGCATGATACCAATGTGTATGTGAATGATTAATATAACCAGCAATGACAAATATATTTTAAAAAGGGAGGCACAAATTTCTCCCGTATTTGCTTAATTCAGTCAATTTTTAAGAGATTATGAATATATATCGTAACCATATTGATCTAAAAAATAGGATTCCTCTTTCTAGATGGTTAAATTGGATACATGGAATATTAGGCTAAGCCCATGATTAATTTTGAGGGAAATGTCAAATTTACTACTTAAAAAAAAATTCAATTTGGCACCTCAATTTTAAAATAATCAGTTTAATACCCAATCAAATTTTTTATGGCCATTTTTATTACCTCATTAACACCATTTACTTTATTTTCTAACATGAAAAGTCATATGGTATTAGAAAGATAATAAATATTCAATTATATATTGTCTTTTCCAAGTCAACAAATAAAACAAATGGGGTTAATGAGGTTGTAAAAATTAATTATAAAAATATTAATTGTAATCAAATTAACCACTTTAAAATCCAAGTTCAAATTGAATATTTATGCAAAGTTCATGTATCAAATTTGATATTTACCTTTAATTTTAAACTTGACTTATTGGGTTAAGTTATAGAGCCTAAAGATTTAAGTCTACATCTTGGAATAATTTAGGAAAATCTAACTTAATTAGCTCAAAATAGAGATTTTTGAATTGGTTTGCTCGCTTTTGATATTTCTTATGCAAGCTCATGTGTCTACTATTATAGGCTATAGGTTTTCGTCCCATCATAAGCTCATAAAGATGATTTTTGAATGAGTAAGCTTCCGATCATCCATCAATCATTAAGGAGATATGATGGATACTTGATAAATATATAAAATTACACATTTATTCCCTCTTTATACAACACAAATTTGCCTAATCCATTGGATTCTTATTGCAAAGTTCTATTCAAAATTGATGAAATTTGTTGATAAATTGCATGAAGATTAAGAAATGGACCAAGAATTAGTCTAAAATAAACATTCATGTGTTAATAAACAATGTTTTAGTGTTACATCATTTTCATTAGAAAAAATAGAAATTAGGGACCTTAGGCACTTGCTTAAAGTATTCACTCACAATCATGTATAACATCATGACTCTATTATTATTATTATTATGGACTGTAAAAAAATTTAACTAAGTATACATTAATTCCACAAATGCAGATGCAATTTGCTGGATTTGAGACTTGTAACTTATGTGTATTATAATTAAGTGGCTAATGAAATTTTCAAATATGTGCAATTGAAAAAAGTGGCAAATTATGCCAAGCATGCATGGTTTGAAGCATTGACAGAAGCCATGAGTTGGCTGCAAATGAATAGTGGCAACTAATCAAAGTCAAAATCATAACTCCATTTGTAAGTTGCATTACAACAAAAAATTGAAATTACACAACCCTACTTATGTAGCTTCATAGTTGCTAACAACAAACTTGAGTCAATCGCATGCAACATAAAAGCTTCTAGCATTGTAAAAAATGTTGATTCATTTAAATTGCCTACCATTTCAAGCAAAAGTTCAATGAACAGCCCCATCAAATCCTAAGCAGCAGTTGGTAACAACATAAGAGTGTCTAATCACCAAAATGGAGCGTTTATGACCAGTTCATTCTAAGCTGTGATTGTAGCTAATCTAGTTTGATAACAATAACCAAAGAGCACTTAAGGTTGGACTACTAAGACGACACCACTTGATGCAGACTCCTCAACAAATCTCAAATAAAAATCCAATTTTCGTCTTTTAGGGTTTTAAAACGAAGTGAAATTGCAAATTAAAGAAGGATATGGATGTAATCGTCGTTGATAGGTTCCCTGAACAATAAAAACAAACTAGTTTGTGATTGGATTATAGATCAATAGCACCACGATCTACAAAGCACTCACGGTGTGAATGAATCATGAGATTCAAAAATGGTGTTCGCCAAAAATCTATATAACTCAAGATTTGATAAGAACAAACGATTAAAAGAAATTAGATTTCTCAACAATCCAAACCATAAAAGCATTTTACAACTCGCTCAAGAGTGTTTCAAAACATAAATATTAAAAAAAAAAAACTAATTCTCAACATATTACATATGAGGAAATAACATAGAAGCTTAAAAGTCACTCTGGTCAAATTGTAACGGATGCTGGCAATTAATACATATAAGGAAATAACATAGAAGCTTGAAAATCATGCTGGTCAAATTGTAACGAACGCTAGCAATTAATATCAGTAACACCAGTGGTGTTTGAATCAGCGTTTGCAATTTTGAATATGAACACAGCAAATGCCAACCCGACGCTGGTGGCTTACCCCTCCTACGCCGACAGCGTACTCTAGTTGTCGGTGTTGATCTCCTGTCACCATATTAGAACTTGTTCTTGATAGCTTTCCTTTTCCCCGCCTTGAAGCAATATGATTTCTATCATTGCCCCCTAGCTGAAGAAGATTCGTCCTCAAATCTTGAGTCTTTAATTTCGGCACATTGGCATTGGGGCTGGAATTGATCATCGTGCTTGTCCAAGCAAATAAACTCTTTAAGCCCTTGGTCTTCTTGATATGCAATAACTTGGCTTATTGAAATTCATCAAAACTCATAGGGTTCAGCTTGAATCTCTTGCCCTGGTGTTGAACGGTGTATTCATTCTTGTACCCATCGAATAAAACTTGAAGATCATAATGCCATGGTCTTCCAAGATCTAGATGTGTAGGATCCTTGGGTACTACATCACATAAAAGATCATCAAAATAATCACAGTGGAGATAGGAACACGAACGTGTTTGTGTACATGAATCGCTTCTTGATGATTTAACCAATGTAAAGCGTAGGGCTTTGGATGTTGCTCTAATTGTAATCCCAACTTGAAACAATTCCAATAGAAACAAGATTAGCACAACTACCTATGTCTATCACAGCCAAACAAGTTTTCTCTAATCGGGATTAGCTTTCACCTGCTCAAGCAATAAGGTCAAAGGCTGTTTAGACATGTCTTCCACTTCAGTCTCCCCCTCCTCACTACTCTCCCGCTTCTCTTCCTCACTCTTAAGTTTATCATCTTTCAAGACCATCACTCTTTTGTTTAGACATTAAGAAGCAATGTGCCTATGCCCTAAACATTTAAAACACTTGATGTCTCTACTTTTTTTTTTTTTTTTTTTTGTTCTAGAGCTCTTAATTAGATTTGTTGTAATAATGGGATCTTTGAAACCTTATGCGTTGTTGTCTTTCTACCCTGCTTGCTAATTTAATTACATCATCCAGGGATTGATACTGTTAAAGCTCAACAACATTAGCTATCTCCATCTTTAGCCCAATAATAAACCTAGTAATAGATTCAAAGACTGATTCCTAAATATCACATCTAGCCATCAGGGTTTCAAATTCCTTCACATACTCTTCAACACTTCTCATCCCTTCCTTTAGAGATTGTAAATCTATCAACAATTCCTGTTTATAGTAATCAGGAACAAATCTTCTCTTCATCAACCTCTTCATTAGTGCCTAAGAGCGCACTTTTTCTTCATATGCCCTTCTTCTCTCAGTTTGTAATTTATCCCACAAAAGACTAGCGTAATCAGAGAAGGCCAGTGATGCCACTTTTACCTTGGTGCGCTCATCCCTTTCATAGCATTCAAACACTTTCTCAACCCTCGGCACCCAATCTGAAAATTCTTCCGGCTTACTACTTCATGTGAATGGTGGAATCTTCAATTTTATATTTTCAATCCCTAGTCACCTATCATCCTTATCATCATGCCTCCTAACTCTTGCTCTATTTCCATCGGATTCTTTCCTAGATTGTCTCCTGTGGCTTGATCTATTCTGACTTCTTCTTTCTCTCACATCTAATCTTACTAAAATTCTCCTAACATCTTCTTGCATCCGATTCACTCTAAGTTGCAATTGAGTGAATTATTACCTTGTCACAACATCCCCATCTCCATTATTATTATTTCTTCTTCTAGCCCTATGATTGTTTTCATTCACACTAGTACTGCCTCCCGATGACATCTCCACCAATCAATAACAACAACAATACAACAGCAACCTAACAACAACAACCCAACAGTAGAATTTCCAAAAGAAAATAGAAGAATTCAAAAAGAATTTATATTTATATATATATATATACCAACCTGCATGAAATCCGTGTCGAATAATAATCTCTGCACGACCTTTGCTCTGATACCAAACTGATGTGGACTCCTCTACAGATCTCAAATAAAAATCCGATCTTTGTCATCTAGGGTTTTAGAACGAAGTGAAATTGCAAATTAAAGAAGGATATGGATGTAATCATTGCTCGATAGGTTCCTCAAACAAAAAAAAAACTAGTTTGTGATTGGATTATAGATCGATAGCACCACGATCTACAAAGCTATCATGATGTCAATGAATCACGAGATTCAAAAACGGTATTCGCCAAAAATCTATATAACTCAAGATTTGATAAGAACAAACGATTAAAGGAAAATTAGATTTCTTAATGATCTAAACCATAAAAGCATTTTACAACTAGCTCAAGAGTGTTTCAAAACATAGATAAAAAAAAAATTAATTCTCTCTCTAGTAAAAAACATAATTCATGTAAGGAAATAACATAGAAGCTTAAAAGTCATGCTGGTCAAATTGTAATGAACATTGGCAATTAATATTAGTAACACTGGTGGCGTTTGAATCAGCATTTGAAATTTTGAATCTGGACACAGCGATCGCCAGCCTTACGTCGGGGGCTTACCCCTCCTACGCCGGCGACGTACTCCCAATTGCTGGTGTTGATCCCCTAGTTTGGAACTTGTTCTTGATAGCTTTCCTTTTTCCCGCCTTGAAGCAATCTGATTTCTATCATGATGCATACTCCTCAGTAGATCTCAAGTAAAAATCTGATCTTTGTCTTTTAGGGTTTTAGAATAAATTGAAATTGCAAATTAAAGAAGGATATGAATGTAATCGTCGTTCGATAGGTTCCCCGAACAAAAAAAAAAAAACTAGTTTGTGATTGGATTATAGATCGATAGCATCACGATCTACAAAGCACTCACAGTGTCAATGAATCACGAGATTCAAAAACGGTGTTCGCCACAAATCTATATAACTCAAGATTTGATAAGAACAAACGATTAAAGAAAAATTAGATTTTTCAATAATCTAAACCACAAAAGTGTTTTACAACTCGCTCAAGAGTATTTTAGAACAAAGATATTAAAAAAAAAAACTAATTCTCTCTATAGGAAAAATATAATACATATAAAGAAATAACATAAAAGCTTAAAAGTCACGTTGGTTAAATTGTAACAAACGCTGGCAATTAATACATATAAGGAAATAACATAGAAGCTTAAAAGTCACACTGGTCAAATTGTAATGAACACTAGCAATTAATATCAGTAATACCGGCGACGTTTGAATTAGCATTTGCAATTTTGAATTTGGACATAGCGAACGCTGACCCTATGCCAGTAACTTACCCCTCCTATGCCAACGGCGTACTCTTAGTTACCGACGTTGATCCCCTATCACCATATTGGAACTTGTTCTTGATAGCTTTCCTTTTCCCCACCTTGAAGTAATCTAATTTCTATCATTGCCTCTTGGTTGAAGGAGATTCGTCCTTGAATCTTGAGTCTTTAATTTCGGAACATTGGAATTAGGGTTGGAATTGATCATTGTGCTTGTCCAAGCAAATAAACTCTTCAAGCCTTTGGTCTTCTTGATATGCAATAACTTAGCTTGCTGCAATTCTTCAAAACTCATAGGTTCAGCTTGAATCTCTTGCCCTGGTGTTGAACGGTGTATTCATTCTTGTACCTATAGAATAAAACTCAAAGATCATATTGCCATAGTCTTCCAAGAACTAGATGTGTAGCATCCGTGGGTATTACATCACTTAAAAGATCATCAGAATAATCACCAATGGAGAAACGAACACGAACGTGTTTATGTACACGAATCGCTCCTTTATGATTTAACTAATGTAAAGCACACGCCCTGGATGTTGCTCTAATTGTAATCCAACTTTGAAACAATTCCAGTAGAAACAAGATTGGCACAACTGACTGTGTCTATCACAGCAAAACAAGTTTTCCCTTTCACTAAACTTTGAATATAAAACAAATTAGTTCTCTGATCGGGATTAGCTTTCACCTGCTTAAGCAATAAGGTCAAAGGCTGTTTAGACATGTCTTCCACTTCAGTCTCCCCCTCCTCACTACTCTCTTGCTTCTCTTCCTCACTCTCAAGTTTATCATCTTTCAAGACCATCACTCTTTTGTTTGGACATTAAGAAGCAATGTATCAATGCCCTAAACATTTAATACACTTGATGACTCTATTTTTTTTTTTTTTTGGTTATGGAGCTCCTCATCAGATTTGTTGTGATAATGGGATCATTGAAACCTTCTGCGCTATTGTCTTTTTACCCTACTTGCCAATTCAATTACATCATCCAGGGATTGATACTACTGAAGCTCAACAACATTAGCTATCTCCATCTTTAGCCCATTAATAAACCTAGCAATAGATTCAAAGACTGATTCCTGAATATCACATCTAGCCATCAGGGTTTCAAATTCCTTCACATACTCTTCAACACTTCTCATCCCTTCCTTTAGAGATTGTAAATCTATCAACAATACCTGTTTATAGTAATCAGGAACAAATCTTCTCTTCATCAACCTCTTCATTAGTGCCTAAGAGCGCACTTTTTCTTCATATGCCCTTCTTCTCTCAGTTTGTAATTTATCCCACAAAAGACTAGCGTAATCAGCGAAAGCCAGTGATGCCATTTTTACCTTGGTGCGCTCATCCCTTTCATAGCATTCAAACACTTTCTCAACCCTCAATACTCAATCTAAAAATTCTTTCGGCTTACTACTTCATGTGAATGGTGGAATCTTCAATTTTATATTTTCAATCCCCTGTCACCTATCATCCTTATCATCATGCCTCCTAACTCTTGCTCTATTTCCATCGAATTCTTCTCTAGATCGTCTCCTGTGGCTTGATCTATTCTGACTTCTTCTTTCTCTCACCTCTAATCTCTCTAAAATTCTCCTAACATCTTCTTACATCTGATTCACTCCAAGTTGCAATTGAGTGAATTATTGCCTTGTCACAACATCCCCATCTCCATTTATTATTATTTCTTCTTCTAGCCCTATGACTGTTTTCATTCACATTATTACTGCCTCCCGACAACATCTCCACCAATCAACAACAACAGCAATACAGCAGCAACCCAACAACAACAACACAACAACAGAATTTCCAGAAGAAAATAGAAGAATTTAAAAAGAATTTTCTTTTTGTGTATATACCAACCTATATGAAATCTACGTTGAACAATAATCATTGCACGACCTTTGCTTTGATACCAAACTAATGTTGACTCCTCAACAGATCTCAAATAAAAATCCAATCTTTGTCATTTAGGGTTTTAGAAAGAAGTGAAATTGCAAATTAAAGAAGGATATGGATGTAATCGTCATTCAATAGGTTCCCCCAACAATAAAAACAAACTAGTTTGTGATTGGATTATAGATCGATATCACCACGATCTACAAAGCACTCATGGTGTCAATGAATCACGAGATTCAAAAACGATATCACCATAAATCTATATAACTCAAGATTTGATAAGAACAAACGATTAAAGGAAAATTAGATTTCTCAATAATCTAAACCACAAAAACATTTTACAACTCGCTCAAGAGTGTTTCAAAACATAAATATTAAAAAAAAAAAAAATTCTCTCTCTAGGAAAAACATAATACATATGAGGAAATAACATAGAAACTTAAAAGTCACACTAGTCAAATTATAACAAACGTTGGCAATTAATACATATAAGGAAATAACGTAAAAGCTTAAAAGTCACGCTAGTCAAATTGTAACGAATGTTGGCAATTAATATCAGTAACACCGGCGACGTTTGAATGAGCGTTTGAAATTTTGAATCTGGATACAGCGAACGCTGGTGGCTTAGCCCTCCTATGCCGGTAGCGTACTCTCAGTTGCCTGCGCTGATCCCCTGTCACCATATTAGAACTTGTTCTTGATAGCTTTCCTTTTCCTTGTCTTGAAACAATCTGATTTCTATCATGATGTGGCTCCTCAACGGATCTTAAATAAAAATTCGATCTTTGTCTTTTAGGTTTAGAATGAAGTGAAATTGCAAATGAAAGAAGAAGTGGATGTGATCGTCACTCGATAGGTTGCCCGAGCAACAAAAACAAACTAGTTTGTGATTGGATTATAGATCGATAGCACCACGTTCTACAAAGCACTGATGGTATAAATGAATCACGAGATTCAAAAGCAGTATTCGCCACAAATCTATATAACTTAAGATTTGATAAGAACAAACAATTAAAGACAAATTAGATTTCTCAATAATCTAAACCACGAAAGGGTTTCACAACTCGCTCAATAGTGTTTCAAAACATAGATATTAAAAAAAAAAAACCTAATTCTCTCTCTAGGAAAAACATAATACATATGAGGAAATAACATAGAAGCTTAAAAGTCACGCTAGTCAAATTGTATCGAACAGTGGCAATTAATACATGCAAGGAAATAACATAGAAGCTTAAAAGTCACGCTGGTCAAATTGTAGTGAACGCTGGCAACTAATATCAGTAACACCATCGACGTTTGAATCAACGTTTGAAATGTTGAATCTGGACATAGCGAACGCCGGTGGCTTACCCTTTCTACGCTGGTGGCGTATTCCCAATCGTCGGCATTGATCCCCCTGTCACCATATTGGAACTTGTTCTTGATAGCTTTCCTTTTTCCCGCCTTGAAGCAATTTGATTTCTATCACCACCAACTTAAGATAGAGAGTTGCTATTCAAGCATTAACACCAAAGTCAACCTCCCAATTTTTAGCACACCACTTCATTAGCAAAGCAACCAATCCTAAATAGTAGCAACTAAAGCAACTGAGTTGTTCTCTAAAACTCTGAAGCCTCGAAGCACAGCTGAGCCTCACTTATAATAGTCATAAGTTATCGAGATTTGACAAATCTTACAACAATAAATGAAGAATCTAGACAATTAAGAGCAACAACTAATAGAGTACAAAATTGAGAAACCTTACTATCTAAGCTAATTTGAATTGGCCAAGAACTATAAATAGGAAGTAACAACACTGACTAGAGTAATGACTGATGTTAAAGGAGTGTCTCAAACATCAGTAAAAGGAATGTCCATTGGGCTTTAATTGTGCATTAAATTAATTGTTAATGGCAAACACTACTAAAAATATTGTAAGCTTGACAAAAATATCAGTCCGAGCAACTAAATACCTGAGTTGATCAGACCAATAAATTACGAATAATCATAACAGCTTTATTAGAGTTTGATTTGGGATTGAATTGTCGAATGCCAAATTTGAGTGTGCAACAAAATTACTGAGCCATTATTCATCATTATTGCCAAGTGTGAGAATAGAGATTAAGTCAAGCTATTGACTCAAGCTTAGACTCAATCAAAGCAGCACCCAACAGCCAAAGTTAAGCAATAGCAATCTAAGCTTCAGGAGTAATCGAATAGCATTTCAACCAAGCTACAATTTAGTCTGACTATACGTGCCAACTAAGCTTTTTGGTACAAATTGATGTTGCAAATGAAGTTGAATCTCTACCAAACTAATTATCTGTTTGCTTTGTTAAATGAATTAAGCTATAATAAAATTGCTATTACTAAGGAAAAAAAAAAGAACTATAATAGGATTTTTATTTGTTAACTTTTCATTTAAATGCGAGTACTTTGGAAAAAAAAATCAATTCTAGTATTTACTATAAGAAAACCGAGCTTTAGGTGTAAACCCCTCAATTTCTAAAATAAAGTTGGAATAAATGATAAGATCATATTTAACACAACTTTAACAAGCAATTAGTGATTAATTTGAGTTGAATTTCATAAAAATTTCCACAATTGGTACTCTGATTGTTTAGGTTTATGTTTCAGGTCCAAAGTTATCAAAGGAAAGCATTACAAGGCAATTTGATTTGAAATTGAAGAATTTCAGGGGATACGCTGGCTTTTCTAGATCATACACCACCGGCGTATAGCCGGCTTAGAGGATGATCATCATATTAAAGCTTCAACACTGCCTCTATGCTGTCAGCGTTCAACCAGCCTTGACATGAAATAGAATCAAGAAATCAAAGGCCAGCAAATCTGATCTTATACGCCGTCGGCCTTGAGGTGGTGTATGCCAAAGATCGGAAGCCAATAATCTAGCACTGGCTCAACACTGCCAATGTAGAGGGATTCTAAGCCAGCTTCTACAATTTGATTCAACACCATCTTTTTGGGAATCAAAGCTGTCGACGTTGAGATGGCTTAGAGCGTCCACAAAATTGATTTTTTAAGGGTTGTCACCTACACAACCAGCCTAGCATTGAATCTAGCCAGCCTTTGAAGTTTCATTTGTATGCAGACATTTCAAACCCTAAGCCGCCGACGTTGAAGCAGTGTAGATCATCCACAGAATGCAAACGTTAACGCCGAAGCCAAAGTTGTCGGTATTCAAGCGTTTTAGCAATGTACATCGCCTGTAGGCTGCCGGCGTAGAAGTTGTAACTGTCGGCGTACGTTTTGTAACTACAAAAATTAGATGAAATTCCTGAATGCTTTTCTTATATAATCTAAGGTTTCCTTGTTAGAATACATTTGAAATTCATTATAAAAGTAAGAAAAAGAGAGTTTTACAAATGCTTGAGTTAATTTTTCCTTTAGGGTACTAAAACCCTAATGTTCTAGCAACTTAGAGGCGATTAGGGTTTAGCTACAGTCAAGCAACGCCATATTTATGGGATTATGGATTTGAAGACTCCAGTTTATGGAACCAAACTATTGTTAAGGTGTTTTCAATCTCTGTTTATCATTTTTATTGCTTGATTGTATATTGAGATATTTTTCTTCATTGATTATTATGAATATGTATGAATGGATTTGATGGAATGATATTTGAATTATATTGATATTGGAATTGATTAATTGGGAATTTAATTATTTCTACTTGTAATCTATTTAATTTGTGCCTGATCAATATAGATTAGATAGATAGGGTTAGAGATACCCGTGAGGGATTCAATGATCCACACAAGTAAAACTTAGGTTTTTGAATGAGATTTGTCATAGGATATGCAAGCTTGTGATGAAACTTTAGATTTCACTGATCTTTATGCGGTTAGATTGCAAATTTAGGTCACTTAGCGGTACTTATTTTGTAGTTTTAACTAGAATAGTAATTTTAGTGTGAGTAAATTGCTATTAAATTGTTAATCATAGATAAATTACCTTGGTAGGATAGTTTATGCTATGAAAGATTTTGCTACTCTGAGAGATGAGCAATTCTTAGTGAATTTGATTAAATCCCAAGTAATCAATTTTATTTATCAATTTGAAGCATGAATCATTTCAAATGAGAATATAAATGCATTATTCATATATTATCTGCATCTCCTAAACCCATATCTCTTATTGTTGTTGCTAGAACATACGGTTTTAGTTCATTACAATCATTTGTAGTCAATTTTAGTTAAATTATCATAGATTAATCAAAAAGCTGAACTTCAAATGCCTTAGATTAGGGTAAAATTCAGTTTCTAGTAATTAGCCATTAGCTTTCTGTGGACACGACTTGGACTTTCCAGAAAATACTACTTGCATCCGGTGATTTTGCTAACCGGTTAAGTATTACACCGTTGTTTGAAATTGATTTGAAAATTATTAGTGTGTAATTACTGCAGTTTCAAATTGGCGTCATTGCCGAGGAGCTACATTTATTGATATTAGAATAGTAATTAAGCCCTTAGACTAAGCATTTAAATTTAGAAAAGACCATAAAAATATAAAAAAAAAATAGTTTACCGTGATCTGTTTGTTCTTGTATGTCAGGTGAACAGGACCAAGACTTGCAATTCGATCTTGAGATCGATCGGACTTACCACCGTCAATTGAGAGAAAGACGAGCACAAAATATAAGAGCAATGGAAAGGAACCCAAGAAAATCCTCCCCTGTTGAAGAGAGATAGAATGAAGATCCTGGAAATGCACGCAATAGGAACCCAACTGATGAGCAACCAAATTTGCCTATTCCTGTTGTGGCCAATAATAATATTCCTCATCCGATAGCAGGAAATGAGATCTATAGACCAATGTGGAGTACTTTATGCCCACAGTTGATGGAGTTGCACCATCCATTGATTGGCCTGCTATTCAAGCAAACAACTTTGAATTGAAGCCAGCTCTGATACAAATGGTGCAAGGAGATCAATTTGGTGGAGGTAGTTTTGACAACCCATGACCATCTGAAAAATTTCCTACAAATCTGTTCTATAATAAGGAGTAATGGGGTTTCCAATGACGCAATTCGCTTTAGACTGTTCCCTTTTTCACTAAGGGATAAGGTGAGAAGTTGGCTCAATTCTCTACCTCCACATTCTCTCACAAATTGGGATCAGTTGGCACAATAGTTTCTGGAACAATTCTTTCCTCCCAACAAGAAGATCCAAGTGAGGAACGAAATCTTTTCCTTTCGGCAGTATGAAGGCGAAGCCCTATATGAAATATGGGAAAGATTTAAGAAGCTCCTCAGACGTTGCCCACACCACGGAATCTCTCTCCATGATCAGATGAGAATCTTCTACATAGCTCTTGGAGATCAATTGAAGACGATGATTGATGCAACAGCAGGTGGGAGCTTGATATACAAAAGTGCTCCAGAAGCTTACGATTTAATCAATGGGTTGGCCAAAACAACTTTTCACTAGCATAGTGAGGGAAATAAGCCGAGACTGGTAGGTGCCATTTATGAATCAGAAACAGTTTCTAAACTTCAACAACAAGTGGCTTCACTCACTGATCAAATGAGACGAATGCAAACTGTGTCAGGAGTGGGATCGAGTTATAAGTCGAGCATGAATACGATTTCTCAAGATGATACTCACATGAGTTACTTGGAGTATCCTGTGGAAGATTCCTATGCTTCACATTCATGTAATGAGCAAGCAAATTATGTGAATCAATATGAAGAAAAGCTGGAATTACAATCCATACTCCAACACTTATAATCCTAGATTGAGGGATCATCAAAATTTTCGATGGAGCAATCAGAATGTACCTCGAGCATTGCCACCACCACCACCTGTGTATCAACAATGACAAATCCACCAAAAGAAAAGGATAAAATAGTTGAGCTTTTGCAAGATATTAAAAAAGCAAACAAATCAAGATTCAATTATTCAAGATTTGCAAACTCAAATAGCTCAATTGTTTGAAACACTAAGACACCATCCTCAAGGCACTCTTCCAAGTACTACTGAAAAGAATCCTAAAGAGGAGGTGAAAGTAATCACTCTTAGAAGTGGAAAAGAAGTCACAAGAGTGGTGCAGGAAGCAATTCAGAAATGCAAGAAAAAGCGAAGGAAAAGGGTAAAACAATTGATGACCAAGGCAATGGAAGGCATGAGGATAAAGCTGAAAATTCACCTGAAATCAAGTTAGATGTACCATCATCAAGCCATGATAAACGGAAAAGAGAAGTGAAGAAGATGAGAGATAGAATCCTGAAGTGAAGCATTACATTCCACCTATTACTTTTCCTGGAAGGTTAAAGCAGCAGCAACTGGATCATCAATTTGAGAAGTTTTTGGAAGTTTTTAAGAAATTGCACATCAACATTCCATTCATGGATGCGCTTGAATCAATGCCATCCTATGCGAAGTTTATGAAAGATATCCTCACAAAGAAAAGATGCCTAGCTGAACATGAGACAGTCATGCTAACCCACGAGTATACAGTTATTCTTCAGAACAAGTTGCCACCAAAATTGAAAGATCCGGGCATCTTCACCATTCCTTGCATCATTGACGAATCATATTTCGATAAGGCACTTTGTGATCTTGGTGCAAGTATAAATCTTATGCCTTTATCGATTTTTAAGAAGTTGAGGCTAGGAGAATGTAAATCGACCACAGTTTCCTTACAACTAGCCGATAGAAGCATTAAACATCCAAGAGGGATAGTGGAGGATGTGTTCGTCAAGGTAGACAAGTTCTTTTTTCCAGCCGATTTTATTGTTCTTGATATGGCTGAAGACTAGGAGATTCCCTTGATTTTGGGAAGACCTTTCTTAGCTATTGGACAAGCATTGATTGATGTGGCACAAGGAAAATTGATACTTCGGGCTATGGATGAGCAAGTTACTTTTGATGTGTTTCGATCTCTCAGACACTTAGCCTAATGATACTTGCTTCCATATTGATACTATAGATCAGCTGGTTCAAGAATATAGTGTGGATACTTCTGAGATGAGTGGGTATTCAAAGCATATGCTTTCACACGATTGGAGTGATGATGAGCTTGATATCACTCCTGAAATTGGAGAAGATGAATTGTTGATAAAACCGAATGATCGGGATAACACTGATGAAGATGTGCACAACAATCACTTGGTGGATACAATTGGTGGAGCTTGGATGAGACCACCTCAGTTTGAGCCTTTAGAGCCCAATTCAAAGAAATTGATTCCATCCATTCAAGAGCCACCTCAATTGGAGTTGAAACAGCTTCCTAATCACCTTAAGATGTGTTTTTAGGTGATAATGCCACACTCCCGGTTATCATTTCCGTGGAGTTATCATATGAGCAAGAAAGTAAATTAATTGAGGTGCTTAGAAGACATAAGGAGGCTATTGGGTGGACAATTGCAGATATTCACGGAATCCATCCATCTGTATGCACTTATCGGATCCTTATGGAAGCCGAATGCAAGCCTACAGTTCAACCACAGAGAAGACTTAATCTTACTTTGAAAGAAGTAGTGAAGAAGGAGGTACTTAAGCTACTTGATGCTGGAATTATTTATCCTATCTCCGATAGTAAGTGGGTGAGTCCTACTCAAGTGGTACCTAAGAAGGGAGGTATGACAGTTGTGCATAATGACAAGAATGAGTTGATACCAACCGGACTATGACTGGATGGAGGGTGTGCATCGATTATCGAAAGTTGAATACCGCCACCCGCAAAGATCATTTTCCTCTTCCCTTCATAGACAAATGCTAGAGAAGCTAGTTGGGCATGATTATTACTGTTTCTTGGATGGGTATTCGGGCTATAATCAAATTCCAATAGCTCTAGAAGACCAGGAGAAGACTACATTTACCTGTCCATACGGTACGTTTGCATTTAGACGCATGCCTTTTGGTTTATGTCATGCACCAACAACTTTCCAAAGATGTATGATGGCATTATTCTCATATATGATTGAGAAATTCATTGAAGTTTTCATGGATGATTTTTCTGTATATGGAGCTTCATTTGACAACTGTTTGGAGAATTTGTCATCTGTGCTTAAGAGATGTAAGGACACTCACTTGGTTTTGAACTGGGAGAAGTGTCACTTTATGGTGAAAGAAGGAATTATGCTGGGCTATAAGATCTCAAGAAAGGGAATAGAAGTGGATAAAGCTAAAGTCGAGGTGATTTCCAAATTGCCACCACCAGTGAATGTGAAAGGAATACGAAGTTTCCTTGGACATGCAGGATTCTACAGGAGATTTATCAAGGATTTTTCCAAGATTTCACGACCTTCTTATGCTCTACTAGAGAAGGATACTCCTTTTTCTTTTGATGATGATTGTGTGCAAGCTTTTGAGCGTCTAAAGGAAAAATTGACCACTACACCAGTTATTGTAGCACCATATTGGGAGCTACCCTTTGAACTGATGTGCACGCAAGTGATATGGTAGTTGGTGCAGTACTTGGTTAGAAAAGGAACCGAGTTTTTCAGGCAATTTACTACAATAGTAAGATGATGAATGAAGCACAACAAAACTATGCTACCATAGAAAAAGAATTACTAGCTATATTTGCTTGTGACAAATTTAGATCATATATCATCGATTCTAAGGTAATTATTTATACTGACCATTCTACACTTAAGTATTTATTAGCAAAATCAGATGCAAAGCCTAGGCTTATAAGGTGGATATTGCTTTTGCAAGAATTTGATATTGAGATTAGAGATAAGAAAGGAGTGGAAAATGATGTTGCTAACCATCTTTCGAGGATTGTAAATGAGAAAGATGAGTTGACTATTAATGAATCATTCCCTGATGAATATCTTTATAAAGTTTCAATTACAAATCTACCTTGGTATGCAGATATAGTGAATTACTTGGTTGTTGGAATTTGCCTTATAATATTTCTTTTGACTCATTACACATAAAAATTTTTATCAGATGTCAAACAATATTTCTAGGATGATCCATTTCTTTTCAAAAGTTGTGTAGACCAAGTAATTAGGAGATGTGTACCTGCATATGAAATTGCCGATATACTTTATCACTGCCATAGTAGAGAAGCTAGTGGTCATTTTGGCACTAAACGAACTGCTGCTAAAGTACTTCAATGTGGATTTTACTGGCCCACTCTGTTCAAAGATTGTAGAGCATATATGCAAAGTTGTGATCAATGCCAAAGAACAGGGAATATTTCCAAACGACATGAGATGTCACAGCATGGGATCCTAGTGATAGAAATTTTCAATGTTTAGGGGATAAACTTTATGGGACCATTTTCATCATCCTTCAATAATAAGTATATTCTTGTTGCAGTTGATTATGTATCCAAGTGGATTGAAGCTATTGCTTTACCTACTAATGATGCACGAGGAGTACTTAAGTTCTTAAAAAGAAATATTTCACTAGGTTTGGGACAACACGGGCAATTATCAGTGATGGAGGAACTCACTTTTGCAATAAACAATTTGATAGTTTACTTGCAAAGTATGGAGTGAGACATAAGGTGGCCACATCCTATCATCCTCAAACAAGTGGTCAGATGGAGCTATCTAATAGGGAGCTTAAGTGAATCCTTGAGAAAACAGTCAATTCATTAAGAAAGGATTGGTCGCTAAAGCTTGATGATGCACTATGGGCTTATTGAACTGCTTACAAGAATCCTATTGGAATGTCCCCATATCACATGTTGTATGGAAAAGCTTGTCATCTCCCTGTGGAATTGGAACACAAAGATTATTGGGCTGTAAAATTTTTAAACTTTGATAGGCAAGCTATTGGGAACCACAAGTTACTCTAATTGAATGAGTTGGATGAGTTTCGTAATGATGCTTTTGAGAATGCTCATATCTACAAGGAAAAAACCAACAAGTGGCATGATAAGCAGATCTTATATCAAGACAAAAGGTTTTACTCTATAACTCTCGATTAAGGCTTTTTCCTGGTAAGCTAAGGTCTAGATGGTCGGGCCCATTTGAGATCACAAAAGTATTTCCCTACGAAGTGATTGAGATCAAGAAAGATGGAGATGAGCCATTATAAGTCAATGGTCATCAATTGAAACACTTTTGGGAGAGGAAATTTGTGGAGGCAAGTAAGAAAGACTTGGATCTTCAAGATCCAAGTTGAGTTAAACAAGAAAAGTCGGGCTAAGCGACTTTAAACTAAGCGCTTCTTGGGAGGCAACCCATGTTTAACTTAAAAGTAGTATTTTTGTTTTGTTTTTTCTAACTTAGTGTTTAGTGTGTACAAATCATGCAATTGACCTTTAATCGGGGGGATTCAAATTTCAAAAAGAGAACAAGGAACGATTTACTCAAATTAAAAAGCTCTAAGAAATTGTAAGGTAAGTATTCTAATTTCTAAAGTACTAAAAATAATTTTTAGGGTTATATATATATATATATAAATATGTAAATGAATAAAAGAGAGAAAAATGCTAAACTCCGGCAAGAGAAAATTCAAAGCCACCGGCTTATAGCCAGCGTATGCAATAGAGGCCAAATTCAAGAGAACGCCGAACTTAATGTTATTTACGCCGCCAGTGTTTGGGGCAGCATAATTATCATTCTTAAAGGCTTTTCATCCTGACAAACGCTGGCATCTGGGTTTCAAACATCGCCAGTGTTCAATCCGGCATAGATCTGTACGCTGGCTGTGTATAATGAAAAGCCACTGGCCATTTGCTATCGGCAAGAATTAAAATTTAATACACCAGCAATACTCCACCGACGTACTCGACAGATTTGCCAGCGTATGTTCTGCAATTTTGATTTTTAGTAGGTTTTTTTCTCTCTCCTCTCTCCCCCTCATTTCTCTCACTTTCATCTCACTCTCACTCTCGCTTTCATCTCTCTCATTTGCTTGGACTAATTTCACTTGATCAGGTTACTAAATTCTTTCTCGATTTCAGTTTTTATGCTTAATGGAGTATGATTATTCTACTAGAACTCTTATATATGCTTCGAATTGTGAATTAGGATGTGTGTGTGTGCGAATTGAGATGAAGGCAGATGGGATTACAAATGGTTTGGATGGATGAATTGGTGGCTGCTAATAGTTATGTAACTGATATGGAATGTTGTCTGCTTGTTGGATTAGCTTAAAATTGCATTGTTAGATCGAATTGAAAGAATTCATGGATTAGGGTTCTTAATGAAGAAATTGGATTGAAAAATTCGAAATTGGGGCTTTGATGTTTTAATTGAAATTAGATAAACAAAATGAATTTATATGTTGTGATTTAGCTCCAATTAGTTTAATTACTCCAATTTGAACTTAAAAATCCGATAATTGTGGAAATTTTGGAGATTAAAGTGAGTTTTGAGAGAGTTTTGAATGTAAATTTTTGAAGATCATGACTTACATTTTGTCCCCGTGAATTTTGAATTTTTAACGTTCAATTCTATACTGGCTAGTCTAGGATGCCAGCTTTGAGTCCATTTTTGCAATTGCAAAATTTGTCAACACCAATTTCATGCCATGAGATTCATTGTTTAATATGCCTAGTATTTAAGATTGGATTCAATTCATGTTGTGACATGTATTAGGTATATATTGTGAATTCATTTAATCAAATTGCTCTAGGAGTATTTGTAAACCCCGAAAACTTCCATCATATGATACGACCCTAGACTAGAAATTATGAGTTGATTAGTAACCTTAAGAGTTAATTAAAAACTCTAGTTAGAAAGATACTTTAGATTTGATCGGTTTAGGACTCATAGACTCTATAAAAAGACTTCTTTGACCCCAATTGTTTCCAAAAAACAAGATTTCATATTCCGAGTTAATAATTCGGGTTGTGATCAAGGGAAACTTTAAATCCTAAACCTGAATCCTTGTCAAACAGACAGATTCTATAGGAAAACCTAAATATGGGTATTAAGTGATTATCTTAATATTCAATAGAGACCGGGAATTGAAACAAGGTATAGTAATGAACCTATATTTAGATTGGAACCCTAAAATTTGAGAGCTCTAGTCAATAATAAACTACATTGATAAGATTTCATAGTGAGTATCCAAATCTAATATATATAACTAGTATAGCCTATATATTAGTAGTAATATTACATAAATTACTCAATAGGGTTTTAGATAGAAAATTGTGATTTTAAGATAAACTGTTAGGATTATAAATACCCAATAAAAACATAAACTGATGTATAACTTGAGATCTAGACCTCAAATATAGAATTGAATCATACTAATATTCGAATTAGGGTTTCCTAAAGCCCTTAGAGCCTGAAACGAAAATTGAACCGAAAAGCTTTTCAAACTCAAATCGCGTGGGATAAATTTTTCTTAGACAATTAGATACGTATTATTAAAGTTTAAATTTGTACTTTTTGTTAAACTAAACACTTAATAGGATTCATTAAAGACCTTTGTATATATATATTTACATATATAAGCTAAAATATATCATAATAGTGTACTAAACGACCCGAAAACCTAACTAAATAATATTTAACTATTATATAATATATATATACATAATCTTAGCTTGCTGGAGACGGATTACATTTGTCTTGGAGGGCTGAGATCTCCTTAAATTTGGTGAGCCAAATTTTCTCAATAATTTGTGTAAAAGTCAATCCAAATCCTCTCCAAAGCAAATGAAAACGTGACACAGCTCACCTTGCCTTAATGACAATCAAACAAAGGACCAAATGGACAACAAAACAAGAGAAATTCATTCAGATTAAGGGAGGAACGCGGATGGAATATTACACTAGGTATATATATATATATATATATGCAAACGAACTCGGTTGGACAAGCAAACGATTTCCAAACCTCCTCAAACCTTCCAGAATTCATCCATAGCTTATTAGGAGTCGAACAAAGTCAGGAAACAATTTTTACACCATCGCATCAACCCAGTTCGAAATTTCGAACAAAAACCCTGGAAAACGCATGAAAAACGAGCTCGAGGTAAGTGATGTTATTCTGCTTATTTTCTTTCAGTTTTTAAGGATTAAGACTAATTCTTAGACATCTTAGGAAGCTAACCAAGGTCGTTAGGAGCTTCGGATTTCATCAAGAAGCCACAACGAAGGTATTTTTCCTAAACCCTAGCCGAGCTTGATGATTCAAAATCATGAATAGCATGTTGTTTTTAGGTTATGATTCTTGGATATTTAGGTTTGTTAGGTCCTTAGGAGTCTTTTAGATCCAAAATCTCGACGTTTTAACGTCGGATTCGTCGGAAATGGCCATGACTCATCGGGGAAGACGATGAACAGTACTTCCCGATGAGCCCAGGCACATTGTACGGGCGTACTCAACCCGTGCAACCCTCAGCCAGCACGTTGTACTGGCATACTCAACCCGTGCAACCCTCGGCCAGCAACTTTGTACGGGCGTACTTAACCCCGTGTACCCCTTGGCCAGAAGAAAAGAAAAACGAAGCCAAGTATACATAATTATATAATAATATTAAATCCGAAATTTATTTATTTAAATCTAAAAATAAAATTATTTTCTGATATAGGATAATTAATTATTTAATCTATTATTATTAATCTAAAAAGAATTTTCTTTAGAAATATAAATTACTTTGTTAAGTAATTTCCGCATAATAATTATTAATATACTTAATATTATTAAAAGAATTTTTAGAATTTCGAAAATATTATTTTTGAAATAATAATAAATATGGATATAAGACTAAAATTATTTTAGTAATAATATTAGTATAATTCTTAATGTGATGGAATATAATCTATTTTCGGAAATTTATTATTATTATTATTATTATTATTGCTATCTCTATTGCTATTAGTATTATTGATATTATAATTATTTTTGGTGCTATTATTGATGAAAATTATTAATGCTTACGAGAAGAGAAAAATAATTTTGAAAATAGTTATAATTAAGTTAACAAATTCTTTTATTAGTAAGTATGATTTCATAGTAAGATATATATAATATATGTATAAATTATGAGTTAGTAAATTCTAAGTATACTAGCATATTTGTATATAAATAGATAACAATGGAATTTTAAATAATCCAAATTTGTGAGTATAGGAACATCTATACTCTATAAGAAAAATTTATTAAGTAAATTTAAAAGGAAACTACGAGTACAAGGATCTAAAATTAGAACTATTTCGAAAGAATTAGCTAAGAATAAAACAGAGACCCAACCAACCAATAGGACCCTTAAATATTCATAGAAACTAAAATTGTGTAGTCTGAAATTTTAATATTTATATTATTGATCTTAATAGGTGACTCGGGTATTGGGGAGGACCTACCTGAAGATTACTACGATTAAATAGGATGGGCAGGTGAGTGACTCAGCCTTATTACATGAGTTGTGCTTGTACTAGTAGTGAACCATAAATGAAAAGATAATGAAATTTGGTGATCTGTTTAAAATGGGAAAGTTGTGTATTGTATTCCATTGATTGCCATGTCACTCTAAAATAAGTGATAACACAATTGCGTGTATCTTGATAATGTATGTAGTATCTAATTGAATGTCTGTATTGCTTGATCACCCTCAAATTGACTAAAAACTACTGGTACCATAATGTAAATAAATCATGCATTACATACTATGCATAAAAAGCATTGAGTAAGTGGTAGCCTACTACGTGTTAGTTCTCGGATCTCTGGTAAGGCTTGAATTATCTAGGCCAGAGGGCTAGTAGTTAATTGCAAGATTACTTTTGTTCTGTTAATACCATAGGAACTACATGGTAAACGAAGGACGCCGCTTATGGTATTACGTGAGAATAACTAACACTTAGTGGAGTTTATAAAGCTAAACAGGAAATAAATAATGAAACATGATAAGTATAAAGAGATAACTAAATTTGATATTGTTATTTCCTGAAAGCTTAAGTCTCTCCTGGGTAGGTGGACCATAGATTGTGATCCTTCAACCCCGATGGGAGGGCGTAAATCTTCATCCTGTTTGGATTCTGGGTTATCCAAGCTTGTAATGTTCATTTGTGGGATTGCTGCATTTCATATGATTGTTAAATAACCTGTATGCTATGTGTAATAAGTTCTGGTTATTCACTGAGCTCGTGTTTTAGCTCACACTCCCACAGTCCTTTCAGGTTCACTCTGCGACCGTGGCTCATTACTAGCAGGAGCATGGTCCCGGTAAGAGAATAGAAGCCAGAAGTTTAAAGTTTAGTATAGAAGTAGAATATCTATATCTGTAGTAGTTTCATGATGCATTTAATGTGCATTAGGATCATCAGTTAGGGTTGTAAGGAATTCTGAAGCATATGATCTGTAATATAGTAGTTTGTAATAGTTGTTTACTAATTTACATCTTATATATGTTTGTTTATTCCATCCAATCAACTAAAAGATCCTGTTTTTGAAAATCATGTCATACCTAGAAGGTAAACTAATAATGGTGATTGAATGGTTTTTTATTATCATTATTAGAATACCCTCAGGGCGTGACAGTATTGGAATTAGAATTGTACTAAGTTTTATTCTTAAAAGATATTACATGATGCATGAGATTTAGGATTTAGTTCAACCACAATTCTAATATATATATATTTTGCAGATATGGCTCCAAATAGAAGAAGCAGCATACTACTGAGCCGTCTTCATCTGGTTCACGGTCCAGAAATGTTCTCTCAAGCCAGCAATATGCTAAGGATCGAAAGAAGCTCCTCATGAAAATGGATTTCATGAACTCTCAATATATGGATTGGGAGTTACTTGATGATTTTGGCATTAGAGATCAAATATTAGCTTTGATTCGAGATCCAACATGGCTACAGATTTTTTATGGAGGGAACCAGCTTATAAGAATTTAACTCTTGAAGTTTTCTCCACATTGAAAGCTGAGAACGATGAAGAAAATTCAAAGTTTGTTTTCCAAGCTTATGGAAAGATCCATGAGATCAGGTTAAAGTTTATAGGGTGAGTTCTGGGATTATATGAGGAGAAGCAGCAAAATCCAAAACTTCCCAACTCCTGGTCTAGAGGAGAGAATGCGATGACATAGGAGGCCTGCTGGCTTGAGTTGATTGCTCCTTTAAATGATCCTTACATCGCATCAAAATCACTTGCCTCCACTTTTACTGACGTAGAACATCGAATTCTTCATCATATCCTTGCACACACAGTGAGTTACAAGAAGACTAGTCACAGCAAAGTGACTAGTTTTGATATTTTCTACTTGTATAGTCTCATTGCAGACGACAGGATTGATTTGGGAGTAGAGATAGCAAATTTTATCTTCAGGCAAGCTGATGATACCAGGACTCGATTCCTGTTTTATGGAGGACACATTACTAAGTTGCTGAAGGGGATGAATATCTATGAGATACTTGAAGGAGATGTAGAAATACCCAGTAAAAAGATTTCATCTGCTCCTTTCATGGGTTAAGGATTATTTAAAGTCCCCAAAGGAGCACCACCACCAGTTGTAGAGGAGTTTGAGTTCGAGGATATCTTTCCTGGCGATATACCAGCTCCATTTCCAGCTTTCACCCTGCTAATATTGTCATGCCCCAACGGGTACCCTAAACGTAACAGTCCGCCATACTCAATATTAAAGCTTAAGTGTGACAACCTTGGCCACTCCCAAAAGCTTTGATATTAAGTGTAAGGCGTGCTCTCACAAATTTAGAGGACCATACATGGAATTATGAAGCTTAAAAAGATATAATAACATATTAAGAAAAGAGGATTCATAATACTCAATTTACTTCTAACAATGATCTTTACAAATTTAGGGACATTTCCTTAATTCACTAATCTATTACAAGAATATTGGTACATCATTTCTAATACTAAACTTCTTAAAATTTCCTTATCTAAAAAGAAATTACCTGACTGCAAGGTCCTCGTGGCCTCAACCACAGGTAAGGAAACTGCAAAAGATATCTATAGGGGTATAAACTGATAGGCTTAATGAGAACTATTTCCATAAATAACTTCTTGCAACAAAATTTCAAACAAGTTGTTTAATCAAACAAATGGAATGCAACATACATGTGGGCAAACAAGGCATATAGTTTTCTGGGAACTATATGTTGAATGGATTTGCGCCCTCCATTCGAGGTTTGGTGATATATAACCTCAAAACAAGTAGTTTTAGTTAAAAAGATTTATGATTTCGACCAATATCGCTAAGCACATGAAGTCTACTTGAATTGAGAATTGCTTTCAAATCTTCCGCCAAACATTTCCTTAACGCCACCAAGCAATCGCTTTCGAACACTTCGCCAAGTGTTGCTTTCGACATAAGCTTACTATCCTTCTCACCCAAGGATAATAACCCTGTCACGCCCCGAGGGTATCCTAGTAGTAATAAACAAGTTACACTTGAATATTATCACTAGATTACCTTCAGAGAATGACAGGTTTTCAATACAACAGGATCTTTTAAGTTGCTTGATAAGAAATAACAAATATATGAGAGAAATGATTTAGTGAATAACCATTACAAACTATTACAAACCATATAGCTCCTTTGAAATATACAACTAAATAATCTACTCTAATAGTACATAACCATCAAACTAAAATAGATCTGTAGACTTCTAGCTTCAAAGCCCTTTCGGAGCCATATTCCTGGATGTAACTAACCAGGGTCATAAAGTGAACCTGAAAAGACTGTAGGAGTATAAGCGAAACCACAGCTCAGTGAATAATTAGACATACCATACATCACACAAGTCATTAACAAATCATATGCAATGCAAGCACTCAACCATATGCACAGATACAAGTTTGGATGATCTAGAATCCAAACACGAAAAAGATTTATACCCTATTTTTAATGGGTTAAAGAACCAGTACTCAATGACCCACCTGCCCAGGAGAGACTAAGTACACAGGAGAATCAACGATTTCTCGTTTTAATGTTATCACTTTGAATATAGTTGATTGAACAAACCATCTCCTGCAATCCCCTTAGAAACTCCCTAAGTATTAATCATTTCAAAGCGATTCTACGGGCGACATTCTTCGGTGCCTTTTAGTTCCTCATAGGACCGCCAGACCAAAGAGAACCTTGGAAGACTCACACATTGGATCAACCAAGCAAAAACAGAGATCCGAAATATTAATACATAGCAGGCTGTTACAACCATATATGCAATAATGCAATTCGTGCAATGCATGTTCATATTATTTTGTTAAGTCCATAATTCTTAATCAAATTCGGGGTGACCATACATTACACACAATCATCATTATACTACTGCACAACACCAACCATTGCGTTATCGCTTGTATAAAGATATTTTAACAATCATACAATCAGATCATATCATACTTTCAACAATCATTCATTTGATTATCTTGCATTACATATTTGACTATTTACAATCACAACCAGTATAATATGACTGAATTACTCACCTGCTCATACCGACTCAGTCGTAATAATCCGCTGGTAGATCCTCTAATGAGTCAAATTCACCTATTTAAAACAAAATATTCATTAATACAATCTAGCTAAATTCCTATATGTGCTTTGTGTCCTAGACTCAATATTACTACTTAGTATCGTCGTGTTTCTCCTATTTTATCTTACATAATTGTTTGGTTATTTTTAGAAGTCATATTACTCAGGAAATTAACTTATTTCAATTTCCATTCTTATATATTTTATCTTGTTATAACAAATATTAGACTAATAATACTTTAACTAACACTAAATATTTTCTTAACTCTAGGGTTTCAAAAGTTATTAGATATTAATCCTAAATAGACTTAAATATTTGTATTATAGTCACTATCCGATACATATTTATATAACATACATATATACATATTTAGTAGATATTATATATATATATATATATAAATTCGGTTTAGGTCAGAAAAACTTTCGTTGGAGAAATTGTAACTGTAAGCCAGCTCAAGGCCGCGGGCCTATATCTCTAGGTGCCGGTGTAAATCATTTTGAAGAAAAAATTTCATATCGAGTGCACCGGTGTTGAAAGCTGCCAGCTTTCAACGTACGCCGACACTACGCCGCCGGCGTAGATCTCCAGGTACCGGCTTACGTTGAATTTTTATGTGAAAATTATTTTACGTAGCCTCTGTTTGAGTGTAAGCCGCCGGCCTATCCATGTAAGCCACCGGCATACAGCGTTTACACTGCCGGCCTTGAGGTAGTGTTGCACTGTTCATTATCTTCCTCCTCAGTTCGATTCTTTTTCTTTGATTTTTATACGTTAAAAACTTACTTAAACTACTTCTAAGAGTTTATATATATATATAAGGATATATAACAACTTTTAACACGTTTAAAAACATAAATATATAGATTTCGATTCTTGGAACTTAAAGCTAGGGTTTTGAAATTTTACCTTGTTGGAGCTCGTTAAGTGCAATCCGAAGCTTGTGTTTGTGTTTAATATGTTCCTAAGATGATTTTAAGTCAGTTACAAATCATATATTTGAACGAAAATCCTTTGAATCATGTCAAATTACCTTTGAGCTCGTTTTTTGAGGGTTTTGGCTTTGTTTTTCCTTTGATCCGAGTTGGTGGTTTATGATCTGTTTGTTCTTTGTTTTTGATTTGTTTTGTTGGTTATCTGGAAGTGGATTCGTGCTAGGGGAAGTTTAGGAAATAATGAAGGTTGTTGGTTTCCTCATTATTAGCATTGAACACATATATAGAAGGAGAAGAAGGAGAGGTTGCGGCTTTGGTTTCTTCCAGATTTCCTCCAAATTTGATCTCAACTTGCTGTTGTTTTCATTGCATTTAATACTGAGATGAGTTGTCACCATTTGATAGGTTGTTGGAGTTGAGTTTGTTGACTTAAAATTGCATTATTGAATCAAGTTTCGGCTCCTCTTCCTTCCTCCACAATTTGCACCGAACTTAGCCGAGAAACATACATATATACATTAGTTTATTTATTTAATTAGATTTTAAGTTAATTATACGGGTTATACGGGTATAGATTAGCTAATATTTGGAAGTTTTCGTACAAAAATATGGTTATAAATTTATACAAAACGCTTAGATTTTCAAATAATACAAATTGAAGTTATATATATACGTAGTTAATTATTCGTATAATTTTATCTCCCGCGATTTAGATTTCTTAAGCTCATTAGGTCAATTTTTGTTTCAGGCTCCGATAGCTTAAGAAAACTCGGTTTAGATAATAGCGTGATCTGATTATTTATTTGAAGTTTAGATTTTGAGTCATTCATCAGTTTATATTTTCGTTGTGTATTTAAAACCTTAAAGGTTCATTTTTGGATCATCATTTTCTAGTTATAAGCGTATATAATCATTTATACAGTATTAAGCTTAATACAGAAACTAAACTATATTTATATCTCTAGTTTTGATACTGAACATAAATTCTTATTAGTAGTTTTTAATTTTAACTAGAAATCTCGAAATTAGGGTTTAAGTCTAAATATAACTCATTACTACTCGTTATTCTAGTCTTGAATCATTATCGAGATCAAAAACAATCATTTGATCTCTATATTCATGTTTTCTATATAAATCTATTTGTATACTAGGTTTTCGGGTTTAAATTTTAGATCATATCTTGAATTAATTATTCAAGATACAAGATCTCGTTTTCGGTATTAACTAGGGTTAAAGAATTTCTTTATTCGGTTCCTAAATCTTTCATTTATCCAAAATCTAAATATTATTCTATCATTAAACTTCAATCAGAATCTAAATCTATTATCTAGTTTATACAATCTATTATGAAGTTGGATACTAATGTGAAAAATTCCCGGGGTTTACAAACCCAAATGCAATGTGACTCACTTCGTAGCATGCATGAATCCATTTATTTATGATATCATAACATTATTATTATCAAATTTAAGGCGATCAAAGAATCTCATACAAAGCAAGTATTATACTAAAACAAACATTTAAATCAATTCCGACCTCGATATTCTTAGGATTCTTTCAAAGAATTAATTTACATACATATCCATTTGTCTTTTCCTAGCTCTAATGCAACTAAATTACAAGCACAACAAGTGTAGCATTTAAAGGAAATAAACTCACAATGACATGTCGACTATTCTTCTATATGGATGAGTCGTTTACACACACTCCACTCAATCGAAATAATCTTCGGGATATAGGTATCCTTCCTCGGAGTCACCTAGCCAAAGAAAATACCCACAATGAGTATTTCTTCTTGAATTTTGACAAGACAATGTCAAAAGAACGTTAAAGTTCATATAAAGGAAAGTTCCAATTTAAAATGGCCATAACTTGGTCATTTTAACTCGGAATCGCGCATGTAATATATCGATTTCTACCTACTTGAAAGGATCTATTCATTTCTAAAATTATTTTTATCAAACTAAACCATTTAGGCCCCGAAACAGTGGCGATAAAATTCACCACGAATTTTTCCAACTCAAAAACAACTTTGGTTCAATCAATCAAAATTTGTTTGATAAATACTTAGTTATTGATATAGTTGAGAAATCCTCTTTTTATAGCTACATAGCTCATATTTATTCATGCTCAAGTGTTTATTGTCCAATCATGTTTCTTGAGTAAGGAAATATTAATTAGAAGTTTAGAAAACTATAGTTTACAAGAAATTCATTTGTGATTGGTTTTGAAATGAATACTTTGATTCTTTCGGTTTTCAAAGAATTACTTTATTTTGACTTATTACTTTTCTAGATGACTTCTTGAAAAACAATTTTGCTTATTTTCTAAATTCTTGTGTTGGTCCTATGTATGTTCTATACAATCCTTCTTTGATTATTTATTTGAAAAGATCTAAACTTGAAAATCCTCACGTCTTGCTTCCTAAGGTTTTTGCTATGTTATGTTTTTGTAGAAATCATTTTGTATCAAAAATCATTTTCTTTTGAAAAACAAAGTGGGATAATAAATGATTTAAAAAGCTATTCATAATAAAAGTAGTTTCTAAAATTTGTAATGGGTTCTTTCGTAACTTTGAAAAGAATGTCTTTATTTTTGTTAACTCATAGATTTTACACTCCACATAAACTTATCTCTAAGTGGCAAAATCTCCTTTTGTCAATTATTTCTAGAACTCAAAATTTTGGACAACAATCTAAATGAACATGATTTATGAGAAAGAATAGCAAACAAAAATAACATAAATAATAAAGTCAAGTATTGGGAGTCTTAGCCTTTTCAAGGCTCCTGGGACTAAGAAGTAGACTAGTCCTAAAATAAAAATAAAATGAGAAAAAAGAAAAATTTGTTTTGACTTGATGAGGACAAGTCTAAGACTAGAGACTAGTCTTAAAATAATAAGGAATGAATAAATAAATTGCAAAGGAGTAAATAAATTGCATTGCATAAAATTTATAAATTGCAAGTGAGCTTATATGCTCTAAAGAATATGTATATATATATAGATAATAATACTTAGACATAGTAACAATAATATGAACAAAACTAATAATGTAAACATAAATAGGTTTTCATGAACAAAAACAATATATGAACATAATATAGCTTCCATAACATTTAGTTTTTGGAAACTCACACTATGGTCATGTAAAGTTACATGACATGAGAAAAAGAAAAATAATAGGAAATGGTTACCAAAAGAAGACTTTGATAGTATTATGTGGTTTTGGTTTTTGTTGTAGGTAGAAGTTGTTTTTGGATTTATTTTGAGAGAGTTTTGGGAGGATATTTGGAGAGAGTTTTGAGAAGAGAATTTGAGAGAGTTTTTGTAAGGAATTTGTGGGTAGTAATTATGTGAAAGAAGTGAAAGAGGAAGCGGGTATTTATAGGAAAATGCGAAGTGATTTTTGTGTGACTAAAATAAAAGAAAATTGAAACAATTTGTGGATGATGCATGGGGGGGTGGCGCCGGCCATGAGTGAAGGGAGAGAGAGTGTACTTTATTTTTCTTTTTTTTTTTTGTATTTTGTGGATTAAATGAAGTAATAAGTAAAGTAGATGTGAAATAAAGTTATAGGAAAAGTAAAAAGTAAAGGTTATAGGTTATGGTGTTTGTAAGAGTAGGTGTAAGAAAAAGTAGAGATAAAAAAAATAGTGTAGAATAGTAATGAATAGTGTAATGTAAAGTAGATATGACTAATAAAGTACCGGTAGTAAGAAAATACGCGTATAAATGCGATATCTGTTATTTTTACTTACCGAAAAATTATAAAATTGATATTTTTGAAAACCTTATATTTTTACGAATGTAATGGTATATTCGGAATATTTTTATTATGCCAAGCTCCGGAACACGTTTTTCAATAACTGTGTTCGATTGGGTCCGAAACGGGTTGCGGTTTTACTAATCGGATCTTTTTACGCTTCCTTGGGTAATTACACACTATTCTAAACTCCTACTTGCTCTTACTGAGTTGCTTATTCGGGATTGCCGAACTTAAGCTATTACGTCTAACTAGGGCTTTGTTGACCTTTAGAGTTCTGGTTGACTTCCAGTTTAGGGTTTTAGGCTAAATCGATTCCAAAAATTTGGGGGTTTACAGATATACCAGCTTCTTCATCTCATCTTCCTCCTCCTGATACTTCATCTGGATATGATATGGATTAGCTCAAGATGGATGTTCAAGATCTAAAGAAGCAAAATCAAGAACTCTGGTATAGACATGATAAGGAAATAAAAAAGAACAAGAAATTCCGGAGCATGATTTTCAGAGCAGTGAAAGCTGCTATTTGTTGCATTAATCAAACAGCTAGGGAGGAATTGAACTATGAGCCTTCTTCAGAGTCTAGTCCCAGCTCAAAGCATACTGCCACTACTAGCCCATAGCAGAACAGCAGATCTAGTCCAGGCTTAGAGAGCTAGACCTTGCTAGCTCTCATTTGCTTTTATTTGTGTCTTATTTTTATTGGCCTATACTTATTTTGAGCACCCAAGTCCCTGTGGGTAGACTCCTTATGATCTATATTTATCTTAGTTGATAGTTTTTGTTTCTGCTTTTATTTTTCTTTTTGTTTTTCTTTTGTAGTGACTACAGGAAAGCAAACAAAGCAAAACTCTCTCTTGCGATGAAATTTTGATGACTGAAACAAATGAAGTCAAGGAAGTACCAATTTCTTTTTTTTTTTTGCACTTTTTATTCCTTTCCTATAATTGAATTTGCTGAGAAACAGTATGAACACTGTTTGATTAAAGTGTAGGAGAAGGGATTAGTTGTTGGAGAATGAGAATGAATGAAGTTGTGAAATTGATCTGGATGTCTGAACTGTTGAATTGCTGATATATATATGACATTTGTATAGGATTGATCTGAGTAACCACCTTGAATTTTTCATTTTAAAGCAATTTATGGTGTAATTCTGCCAAAATTTTTCGAAAATTTGGAGATAGTACAAAATATTAATTGATAGCATCTAAAAAAGAAAGAAACAATGAAAATAACTTGCTAAAGAACTTTACTCACCTGCTATTGTGATTGGTTTACTTAGTTGAAATTAAGTTGTGAAATCCTTAAGAAACAAGTTTACTTTATTTTTAACTTTAGAATTGGAAATTTGAGAGCCGGTTGAGTCGTTTTATGAAAAACTAACAAGTTTACTTCTAAGAAATTTTAATATGTATATATTCTTTGAGTTGTTTTTACAACTTTATAACACTTAGTGAAAGAGGTAAATGAAACTTTTAACTTAGTGATCCTTTATAATAATAAGTCTTAAATTTGTTATTGCATTCAAAAAGAAAGAAACAAGATAGCCTCTACTCCTTTGACTTAAAAAATGAAGTCATGAGTATCTGAACTTAAATGTTAAAGTGAGGAAGAGTTCTTAGGGGTATTTTGAAACTGGTCACTTGGGTGATGAATCCGGGATGTACCGACGCAATGAACTCACTATTATAAGAAGGGAGGAAAGGTAAAAGTTCAACTTTTGAACTTTGAAAAAGATGGAGGATTAAAACCTTCCAAAAAGAAAATAAATGCTTGTATGAAAAAGAAAAGAGATAATGCAAAGATTCAAATGAAATGAGACTTATAATAACAAAGGAGAAAATCTAAGGAAAAAGTGGATACCATATACTTTCATTTTGTGTTGCTAAGAATATATATAAGCTAAAAGTCCAGTGAAGTCTAAATGAGTATTTTTCATTAGTGGATTGTGTATCTACTTTTGAATTGAATGTTCTTTTGTTAAGGACAGAGATTGAAACTTGTTTTGTTTGGATTAGCCTCAAAATTTTAATTAAAGTACTCTAATTACAAGAAACTAGTGTGATTAGAGCAGTAGGTACAAGAAAAGTAAGTTAAGAGAAAAGAATTGATGCTTGAATTAGAAAAATTGTACTGTCTATGACAGATTTCAAAAATTTTGTTCTCAATTATTTTGCTTGAGGATAAGAAAAAGTTCAAGTGTGGGAGTTGATAAGATCATATTTTACACAACTTTAACAAGCAATTAGTGATTATTTGAGTTGAATTTCATAAAAATTTCCACAATTGGTACTCGGATTGTTTAGGTTTATGTTTGAGGTCCAAAGTTATCAAAGGAAAGCATTACAAGGCAATTTGATTTGAAATTGAAGAATCTCAGGGGATACACCGGCTTTTCTGGATCATACGTCGTCAATGTATAGCCGGCTTAAAGGATGATCAGCATATTAAAGCTTCAACACTGCCTCTATGCTGCCGGCATTCAACCAACCTTGACATGGAACAAATCAAGAAATCAAAGGCCAGCAAATCTGATCTTATACGCCGTCGGCCTTGAGGTGGTGTATGCCAAAGATCGAAGCCAATAATCTAGCACTGGCTCAACACTACCAATGTAGAGGGATTCTAAGCCAGCTTCTACAATTTGATTCAACACCATCTTTTTGGGAATCAAAGCTGTCGACGTTGAGATGGCTTAGAGCGTCCACATAATTGATTTTTTAAAGGCTGTCACCTGCACAGCCAACCTAGCATTGAGTTTGGCCAGCGTTTGAGGTTTCATTTGTACGCCAACATTTCAAACCCTAAGCCACTGGCGTTGAAGCAGCGTAGATCATCCATATGATGCAAACCGTTAACGCCGAAGCCAAAGCTACCAGTGTACAAGCGTTTTAGCAATGCACACCGCCTGTAAGCTGCCGACGTAGAAGTTGTAACGGCTGGCGTACGTTTTGTGACTGCAAAAATTAGATGAAACGCCTGAATGTTTTTCTTATATAATCTAAGGTTTCCTTATTAGAATACATTCAAAATTCATTAGAAAAGTAAGAAAAAGAGAGTTTTACAAATGCTTGAGTTATTTTTTCCTTTAGGGTACTAAAACCCTAATGTTCTAGTAACTTAGAGGCGATTAAAGATTTATCTACGGTAAAGCAATGCCCATATTTGTGGATTATGGATTTGAAGACTTCAGTTTATGGAATCATACTATTGTTAAGGTGTTTTCAATCTCTGTTTATCATTTTTGTTGCTGATTGTATATTGAGATATTGTTCTTCATTGATTATTATGAATATGTATGAATAGATTTGATGGGATGATATTTGAATTATATTGATATTGGAATTGATTAATTGGGAATTAATTATTTCTACTTGTAATCTATTTAATTTGTGACTGATCAACATAGATTAGATAGATAGGGTTAGAGATACATGGGAGGGATTCAATGATCCACACAAGTAAAACTTAGGTTTTTGAATGAGATTTGTCATAGGGATATGCAAGCCTGTGATAAAACTTAAGATTTCACTGATCTTTATGCGTTATGATTGCAAATTTAGGTCACTTAGCAGTACTTATTTTGTAGTTTTAACTAGAATAATAAATTTGGTGTGAGTAAATTGCTATTAAATTGTTAATCATAGATAAATTACCTTGGTAGGATAGTTTATGCTATGAAAGATTTTGCTACTTTGAGATGTGAGCAATTCTTAGTGAATTTGATTAAATCCCAAGTAATCAATTTTATTTATCAATTTGAAGTATGAATCATTTCAAATGAGAATATAAATGCATTATTCATATATTATCTACATCTCTTAAACCCATATCTCTCACTGTTGTTACTAGAACATATAGTTTTAGTTCATTACAATCATTTGTAGTCAATTTTAGTTAAATTATCATAGATTAATCAAAAAGTTGAACTTCCAATGCTTATATTAGGGTAAAATTCCTAGTAAGTAGCCATTAGCTCTCTGTACATGACTTGGATTTTGCAAAAAATACTACATTGCACCCGGTGATTTTGCTAACCGTTAAGTATTACACCGTTGTTTGAAATTGATTTGAAAATTATTAGTGTATAATTACTGCCAGTTTCAATAAACCTCAACCTTAGTCAAACTGAAATTTCAAAAGTCAATATGGTTAAGGCAAACTAGCAATTTCAACTTCGGTAATCCAATGCTCAAAACCTAGGATAATAGAAATGAGCTAAAGGTGAATTATAATTCGGAATGATATGAGAAAGCTTGAAAAAGATTAGATTCACCCAAAAATCACTCGTTTTGGAACCAAACGGGATCAGTTCTAAAAAAATGTGCCTTGGTGTTCGGAATAGTAAAAATATTCCGACAATACTGCTAGACTCATAATTATATAAGGATTTTAAAAATATCAGTTTCATAATTTTTTGGTAACTAAAAATATCAGATAAAGCTCGTTTACGCATTTTTTTTACTGCTGATACTTATTTGTCTAGTCTATTATTCATTGTACAATTTTTACTATTCATCTATCTCTGTTTATCTTACTACCTATTCTTATAGCCTATACATCTACTTTTATAATTTTCATTTCCAATATAACTTTTTATTAAACTTCTCTTGTACTTTATTACTTTTCTTTATCAAAATTTTTTTTTTCACTTGCTCTCTCCCTCTCCTCTCTAAAACCGGCAACAATACCACCCCACCCACCTCAATTTTATTTTTTTGAATTTATTTATTACATCAAAATTCCTTCACATTTATCTATAAATATCCCCTCTCCCTCCACTTTTTTCACACATTTTTATTTCACTTAACAAAACTCTACCAAATTTTTCTCTCAAACTTTTCTCTCCAAAACTCTCTCTACTTTTCATAAAACTATCACCCACATACAACTACCATTACTTCATTTCTTCTTTAACCACAATTAATCTTAGGTAAAAATTCCCAAAACTATATTCATGTTCATGTTAACATACATGACCAAAGTGTATGTTTTCTAAACCCATGGGAGTTAAGAAAACAATAATATGTTCATATTTTATTCTTTTCATGCAAAATTTTATTATTGTATTGTTATTATGTTATGCTATATTAATCTTGCTTCTAACCTAACTCCTATATGTTATTAAATATATTTATGTATATATATTTCTTAGAGTATATAAGTTCACTAATATAACTTTTATTTATCCATGCTCTTATATTTCTTGCAATTTATTTATATATTTATGCAATTTTATTAAGACGAGTCATTCTAGTCTTAGACTTATTCTCATCAAGTCAAAACATTTTATTTTTCTTTTGTAGGACTTGTCCATAATCCAAGTTCGGAGAGCCTTGACATAAATCTAAGACTTCCATTTTTTCTTATTATTTTCTTGTTTTTCTTTTTGGAACTAGTTCATTTTAAGTTCCGGGAAGCCTTATGCAAGTTAAGACTTCCCAATACTTGATTTTACTTATATGCTTATCTAAATTTTCTATGACCTTTATTTTTATGTACATTATTCTTTTTACATGATTACAAGTTCATATTCATGCATGAACATAATGTTGTTTTCTTGATAAAATTTCCAATAGACACTGTAGATGTACAAATTTGATTACAAAGGCCTTGAGCCTAATTCTTATTTGGATTTAACTCTTTGGGCTAATGTGATGGGGCTTAAAGAGTTAGGCCCAATTCAATTGGGATGATCATGGGAGTTTTGGCATGGTAGGCTTGGAGTAGGGCCCGTTGGAATTGGTGTGCCCAATTCCAACCTTTCTCATATTGGCTCACACATATTACAATGAAGGCCTTAATGGGCATGGGTCCACAAAGGAGCCCACATTCATATCCATAATGAGGGGACTCATCTTAGCCGTTAGTCGTCAGTCTCATCTGACGACGACATCGACAGTAGATTCTCTATAAATACCTTAGTCCTTATCTCATTTGGGGACAAGTGAAATCTGGACAAACACCACCGTGCTGTCGGATTTCCATTTTTGTGAATCATTACTTGACTCACTCAAGAACGCACACGATATTCGTGGTACTTAGTGAGGTTGATGCTTTTTAGCTCTCTCACCTGTCACACGTGTGTTAGAGCCTATTGAGATTGCCTACTCCTCCTCCCTACACAATTCTCTCTTGATCATCCTTGCATGTGTTGTTTCTCTAGATCATGTGTAGCGCGATAGTCACGCAACACTCACGTGATCATGGCATCCGGATTCATACCCACACATTTTTGGCGACTCCACGCTCTTTAAATATAAGAACATCAAATTTCCAAAAAAGGTTAGATTTCCAATTGGTTTAAAAAGAATTGGAGAAAAGAGCATGCACCACATGCAAATTCGACCTTACAAGAAGTCTAGCATACTGTAGATGGTGCAATTTATTTGCATAAGAGATTTAGAAGAATATTGAATGGGATAAAATTAAGGCAAGGATTGGGGGGGGAGGTTGGGGGTGGGGTGGGAGAAGGTGTGTGCAAGGACCTTCTACAGAAGCTTCACTAGAATTTCTTCTAATATGGAAAAGGAAAAGAACAACAACACAGATCTGGGAAGGCACCTTTACAATAGAAAAAAAAAATTCATTCCTATGACAAGTGGTCATTTCAAAATTGATGAGAATGTACGAGTACAAGAAGGGTCTGATGATGACTCCAATGATTCACCTAACTTCTATGAAGGACCTGGTGAAATGTCTTCTGATCCACTTCCAAACTCACTCGCAAGGCTGATAGAGGAAAAGTTTGAAACCAAGCTTGAAGACTTCAAGCTTGATTTGAAAAATTTTATTATATTGGAGATCAAGACTTATTTCTTTGCAAAGCCAATCCCTACATCTCATTAATATACTGACGCCACTTCAGGAGCTGTTCCATCGTTTTCTCATTCTTCACCAGCACCAACAGAAACCTTTTCCAAGGTTGTCACCACAGATACATCTGAGGATAGTTTTGTTCCTCTTTCTCGTTGTCCTTATGAGCCAACACCAGCTAATCTAAGTCTTGTTCCTTACATTAATCTTGTTGTTCTGTAAAATCCCCAATCAATTTTTACAGCATCTCCTTACCATGCATCTATCTCTTCTGCTATTGAAACCTTGATGACCTTCACTTCGTCTGCTACATCAACTTCCCCTACAAAATATCGAAGATGTGCAAAAAGTTCAAGCTCGAAAATCTACCATTCCATTTAAAAAGCTATAGATATTCTGTTTTTAAGACTTTCCTTGTTATGTTTGGTTTTGAAAAGACTTTGTTAATTTTGTTTTGTTCCAACAAACTATGTTTAAACCTATGTGTCTATTATGTTTTTTTTTTTTATCATGTTATTGACATTCTATTTCTCTAAGTGAATGTTTTACTGATAACAAAAAGGGGGAGAGTTTGTGAATGGTTGATATGGATAAATGTTTGTGAATGGTTTTTTATATGGCAAATAATGTTTATCATATTTTTTTCTTCAAGATGTTTTGTTATCATCACAAAGGAAGAGAATGTTGATTCTCTATTAACTAAAGTTTTGATGATAACAAAATACTCAAGAAACTAATAATTTTATTTAGTGTGCAGAATTTTCTATATATATATATATATATATATATATAGTTTTAAATAGAACATTTCATAGAACTTTAATGAACCTTGATGAGCTCAAGCTAAGCAATTAAATGAGTTACATGTCGATAAGTTACATGCTTTGTTTATCATAAACAAAGTGTACATAAGTTTGAGATAAGCAATAATGTTCTCAAAGGATTTTTCAAGGATTAAAGGATAAATAGAATGTTTTCTAGAAGGTTACTTTAAGAGTAAAGCATTTTTCAAGAAAACCAGAACCTTTCCTAGAACCTTGACTCGAAGTTTTGAACCGTAAGCATGGATTAACAAGAGTTATATTTATCTTCTTAAACAAGATCTACATCTGTTCAAATGGATTCATAGGAGTATAATAAAGACCTAGCTCCAAGATAATAAGTATATTTGAGTAATATACTTAATTGTTCCACTTAAACCGGACAATATCCAAAGGGATTCAATTATACAAGTTTCAAAGATTTTATTCTCTCGACAGAATTGTTCAAGTTGGACATGGACATATATTCGAATGACATCGTGTTCAAACAAAGAAGAAGATATGAAAAATATTATAGCTGTTACACAATCTTAGGAATTAACAACAGCTTCTCACATCCTTCTTGAAGATCACAATCAAACAGCAAGATATTAGTAACAGAATTTTTTCAACTTATCTTCATCAGATAAATGATTTGAATGAATTAAAAAAGAGTTAACGCCAGATTTTTCGTTTGAATATCAAGGAAAAATTATCCTTATTTTCTTATTACAGAAATTCAATTGGGAAAAGAGATTCAAAGGCAAAACGAGAAGAAGAAAATATAATTAACACCATTTGAATATCGGCCAGAATTTTGAAATTCGAATAGAAGATAAGATATTTCGGCAGAATTTAAAAAGAAGATAGGGTTATCTAAATACATCCGAGATACATGCAAGAGAAGTTTATTCGATTTTGATATTTTGAATGTTAAAAGAAGAGAAGAAATATATTTCGAAGTCAGAAAGAAGAATAGAACTTACTACTACTACTATTCACGCTGCACAAAACAAAAAGAAAAAAGCTCCCTTACTATCTTTTTATCGAAATTAGTTTTGAGAAAACATCTTTACTGTTTCTCATACAGCAGAATTTTGCAAACTATTTTCTTATTACACCTTTTACGAATTTGATTTTATTGTAAAGGAAGGAAAGTGTTGTTTCCTTCTTGGTTGATAACTTAATTACAAGTTTAGACTCTATAGATCGGTTGTAGCTAGAGGATAGCTATGAGAATCGAGCAGAGAGAATTGCACAAGCTTATAATTTGCTTTTGTTGGATATAGTGAAACAAAACTCGAAAGATAACGGGGTCTCCAGCTCGGAGCTGGAGAGTGGACTGACATACAAGGTAGAACCACTATAAATAGCAACTGATCTTTCTTTTCCTAATCTTTTAATTTCAGCAATTTTTATTGTTAAGTCATTTAATTGATATATTGTTCTCATATTTAAAACTCGGGGAAAAATTTCAAAGGCAAAATTTTTATTAACAATCAATTCAATCCCCCTTCTTGATTATTTATTTGGGACCAATAAGATGGAAACTCACTAGTTCTTCGAGTGCCCAGTAAACGCTTAAAACTCAAGCTAGAGTCAAAGATCCAGGGATGCCTTCTTCTCTTTTCCAGTTTTCCTTTTATATCCTCTAACTTCTATTATTTGCAAAAGAAAAATATCTTCTATTATTATAGTTGTAATGTTGACTGAGTTTTGTTAGTTTAGTTGTTTTTTTCTTTTCCTTCTAATATGTAATTCTCTAAATATTCAAGTCTACACTTCACCTTGTAATGCTATCAATTTCCTCCCCTTTTGAAAACGTGACCTTGTCAAGGTCAAAGTCTACATAATCATTTTGAAACTTAGTCAAATCTATCCAAATAGCATCTTTTGGCAAATAACCTTTGAGAAAAAATTGCCAAAGGCTTGACAATAGGAAATTTTCCAAAAACCTCTGCTTTTAGTTGGACTAGAATATCTTAAATACTGGATGAATTCTTGACCCTTCGGGTAATTCCAACTTGTAAGCTATAGGTCCAACCCTTTCAAGAAATTTAAAAGGACAATAAAAGCATCTAGATACCTTATATGATTGTCTATTAGCCACTGATGATTGTCCATAAGGTTGTAGTTTCACATAGACATAATCTCCCACCAAAAAATCTATCTAGTCTCTTATGATATGCTAGATTCTTCATATGTTGCTATTTTGTCAATAAATTGGCATTTAAAACTCTAAGAACTTCATCTCTTGAAGTTAATTCAATATCTATAGCTTCCAAACATTACTCGATCCTCTCACATAATATGGAATAGATGGGGGTTCTCTTCCATACACAACCTGAAAAGGTGTGAATCCAGTGCTAGTGTGATAACTAGCATTGAATGAAAACTTTGCCCAAACTAAAATTTTTAGCCAATCCTTTGGCATAACCATGACAAATGAACACAAAAATTGTTCCAAACATTGGTTGGCAACCTTAGATTGGCAGTCAGTTGAGGATGACAAGTTGAGCTCATTCTTAATTTAGTGTACTAAGTTTAAACAACTCAATCCAAAATTTACTTATAAAAACACGATTCTTGTCACAAACCATAGAATGAGGTATCCCATGTAGTTTCAACATGATTTCTACAAATAGCTTAGTGATTGATATAGCTGTGTAATTTGCTATTAAAGGACCAAAATAACAATACTTTGATAATTTATCAACAATAACCATAATGATTGAATACCTATGAGACAGTAATCCAATAATGAAGTCCATCAATATATCTTCAAAAACTCTACTTGGAATAGGTAATGGTTACATGAGACCTCTTGGATGTGTTGTCAAATACTTGACCTGTAGGCAAATGTGGCGCCTTTTAATAAAATCCACTACATCCACTTTCATGCCTTTCCATAAGAAAGAAGTGCTAAGCGTTTGTATGTCTTTAGAAATTCCAAATGTCCCCCCGATGGTTTAGCATGAAATTCTAATAATAATACAAGAATCACAGTGGAATCTTTCAAAAGAAATATCTGGGACCCTTAAACAATAAGTCATCCTTACACACTAAAGGCCATGAATATGCTTGCCTTGCTGAACTTGCTTGACTAATGATAGTCACTTCTTTTCTTTAGCCAATGCCTATTTTAAAACAGTCAAAAAATCAAAAGATGATAATGTTAGAGCTAAAAACATTGATTCCTCTAAACATATTCTTGATAAGTAATCAGTCGCTTTATTCTCTAACCCGGCTTATATTGTATTTCATATTCATAGCCTAAAAGCTTAACCAATAGTAGTTGTTGCTTTGGAGTTTGAATTACTTGAGTAAGTAACTCCATTAAACTTTGCTGATTAGTTCTTATGGTGAAATGTTTGCCTAATAAGTAATTCCCAAACATAAGTGCTAGCTTTTTGTAATTGTACACTAAATTTCTTACTAAAGTAGGCAATGGGATGAGAGTCTTGATGTAAAAAAGCTCCCATTCAATTTCCTAAAGCATCTATTTCTACAATGAATGTCTTTGAAAAATTTGTTAGGGCCAACATTGGTGTTGTGATAAGAACATTCTTCAACTATTCAAAAGCTTCTTTAGCATCTTTATCCATAAAAAATGCCTTAAGAAAATTTGCAAGAGGAAAAGCAACTTTAGCATAATTCTTGACAAACCATCTGTAATATCCTATGATGCCTAAAAATCCTCTTAATTGCTTAACATTAACAGGTTGTGGCCATGCTTTAATTGCACTAATTTTATCCGAATCAGGGCTCACATTGCTAGCCGACACTATATGTCCTAGATAATCAATTTTATCTTGGCTAAAAGAACATTTGGACTTCTTAAGATAAAATGTATGCTTCTTTAAACAATCCAATGCTTTTTCTAAATGATCCAAATGCTCCTCCATGGATCTATTGTAAATGAAAATATCATAAAAATAATAATAATGAATTTCCTCAAAAAAGTCCTGAAAATGGAATTCATTATTGATTGAAATATTAAAGGTGCATTAGATAAACCAAATGGCATGACAACAAATTGCCCTTCATGTGTTTGGAATGCCTCTTTATAATATCTTCAGGATACATTCATAATTTGGTGATATCTCGCTCTTAAATGCATCTTCAAAAACACTATGGCTCCTCTTAATTCATCCAGCAATTTGTCGATTGTAGGAATAGGAAAATGGACTTATACTTGGCTTTATGACCCCTGATTCCAACATTTCTTGAACATGTTTTTCAATTTTTGTCTTCTAAAAATTTGGATAACAATAGGGTTTTACATTTACATTTTAACCCTTATTCTTAAGATGACTGTGATGCTGAACATTTCAAAGTGGAAGCAATGATGTAGGGGTCACAAAGACATCATTGAATCTGCTTAATAATGCTTCTATAGCATTATTGCTAGCGGTACAACTTGGTGAAACATTGAATTCCCAATACTAATTCAGCCCCTTGGATTGGTAAAACATGGAAGTCTGCTAAAAATTTGACTCCTTGTAGGCTCAAAATAACATTTTTACACAATCTAGAATATCAATTTATCTTCATTTCCAATGAACACAAAAAATTAAGGAATCACCTCTATAGGATTTTTAAACTTACGAGCAACACTCGCTTGAATGAAGTTATGTGTACTCCTTGAATCAATCAACACATTGACAAAAATTCCTTTTACTTTACCTGAATTCGTAATGTTTTAGGTACTACCACACCAGATAAGCATGATAACTAATCTCAGCATCCTTTAATGTATTTTCATCCTTTTTTAATTTATCTTCATTCAAATTACAATTAACAAAATGATCATCTTCATCCAGTTGAATCATTAAAAGAAATTTCGATTTGCATATATGGCCCTTATGATACTTATCATCACAATTGTAACACAGACCCTTTTCACATGTCAATGCTAATTCAGCTAGTGTTAATCTCTTAATGGGAAATGACTTCTTGACTGACTTATTCTAAATTTTCTTGTTAGCATGTGAACTACTAGATGAAGTAATATTAATAGGGTTCATGATGATTGTCGATAGGCCTTTATTCTTTATGCTTAATTTGATATTTTTGTTATGTAATTCTTTTAATTTGTTGAAGAAAAGGATACTTATTATATGAAATATTCATTTTAGGGTTTAGGGAGCACATTTGAAAGTCTTTATGATGATTAAAGAGAAATCAAGGCAAATTAAACAAGTTTAGATTATTTTTGTACAAAAAGAAAAGTTTATGTGTAAACCCCTAAATTTTATGGTAATTATAAGTAAACCTAAGAATCGGAAGTCAAACCGAAATCCTAAAGTCAACCTAGTTTATGTTGAGTCTAGTAAATCTAGATCCAATCCCGTGCTCTAAACCTAAAAACAATAAAATTGATATAATCATAGATTATTGTCCGTAATAATATAGTAAAGCTTAAAAAGATCATATTCGTCAAAATTTAATTCGTTTCAGACCCGAACGGGATTAGTTTCTAAAATAGGATCTTGACAAGTAAAATAGAAAATATTCCGATGACACCATTAGACTTGTAATAATGTAAGGATTACAAAAATATCAATTTTAGAATTTTCTGCTATCTAAAAATATTAAATATAGCTCGTTACGTGTATTTTCTTTACTATCGGTAATTTATTAGTCTTGTTTACTATTCATGGTACTATTTTTACTATTCACTACTATTCATTAATCTCTACTTTTTCTTACTATCTATTTCGTACAACCTATAAACCTATCTCTTACATTTATATTTCCAATACTATTTATATCTTTCAACTCTTATACATTTTTACTTTTCATTACAAAACAATAAATTTAATCAATTTTTCACCTCCTCTACCATCATGGCCGGTGACCCTTTATCCTCTCTCTTCTCATCTTTATTTCATTTCATTTAATTATAATCACACTAATTTTTACTCTAAAACTTTATAAATACCCTCTCCTCCTTCATACTTTACATATGCTTCTCAAACCATAACAAAACTCTACTCCATTTTCTCTACAACTCCCTCTTCTCTCCTAAGCCAAACCGTGAGCCTTCCCCCTCTCTTGCCAACAATTTCCACAAATTTTTTTTTTTATTTTCATTTATCCATCACCAACAATCTCCATCACCATAAACCTTAGGTAAAAGTTATATAATATCTTCACATTCATGTTAACATAACATAACCATAGTATATGTTTTCCTAACCCATGGGTACTATGGAAGCAACCATATGTTCATGTCTTGTTTAACAATGTTCAAGTATCATTATCATTGTTGTTATATTATTATGTTTTATTACTTGCTTCTAATCTAACTTTTACATATTACTAAGTATATTTAAGTATATATATTCTTAAGGCCTATAAACTCACCAACATAACTTTTTATGCTCTTGTAATTTATTTATTTCATACAATTTTATTAAGACTAGTTTTTCTAGTCTTAGACTTGTCCTTATCTAGTGAAAATAATTTTCTCTTCTTTTCTTTTCTTTTCTTTTATGGGACTTGTCCATAATCTAAGTCCGGGAAGCCTTGACACCAATCTAAGACTCCCATGATTTTCTTACTTATTTTCTTGCTTTTCTTTTTGCGACTAGTCTATCTCTAGTCCAGAAGCCTTGATGAAAGTTAAGACTTTTAATACTTGACTTTATTTATATATTCTTATGCTTATTTAATTCCTTATGCCTCTTATATCCCTTATAAGCTATCTTTCCTCATTAATATAATTATATGTTCATGTTAATGCACAATGTTATTGTCTAAATAAAAGAAGCTCTTTTCTTTTATTAAAATTTAAGACTAAATTCATCACAAAGATAATTTTGGCACTTAGGAAAAAGTTTCCATTTAAAACTTAAGATTATAATTCAACAATTTCCTTTTCAAAAATTCAAATAAATTCATCATAGGCTTTTTAAGTGTTAATGTTATGTAAAGCTTTTTCCAAAATATAGTTATACAGTTCTTTTACTCCCTTTTTCAAATAACAATAAATTTCTTATTAAATTTTAATGTTGATAATTCTTTGTTATACAAGTTTTTCTCAAAAACTTATTTAAGAAGAACTTATACCAACACTCTAACAAACACTAAGAGCTAGACAAATTTTAAGTCAAGTTTAAAATCAACTCAATAGTTAAAGAAACACTTAGAAAAGTAATATTGTTAAAGAACCTAGAGTAACAAGATTCAAAAATATAAAAGCTTATTTTTATAAAGTCTATGAGGTAGAAAAATGGTGGTTATGATAAAAGTACTCATATAAAATAAACTAAAAATCTTAATTTTCATTTCAACAACTTACGAAGGAAGCTTATAGATTTAATCTTTAAATTCCTAGAGGAGATTGTTTTATAGAAAATCATAGTTTGAACCAACACTTGAATCATCTATGTAATGTGAGTTTATATGTATACAAACAAGATTTTTCAACTACATAAATATTTATGTGTTTGTTATGGGATGTTTTTTGTTGATAAAAAGTTTGGAAAATTATGTTTTAAGGGCGAGGAATTTCGTGTTAGTTATGTACTGAACCTTTTTGTAAACTAAACAACATTTTTTTTTATAAAAATAACCTTAGAAATAGATATATCTTTTCAAGTATGTAGAAAGTGACATATAATATGTGAAATTCCAAGTTACAATGAGCAAGTTATGACCATTTTAAGTTGAAATTTCATTCCGTCCGAATTGTGACTAATATAGTAAAATAGAATTAGAATATTTAAGTAGAACTTGGATGAAATACTTATTTTAGGTATTTCTTTTGTCTAGGTGATGAGGACCAAGACGTTCTCTTTCCCGAAGATTACTTCGACTGATAAAGATGGACATGGCCGAATGAGTTTTCCTTTACATTTTATGTATTCGCACATGTGCTTGTAGAATAGAGCATTAGATATTAAGAAAAGATAAAAATTGTTATGCATGTGGGTTATTATAGGAATTATGTATGTGATTCGTTATGTAATTAATAAACGATAAGTATATCATAATTTGATTGGTTAATTAATATAAATTGTCTCTATGTATTATGTTGTGTGTGCGAATATCGATTGATTGCCTTAAATGAATTAATGTCTAATCGGAAATTCCTTATAACTAAATTAATATGCATATCACTTAGAATATCATGTTCGCATTTTGCTACTACTCCTCAATATGGGATCGAAAAGGTAAGCCACCTAACTACATCTTGAGCAATTAGGATTTTGAGGAATACAACCTCATGGTGTAGCCGAGCTGGATTGATCACTTTGGGTGAAGAAAGCCCAAGGACTAGTAGTACAATTGATTGGAATCCCAAGATGTGCATGCAAATATCGTTGGACCCCATTGGTCGTTAGACCCATTTAAATCATTTCTTAACCCTGAATGGAGGGCGCAAATCCATTCTACGTACGAATCCAGATAGTTGTATGTATTAATTGATCATATAGTTGTTGCATCTCATATGCTTGCTAATGGAATTATTTGATTGTTTCATTATGAGTACTTTCGCGTAAGGAATATCTCATTAAGCTCGTTATACTTGCCTCCCAATATATTTTTTATGATTGTAGAATTATTATTTTTATACCTGAGACCACCTTGTCTATCCAGATAGAACTTATGCTTTTAGAAAGCTTTTAGGGGAATTCTATTTGAAGACTTAAGATTAGATTTCCTTTAAAATCTTCTCATTATAGTTATCTATCTTAGTAAGACGATGTTATTTTGGAGATTTATCGGGGAGATGCCCCATAAAAGTTGTAAGACCTTATATTTTGATGAATTATAATAGTATTTCCTTGCATGTTCCGTTGCCACTATCTTAAAATGCATAACTCCATTGGCCTTCCTTTTGTTGTGAATGTACACTTTGTACAAAATAAAAGCTTCCAAGTGACTAAGATAGTCATTCTCAAGTTTTAATATTGTGTGCGAGAGACAGTCATGTTTAGGGCATCCGTTAGGGTGTGACATTATGTTTTTCAGCATTGTCAATTAGCATGGCCATGTTGAAAGGTAGGGATGAGGTTAGAAGCATCAGAGAAGGAAAAACCTCCTACCCCTCCTTCAACACAACCAGGGTAGAATGCCAAGGAATGTAAGGGATAAAGACAGCACGCATCAGAGGCAAAATTTGAAGATTCTATTTTCAGCCCCCTTCCCCCCCTCGAGCATAGCCATGCTAACACCCATGCTGATCTATGTTTATAGAAAACTATAAATAGTACCTTGTTTTCTTTCTTGAGGAGTTCTAAATCATTTTTCTAAGCCCTAGGAGAGAAATTACGAAGGAAATTATGAAGAACTTCAAAGAGAAATTGCTTAAGCATCCATTTGGGATCCCAGGACATCTTCAAGGGTTTTATCTTTACATCATGATTTCTTTTCCTCGTACAGATCTATTATTCTTGTTGTAAATCTTGTGGAGGAGTAGATTCTTCATACACTGCATCTTGTAAAACCCTAAACCATGTGATTTGAATTGGTTTTTGATTAATGAAATGTTCATGCCTTTGTATTTATTTATGAGATTTCATTGTCTTGTGATTGATTGTGTGCAAATTAATTGCATGTATGATTCTTATTAGATAGGAAGAGGTTTCATCTAATGAGATAAATCTTCATGAATAGAGAAATTGCTTATTTCACATAGATGTGGGGAAATTACAATTTTCTACTAAAAGAATTTAATTCTTATTATATGGATCATCATCTTTATTGCAATCTTATGTGATGTTAGTGAGGGAGAGGTCTCTACTATCTCATGTAGGGTTAGGGATTAATTAACCCGAGGGAGTAATTGATTTACTTAATAAGATTTTGTAGTACAAAGTATAAATAATTCATTAATCAATCCATTATCATAAGAACTTCAAGCTTTAGGGTAGATCAAGGTGATGGGTATGTCTTGTGATTAAATTCATCTTTTGAAAGCAAACTTGATTGATCTTAAGGCTACTAGTTTAGTTGCTTAGTTGTTGAATCATACTTTTCACTTATAGATTTACACTAAATAGTAGAAAATCGGTAATACTAGTACTTGTTTTCAAGATCCCTGTAGACGATACCTTAAAATCTATGATGCAATAGACAAGCATGCTTGCATAGCTTAGATCGTACATTTAATCAGGTTTATAAATTTAGAATTTAATACGATCAGCAAGCACTCATCAACTCACTGACTACACATAAATGTAGTAGTATGAGAGCCATAGACTTATTGAATGTAGTAAAAATACTATTCTTTTGAGAATTATCCAATAAGTAATTCAATATATATTCTTGTAGTTTAGCCAAACTTATTGCTTCCAACAAAGAAGAGGGTTTAAAAGACATTACCTTTTATTGTAAAACAGGTTTCAAACTTGATGTGAAACAAGTGACTAATTTTTGTTTTTTTTTTATAATCTAGAAATGCAATCGTAAAGCTTTTCAAATTGCAGTTGACACTTTGAAACAATCCCAATTTGTGTCAATTTTGACAATTGACCCTAAAAAGCTTTGAATGTAGAGGAACCAAATCTGATTTCCACTATAGACATGAAAGATGACCATGTTGAAATCAAATTGTTTCTCATCATCCATCAGAACCACTCCAATGCATCCCCTTCCATATCAAATGATGGACTCTTTCTAGTATTATAACCTGATGAAACTCGAAAATTTGAGTTGCTTTAAAGATCTATCTTGTCTTGAAAACTCAGGCAATTATAACTTGATACTTTTCATATATGACCATGGTTCCTTTGTTGTCCCTTGAGAATACGATGATGGCAGATTGTTACATTGAGCATCCCCTCTACTTTAATTCTCCAACTGATCTTTCTCCATTTGTTTCTAAACATATTGTACCATAAATCTCAGATTATCATCTACTTTATTAACCCGCTCATCCATTACTAACAATTGTGATTGCATAGCACTAACTTTATCATTCAATTGGTCAATTTGTTTAGTATGTAATGATACTTCTTCATTCAATTTCACAATGCCTCTTATTGCTTCAGCAATTGTAAGGAAGCTAGATCACTCAAGAATATGCAAGAATTCATGATAGTGCCAAAAATAATAAGGCTTATTGTGATAAGCCTAAAATGAAAGCCCACTCAATGAAGATTATGGAATGTCCAGCCTACAAGACATATTACAGTCCAACACTATTTAGATACATCAACGATATTACTACAAATGAATTAAACCCTACTACTTCTTAATGTTATCATTGAACCCTATTAATTCTCGAATTCTCAACTCACATTCATAGCTCCTTCAAATCCTAGTAAACGGAATCCATTATATAACTCTTCCTAACAAAACTCAGTAAGCTGATGAAATCACAACTCTAACTTGTTGATCTCTTGAACTTTAATCTCCGTGATACAGTAAAATTGATTTAGGGTTTTGTAATTTCTAAAATAAACTTCAAATGAACGAATGTGTAACATAAAGTGTTTGTGTAGTTGCAAGGACGAAGATGGAAACTCACTGGTTCTTTGAGTGCCTAATAAACTCCTAAAACTCAAGCTAGAGTTAAAGATCCAAGGATGCCTTCTTCTCTTTTCCAATTTCCCTTTTATATCCTTAGGTTCTGTTATTTGAAAAAGAAAAATATATTCTATTATTATGGTTGTAATGTTAATTGAGTCCTACTGGTTCAGTTTTTTTTTCTTTTCCCACTAATATGTAATCCTCCAAATGCTTAGGTCTATACTTCACTCTTGTAACTCTATCAAAAACCTGAGTATCAGAGGGCATAAATTCATACCAAACTTGGATTATTGATAACTTGGTATGTTGCTTACATTTCATATGTCTGATTGTAACATTGCAAATGTTTGCTTAATAAATTTGTGAGTACTTGCTTGACATATGGTTGTAAGAGATAACTCATCAAGCTGTGGTTTTATTCACACCCCTATAGTTCATTTGTGGGATTAATGCATGCTGGAACTAGGCTAGAAATTAAGTGAAGAGTACTCCTCATTTAAATTCCTTGAAGGTAGATTTTTGTATGATAGACATGGAACATGATTTAAATGGATTAAAAATTTAGCTAAAACTCTGTTAGTGTAGGATTCAACACTCGATTTTACTATTTGGCAAGGATACCAATTTTCTAGGTTTATGGTGAACATTGGGGTTTTGGTTCCAAAAAACATTTGAATGAATAAATATATTATATTTATAATAATTGAAAGGGAAAAGTTTCTTTTGGTATCTAAACATGATAAAATGAACAGTTAGGTACCTGGAATTTAAAAAAATCCAATTTCATACCTAATTAAATTTTGTGCTTTTTTTTCACTACCCTTATTAACACTGTTAACGACATTATCCTATGTAGACTTATGGAACAATAGCGATCTAACACCTCTCCGTTAGCTAAAGAGCAAAAAAAAAAGTATCTCTCTCTCCTCTTTGCCTTCACCCTTCAATTCTATTTTCTCTCTCTCTCTGCTTCCTCTCTCTTTAAAAATGGAAAAATTATTAAAAAATAGAGTAGAAAAGTTCAAAACAATGAATTTTAACTTCATAATTTCAACACAAAAACAAAATTTTGCTAATCCCTCATTGTCCTTTGCCCTAGCCCTAAATTCACTCCAACCTTATCCTCTCTCCTTTCTAAATCCTCATCACAATCTTCACTGGCAATCACTAGATTCAAAACGAAAAATGGAAATCACTAGATTCAAAAGAAAAACTACTCTCCTTATGCAATGCAAGAGCACCACTTGTCATGTGCCAGCAGCTCCCCCCTTGCCATAATTCTCTAGTAATAATCTCTACCACAGCTAAGTCAAAGAATCAACGATGTTTATTGAAATCAAGATAGCATACATGACTCTAACCAAGCTCTACCATCCAAATGCTATGAGCAGCATATCGGAATTAGAATTTGATGGTTTAGATTTCATTGAAATTCATAACATGTATTCTACACTTTTCAATCCGACTACTCAAGCTGTCTACGATCTTTCTCTTAGAAGAAATGTACGGAGAAGATTTTTCAAGGTCGAGTTTTACCCGACCTAATGGAGATGGGAAATGAATCAATGCTAATAGTTGTAACTTTGGTAGATGCCATTGGAATCTAATGAATTTTATCATTTAAAAAAAATGGTGGAATTTATAGACAGGGTTTGGTTGGCTTTTTTTTTCTTATAGAAAAAGCTTGTACATTCTATAAAGTTCCAACATTTCTTTTAATTTTGATTTTGTGTTGAAATTATGAAGTTGAAATCCATTGTTTAGAACTTTTGTGCTCTATTTCTTGATTTTTTTTTCCTTTTTTAGAGAAATAGGAGAGAGAGAGAATATGTAGAGAGAGAAAATAGAATTAGAGAGAGAAGCCAAGGAGAAGAGAGAGACTTTTTTTTTTACACTCTTTATGTCACACTGCAAAGGGTACTCTAGACGTGGCAGTCCCCCACATACGGTATTAAAACTTAAGAATAATTTCCGAAATCATGTAAAAGCTTCAACACCATATGTAAGGCGTCTCTCATAACAATAGGAGACACTAGTGGGATATATAGTTTGAGATAGTAAATACAACATACAAGACATCTAGATTACCATCTAATTTTAACATTAAGAATATAATCCTTACATCATCTTAGGGGCTTTCCCCTATAAATCTCTAAACAATCATAATATCAGCTTAGTCTTTCACACAAGGACACAATACTAACACCAAAAGATATTAAAGGATATTTAGCCTAAGATCTTCAAAGGATTTCCAAAAGCTCCCGAAAACATAATGATGAACTCATATTTTACATACATTTTGTGGATAAAATTTATACAGATATGATAGAAATCAAGTGGAATGTATATTCATAAGTATAATTTCTTGTGAAATCAGGTTAAAAAGAAGTAATGAGCAAATTCCAAAACCATTGATTGAAGATCAACACGTACCCCGGCTCAATAGCATCCAACGCCGCCGGCGTAGAGGCTGTGTAGAGTGACCACAGAAGACAATTTCTTAACACAGTCATCAACACAGCCAGGGTAGAAGACAATGTGAAGCAAGCGTATGGAATAAAGAGATACGCCGGCAAATTCTGAATCAACGCCGACGGCGTTACGCCTGTGTACTTTGTCCACAGAATGCATATCCTTAACGCAGGCTCAAACACAGCCAGTGTAGGGTTTGATGAAACAATCCACGCCGGCCTTCTGGGATTCAACGCTGCCAGCGTAGGTCCCTGCGTATAATCCTATAAGTAATTCTCAATGAAGATCTACGCAGGCCAGATTTGAAGGAACACTGGCTGTGTTCATCAAGCGTAAGTTGAAGAGGCACTTTTTACAACGAACGCCGGCAAGATCCACATTTACGCTGGCGGCGTACATTTGTAACTGCCGGCGTACAGCTATGTCAGTCTGTATTCCTTTGCGAATTTGCTCTATTTAAGAGTGTTTTTAGAGAGAAAAAAAGAGAAGTAAGACACAAAAATACTCAGAAAAATTAGGAAACAAAATGTTGTTTGTTTTTCTTTTAGGGCACTAAGACCCTAATGTTCTAGCAATTTAGAGTGGATTAGGGTTTAGCTACAATCAAGCGTTGCCTACAATTGTGGGATTTTGGATTTGGAAATTCCCGTTTCTGAAAAGGAACCATTTAAGGTGTTTTCAATCTCTATTCTTTTATGTTTATGCTTGATTGTATATTGAGAGGCATGTTTTCATTGTCAATTATGAATATGTATGAATGGATTTGATGATTTGATGCATGAATTGAATTGATATTGGTGTTGATTATTTGGGAATTTGATTATCTTTGTTTGTAATCTGTTTAGTTTATGCCTGATCAACATAGATTAGATAGAAAGGATTAAAGATACCTGAGAAGGATTCAATGATCCGCACAAGCAAAACTTAGGTTTTTGAATATGATTTGTCATAGAGATATGTAAATCTGTGATAGAACTTGAGAATTCATTAATCTTTATGCGGTTAGGGTTACAAATTTGGGTCACTTAACGGTGCTTGTTTTGTATTCTTAACTAGGATAGTAATTTTGGTGAGAGCAAAATGCTATTAACCTGAAATCATAGATAACTTATCTTAATAGGATAGTTTATGCTATGAAAGATTTTGTTACATCGAGAGGTGAGCAATTCTTAGATGAATTTGATCAAATCCCAAGTAATCAATATTATATATCAATTTAAAGTATGAGTCATTTCACATGAGAATAGAAATGCATCATTCATATATCATCTGCATCTCCTAAACCTAAATCCCTCGTTATAATTGCTAGAACATATGGTTTTAGTTCTTGATAAATCAATTGAAATCTAGTTTTTTTTAGATCAACATAGATTACACATCTGAAAAATCAATTGCTTAGATTAGGGTAAAAGTTTAATTCTAGTAATTAGCCATTAGCTCCCTGTGGATACGACTTGGACTTTTCAGAATATACTGCTTTGTACCCGGTGATTTTGCTGACCGGTTAAGTAATCCACTTGTATTTGAAATTAAAATCTTTAGAATATTAAGAAGTGTGTTTTACTGCAGTTTCAATTTGGTGCCGTTGCCGGGGAGCTTCGGTTACTAATATTAGAACAGAATTTACACCCTTAGACTAAGCATATTCTCTAAAAAAAAAAATAGTTTACCTTGATTAGTGTGTTCTTGTATGTCAGGTGAACAAGTCCAAGATTTACCCTACGACCCTGAGATTGATCGGACCTATCACCGCCGACTAAGGGAAAGACAAGCAGATAATACAAGAGCAATGGAAAGAAATCAGCAAGATATTGATCCCCCACCTGTCAATGAGCGACAGAATGAAAATCCTCCTTAGGGCAGCAACAATTGCCTGTTCCTGTTATGGGCAATAACAATAACCCTCCAGCTCCAGGAAATGAGGTTCACAGACCAATGTGGGAATTATTCATGCCCACGGTTGATGGAGTTGCACCATCTATTGAGTGGCCTGCTATTCAAGCCAATAATTTTGAATTAAAGCCATCACTGATACAAATGGTGCAAGGAGATCAATTTGGAGGAAGCAGTTTTGATAACCCCCATGATCATCTGAAGAATTTCTTGCAGATCTGCTCTACAATCAAGAGTAATGGGGTCTCCACTGATGCAATTCGCCTTCGACTATTCCCTTTCTCATTAAGGGATAAGGCAAGAAATTGGCTAAATTCATTACCTCCACATTCTCTTACTAATTGGGATCAGTTGGCACAACAGTTTTTGGAACAATTTTTTCCTCCCAACAAAACGATCCAATTGAGGAATGAAATCTTTTCCTTTCGGCAATATGAAGGTGAAGCTCTATATGAAGTATGGGAAAGATTTAAGGAGCTTCTTAGACGTTGTCCTCATCATGGAATCTCTCTTCATGATCAAATGAGAATTTTCTACATCTCTTGGAGATTCCTTGAAGACAATGATTGATGCAACAGCAGGTGGTAGTTTGATGTATAAAAGTGCTCCTGAGGCCTATGATCTGATTAATGGGTTGGCTCGTACTACGTTTCACTGGCATAATGAACGAAACAAACCAAAACCTGTTAGTGCCATTCATGAATCAGAGACGGTTTCTAAATTACAACAACAAGTGGATTCACTTACGGCACAGATGAAACACATGCAACCTATGTCAGGAACTGGACCAAGTCATAAGCCACACATGAACATGATCTCTCATGATGATCCTCACATGAGCTATTTGGAGTACCCTATGGAAGAATCTTCTCCTTCATATTCTGGTAATATGCAAGCTAACTATGTTAATCAATATGACAGGAATGCAAGGAATTACAATCCATACTCCAACACTTATAATCCTGGATTGAGGGATCATCCAAACTTTCGATGGAGCAATCAAAATGCACCTAGAGCATTACCGCCACCACAAATGATGCCTCAACAACAATCCCAACCACAAAAAGAGAAGGATAAAACAGTTGAGCTTTTGCAAGAAGTATTGAAACAACAATCAAATCAAGCTTCCATTATCTTGGATTTACAAACTCAGATAGCTCAGTTGTCTGAAGCATCTAGACACCGACCTCAAGGTACTCTTCCAAGCACCACTGACAAAAATCCAAAAGAAGATGTGAAGGTAATCACTCTCCGAAGTGGAAAGAAATTACTAAGAATAATGAAGGAAGAAATCAAGACGGGAAAAAGACTGATGAGGAACAGAAAGGAAAGATGATTGATGACCAAAGCACTGGAAGGCATGAGGAAAATGATGAGAAGTATCTGACACCTATATACCCTCATCAAGTAATGAAAAAAGGAAAAGAAAAGAGGAAGATAGTATGCTACAAAAACCAGAAATGAAGCCGTATGTTCCACCCATTCCTTTTCCTGGAAGATTGAAGCAGAGCAACTGGATCATCAATTTGAGAAGTTTTTAGAAGTCTTCAAGAAGTTGCACATTAATATTCCTTTCATGGATGCACTTGAATCCATGCCATCTTATGCAAAGTTCATGAAGGATATTCTTACAAAGAAAAGACGCCTAGCTGAACATGAGACAGTTATGCTTACTCATGAGTGTTCAGTTATTCTTCAGAACAAGATGCCTCCAAAGTTAAAGGATCCGGGAAGTTTCACTATTCCTTGTATTATTGGTGAATCATACTTTGATAAGGCACTATGCGATCTAGGAGCAAGCATAAATCTCATGCCGTTTTCAATCTTTAAGAAATTGGGTCTAGGAGATTGCAAACCAACTACGGTATCTTTACAACTTGCTGATAGAGCATTAAACACCCAAGAGGAATAGTGGAGGATGTTTTGGTCAAGGTGGATAGATTTTTATTCCCAGCCGATTTCATTGTTCTTGATATGGCTGAAGATCGGGAGATTCCTCTAATTTTGGGAAGACCTTTCTTGGCTACTGGACAAGCCTTAATTGATGTGGCACAAGGAAAACTGACACTACGGGCTATGGATGAGCAAGTCACATTTGATGTGTTTCGATCCCTCAAACACTTAGCTGGTAATGATTCTTGCTTTCATCTTGATACTATTGATCAATTGACTCAGAAATAGCATGGATAATTCTGAGATGGGTGAGTTTCCCATGCATGTGTTTTCACATGAGATGAGTGATGACGAGCTTAATTGCACTCCCGAGGAAGATGACTTGCTATTGAGTATGGATGATTGTGACAGCCCTAATGAGGAAGTAGATAATCACTTAATGGATGAAGTTGCTGGAGTTTGGATAAAATCACCTCAGTTTGAGCCTCTAGAGGCTAGTACAAAGAAATTGAGTCCATCCATACAAGAACCACCTCAACTTGAATTGAAACAGCTTCCTAGTCACCTTAAGTATGTGTTTTTAGGTGAAAATAATACACTCCCGGTTATTATTTCTGTGGAGTTATCTTCTGAACAAGAACACAAGTTGATTGAAGTGCTTAAAAGACATAAGGAAGCGATTGGGTGGACAATTGCAGATATTCATGGGATCCATCCGTCTGTTTGTACTCATCGGATCCTCATGGAAGCTGAATGTAAACCGACGGTCCAACCACAGAGAAGACTCAACCCTACTTTGAAAGAAGTTGTAAAGAAGGAGGTATTAAAGTTGCTTGATGCTGGTATCATATATCCAATCTCTGACAGTAAGTGGGTGAGTCCTACTCAAGTGGTACCTAAGAAGGGGGGGTAACAGTTGTGAACAATGAAAAGAACGAGTTAATACCTACCCGGACTGTGACTGGATGGAGGGTATGCATCGATTATCGAAAGTTGAATGATGCCACCCGTAAAGATCATTTTCCTCTTCCCTTCATAGACCAAATGCTAGAGAGGCTAGCTGGGCATGAATATTATTGTTTCTTGGACGGATATTCGGGCTATAATCAAATCTCAATAGCACCGGAAGATCAAGAAAAGACGACATTCACCTGTCCTTACGGTACGTTTGCATTCAGACGTATGCCCTTTGGTTTATGTAATGCACCAGCAACATTTCAAAGGTGTATGATGGCATTTTTCAGATATGATTGAAAAATTTATTGAAGTTTTCATGGATGACTTTTCTGTTTATGGAGCTTCATTTGAAACTTGTTTTGGAGAATTTGTCATTTGTGCTCAAGCGATGCAAAGACACTCATCTGGTTTTAAATTGGGAGAAGTGTCATTTTATGGTGAAACAAGGAATTGTGCTGGGTCATAAAATTTCACAAAGAGGGATAGAGGTAGACAAAGCTAAAGTTGAGGTGATCTCAAAGTTACCACACCGATAAATGTGAAAGGAATACGAAGTTTTCTTGGCCATGCAGGTTTCTACAGGAGGTTTATTAAAGATTTTTGAAAAATTTCACGACCTCTTTGTGCTTTATTAGAAAAGAATACTTCTTTTTCTTTTGATGATGCTTATCTAGAAGTTTTGAGCTTTTGAAAGAAAAATTGACCACTACACCAATAAATTGTAGCACCAGATTGGGAGCTACCATTTGAGCTTATGTGTGATGCAAGCGATATGGCAGTAGGTGCAGTACTTGGAGAGATGGAATCGAGTTTTTCAAGTAATTTACTACGCTAGCAAATGATGAATGAAGCACAACAAAATTATGCTACCACAGAGAAAGAATTGCTGGCCGTGGTATTTGCTTGTGACAAATTCAGATCATCTTATTGGTTCTAAGGTAATTGTCTATACTGATCACTCTGCACTTAAGTATTTATTAGCAAAATCAGATGCAAAGCCTAGGCTTATAAGGTGATTTTGCTTTTACAAGAATTTGATATTGAAATTAGAGATAAGAAGGGAGTGGAGAATGTTGTTGCTGATCATCTTTCCAGAATTGTTAATGAGAAAGATGAGTCACCTATTAATGAGTCATTCCCTGATGAATATCTCTATGAAGTTTCAATTAAAGATATACCTTGGTATGCAGATATTGTTAATTACTTGGTAGCTGGAATTTTGCCTTACAAAATCACTCATCACCAGAAACGAAAATTTTTATCAGATATGAAATATTATTTCTGGGATGAGCCATTTCTTTTTAAAAGTTGTCCAGACCAAGTAATTAGACGATGTGTACCTGCATCTGAAATTGCTGATATACTTTATCATTGCCATAATCGAGAAACTGTGTGGTCATTTTGGTGCTGAAAGAACTGCTGCAAAAGTTCTTCAATGTGGATTTTATTGGCCCACTCTATTCAAGGATTGTAGCATATGTACAGACTTGTGATCAATTTCAGAGAACAGGGAATATTTCCAAGAGGCATGAGATGCCACAGCAAGGGATACTAGTGATTGAAATTTTCGATGTTTGGGGGATTGACTTTATGGGACCATTCCCATCATCCTTCAACAACAAGTATATCCTTGTGGCAGTTGACTATGTATCTAAGTGGGTTAAAGCTGTTGCGCTTCCAACTAATGATGCGCGAGGAGTACTTAAATTCTTAAAAAGAAATATTTTCACTAGATTTGGGACACCACGAGCAATTATTAGTGATGGAGGAACTCATTTTTGCAATAAACAATTGATAATTTACTTGCAAAGTATGGTGTGAGACATAAGGTTGCTACGCCTTATCATCCTCAGACAAGTGGTCAGGTGGAGCTATCTAATAGAGAGCTTAAGCGAATCCTTGAAAAGACAGTTAATTCATCAAGGAAGGATTGGTCGCTGAAGCTTGATGATGCACTTTGGGCTTACCGCACTGCTTATAAGAATCCTATTGGGATGTCCCCCTATCGCATGCTGTATGGAAAGGCTTGTCATCTCCCTGTAGAACTGGAACATAAAGCTTATTGGGCAATAAAGTTTTTAAACTTTGATAGACAAGCCGCCATCATCCTTCAACAACAAGTATATCCTTGTGGCAGTTGACTATGTATCTAAGTGGGTTGAAGCTGTTGCGCTTCCAACTAATGATGCGCGAGGAGTACTTAAATTCTTAAAAAGAAATATTTTCACTAGATTTGGGACACCACGAGCAATTATTAGTGATGGAGGAACTCATTTTTGCAATAAACAATTTGATAATTTACTTGCAAAGTATGGTGTGAGACATAAGGTTGCTACGCCTTATCATCCTCAGACAAGTGGTCAGGTGGAGCTATCTAATAGAGAGCTTAAGCGAATCCTTGAAAAGACAGTTAATTCATCAAGGAAGGATTGGTCGCTAAAGCTTGATGATGCACTTTGGGCTTACCGCACTGCTTATAAGAATCCTATTGGGATGTCCCCCTATCGCATGCTGTATGGAAAGGCTTGTCATCTCCCTGTAGAACTGGAACATAAAGCTTATTGGGCAATAAAGTTTTTAAACTTTGATAGACAAGCCGCTGGTGAACATAGGTTACTCCAATTGAATGAGTTGGATGAGTTTCGAAATGATGCTTTTGAGAATGCTCATATTTATAAGGAGAAAACCAAGAAGTGGCATGACAAGCAAATCCTATATCGTGAATTTAAGGAAGGAGAAAAAGTTCTACTTTATAATTCTCGATTAAGGTTATTCCGGGTAAATTACGATCTAGATGGTCTGGACCATTTGAGATCATCAAAGTGTATCCTTATGGAGTGGTTGAGATCAAGAAAGATGGGGAAAAGTCATTTCAAGTCAATGGTCACCAATTGAAGCATTTTTGGGAAAGAAAGTTTGTGGAAGCAAGTAAGAAAGATGTGGATCTTCAGGATCCAAGCTGAGTTTGATCAAGCACTGTCGGGCTAAGCGACGTTAAACTAAGCGCTACTTGGGAGGCAACCCATGACTAACTTAGTGTTTATTTTTTTTTTTTGTTTTCAGATCATGGCAAATCATTTTGGAGCTTTAGATAAATTCATTTGAGAAAAAGGCAAGGTAAGTAATCTTAAATTATTAGTTACAAATTACATAGGATAATGGATTATTCTCTGAAAAAAAAATAATAATAAATAATAAAAAAAAAAATAAAAATTTGGGAAACATAGATACACAGCCTGTGTAGTGCCAGCGTAGACCTGTACGCTGGCTGCGTAAAAAATACGCTGCCTGCCTTTCTGTCTTGGAAATTGAAAGTTGAATTGACAACACCGCCTTCAACGCTGCCGGCGGTAGTCGACAATTTTGCCGGCGTAGGACCTGCAACTCGAAATTTAACAGGTTTTGTCTGCAATTTTTTCTCACTTTTTCACCTACTCCCATTTCTATTGTTTCTCCAACTCCTATCGGTGTGTATTGCTATTCCCCTCGCTTGGATTATTCGACACCATCAAGTAAGATCTTCATCCAACTAATTTTCTTTTTCTTGTTAATCTATCCAATATACTCATAAATGTTATAGTGGTTCGGATTGGGTGGAGGAATTTGTGTGTTTGATGGTTGAAGTGTGATGAGCCGTGAATGAAGGGTAGTGTGGATGTCCGAATTTGTGGTTGATTTTGGGAATATATTTGAGATATTTTGATGACTGTTTAGCATTGAATTTCATTAGATTACATATTTAGCATGTTTTGATCATTATTGATGAACTAGGGTTTATATTAATGTGTTTATGATTGAGTAACCCGAATTTGGGGCTTTTTAGTGTAAATGAAAAATTTGCTTAATTCAAGTGTTCATGATGATCAATTGCAACTAAGTACTCAATTTAGATAATATATTCGTGTGTGTCCATAGTTGTTCCATCATTTGGATGCTGCGGTTATATTAGGGTAATGATAAAATTGTTTTGTTGCTTTGTTGCTTTGCTAAACAGTGACTTTAGGATCAATTTGTAACCAACGTTTCTTTCCACACAGCCTGCCTTGCACTATTCCATTTGCCAGTGTTGGTTGAGTTGATGACTATTTGATAATTTGAATTGTTAAGCTTGTGGTCTGATTTGCAAGATATAACTTGATCAAGCCAAATGTTCAGCGATTAATTTGTTTAAGCTTCATTACCACAGGGCTTCATATATTTTTTGGATTGGTGCTGTCATATTAATCTGTTTAAGCTTCCCTATTTTAATTATTTGCAGCTATGGCCCCCAAACAAAAGAGACCACGAACTACTGAATCTCAAGTGCACAAGCCCGAAATGTTTTATCTAGCCAGCAATACGCTAAAGACAACAAAAGACGATTAATGAAGATGGATTTCATCAATTCTCAATATATGGATTGGGAGTTGTTGGATGACTATGGGATTAGAAGTCAAGTTGTTGAATTGATTCGGGATCCGGCTTGGCTGAGGCTGTTTGAATGGAGAGAACCTGCATATAAGAATCTCACACTTGAAGTTCTTTCCACTTTGAAGTGGAATCTGAAGGGGCAAGATCAAAGTTTATATTCCAAGCTTATGGAGAGGTACATGAGATTAGATTGAAATCTATGGGACGAGTGTTGGGTTTGTATGAAAGTGAGGAAGATAATTTGCAGCTGACAAATTCTTGGCCTAAAGGAGCAGATGAAATGACTCAAGAGGCATATTGGTTGAAATTGATAGCTCCTCTGACAGAACCTTTTGTGCCTTCCAAGTCAGTGGCATCCATTTTTTCTAGAGTGGAATACAAGGTCATCCACCATATCATTGCCCACACTGTGAGCTGTAAGAAGACAAGTCACAGTAAAGTGACTACGTTTGACATGTTTTACCTCTTCAGCATCATTGACAATCACAGAATTGATCTTGGAGTAGAAGTGGCAAATTTTATCTTTAGACAAACTGATGACACAAGAACTAAGTTCTTGTGCTGTGGAGGATATATAACCAAGCTACTAAAGGGAATGCAAATTTTCCGAGAACCTGAAGGGGATGTGGAGATCCCGAGCAAAAGAATTACATCTGCTCCTTTCAGGGGATTTGGTTTGTTCAAAGTTCAAAGAAATGTGCCACCACCAGTGATTGAGGAGCAGGATTATCAGACATCTTCCCTGGAGATATTCCTATTGAGCTACCACCTTCATCATCAGCTCCGCCTCCTCTAGTTTCTTCTTCAGCTCCTTCTGGATCAGATTGGGATAGGGTGGTTACTACCCTAGATAGATTGGAGCAAGGACATGACCAGATTTTAACAATCCTTAAGCAAGAAAAAAGGAAGAACAAGGGATTTAGAAAGCAGATGTTTCAAGCGATCAAGGATATGTTTTGTTGTATCAATTCTGAAAAAGGGCGCAATTGCATTATGAGACATCCACTGATGATGATAGCAGCTCCAGCACGGAGGCAGAGAGCTAGAGTCCCTGCTAGCTCCAATGGATTTTGACTTGTTTTGTTTTTGCTATGATCTGTAGATAATTAGAAATTAACTTCTTATTTTTCTTTATCTTTTTTATTTGTTTTGTAGTTATCACAGGGCAGCATCTTGCAGCTACACCCTATCATTTTGGTATCATTCACGCTTTAATTCAGGGAAGTCATTAGTTTCATTTTTCTTCCTTTCTCTGTTTGTTTTATTTAGTACAGTGAGGTCACTGTATATCTTAAGTGTGGGGGAAGGATAGTATTGAAACTCAACATGGGTTGATGGCTGGTGAAATATGAGTTATATTCATGATGCTTGTACCCACACTAATTGTTCTTGATTTAGTATAAAAAATATATATATATAAGAATCTTGAGATTTGTTTCAAAATATGTGGATAGTATCTGAATTGAATGGAAATAACTTGCTAAAGATCTTACTCATTAACTTTTGTAAATGGATTACTTTGTCAATATTGAGAAGTTGAATCTCTAAGAAGCAAACTTACTTTGTTTTTAGCTTTAAAATTTGAAGATTGAGAGTAAGTCAAGTCCTTTTGAGAAAAATAACTAGGTTTACTTCTAGGAATAGTTAGTTATTATATAATCACTGGACTTTTCTATTAAGAAGTCAATTAACAATTAATGAAAGAAGTAAAAGAAATTCGTTCCTTAGTGATCCCCTATAAAAAAGTCTTAGTATTGAATTGCAAAAGAAACAAGCATAGCCACTACTCCGCTAACTCAACATGAGTTATGAGTATCCAAACTTGAATGTTAGAGTGAGGAAGAGTTCTTAGGGGTATCTTAAAACCTGGTCACTTAGGTGATGAGCCCGGGATGTGCCGACTCAATGAACTCACTATAACGATAAGGGAAGGAATGGGCAAAAGTTCAAAAAAATAAAAGATGGAGATAAAAACCTCCCAAGTTCAAAGGAATTGCTTGTATGAAAAGAAAGGCAAAAAGAAATGCAAAAATTCAATAAAAATAAGACTTGTAATAAAAGGGGAGAAAATCTAGGGATTGAATAGATACTATATGCTTTCATTCTTTGTTACTTTGATTATATGAATGCTAAAAATCCATTGAAGTTTAAATAGATATTTTTCCTTAGTGGAATTGTGCTTACTTTTGGATTAGATAGTTTTATTGTTAAAAGTGAAGATTAAAGTTTGATTTTTCCAGATTAACTTTTGAATCTTGATTTTAGTAATCCAATTACAAGCTTACAAGTTGATTTGAGCAGTAGGCCATTATAATTGCAAGTCCCAAATTGAAAGATGCTTGAAGAAATTAGTGAAATTGATACAATCTATGACGGATTCTTATAAAATTTGCTTGAGGACAAGCAACAATTCAAGTGTGGGGGAATTTGATGAACTCATATTTTACATACATTTTGTGGATAAAATTTATACAGATATGATAGAAATCAAGTGGAATGTATATTCATAAGTATAATTTCTTGTGAAATCAGGTTAAAAAGAAGTAATGAGCAAATTCCAAAACCATTGATTGAAGATCAACACGTACGCCGGCTCAACAGCATCCAACGCCGGGCGTAGAGGCTGTGTAGTGACCACAGAAGACAATTTCTTAACGCAGTCATCAACACAGCCAGGGTAGAAGACAATGTGAAGCAAGCGTATGGAATAAAGAGATACGCCGGCAAATTCTGAATCAACGCCGCCGGCGTTACGCCTGTGTACTTTGTCCACAGAATGCAAATCCTTAACGCAGGCTCAAACACAGCCAGTGTAGGGTTTGATGAAGCAATCCACGCCGGCCTTCTGGGATTCAACGCTGCCAGCGTAGGTCCCTGCGTATAATCCTATAAGTAATTCTCAATGAAGATCTACGCAGGCCAGATTTGAAGGAACACTGGCTGTGTTCATCAAGCGTAAGTTGAAGAGGCACTTTTCATACAACGAACGCCGGCAAGATCACATTTACGCTGGCGGCGTACATTTGTAACTGCCGGCGTACAGCTATGTCAGTCTGTATTCCTCTTGCGAATTTGCTCTATTTAAGAGTGTTTTTAGAGAGAAAAAAGAGAAGTAAGACACAAAAATACTCAGAAAAATTAGGAAACAAAATGTTGTTTGTTTTTCTTTTAGGGCACTAAGACCCTAATGTTCTAGCAATTTAGAGTGGATTAGGGTTTAGCTACAATCAAGCGTTGCCTACAATTGTGGGATTTTGGATTTGGAAATTCCCGTTTCTGAAAAGGAACCATATTAAGGTGTTTTCAATCTCTATTCTTTTATGTTTATGCTTGATTGTATATTGAGAGGCATGTTTTCATTGTCAATTATGAATATGTATGAATGGATTTGATGATTTGATGCATGAATTGAATTGATATTGGTGTTGATTATTTGGGAATTTGATTATCTTTGTTTGTAATCTGTTTAGTTTATGCCTGATCAACATAGATTAGATAGAAAGGATTAAAGATACCTGAGAAGGATTCAATGATCCGCACAAGCAAAACTTAGGTTTTTGAATATGATTTGTCATAGAGATATGTAAATCTGTGATAGAACTTGAGAATTCATTAATCTTTATGCGGTTAGGGTTACAAATTTGGGTCACTTAACGGTGCTTGTTTTGTATTCTTAACTAGGATAGTAATTTTGGTGAGAGCAAAATATTAACCTGAAATCATAGATAACTTATCTTAATAGGATAGTTTATGCTATGAAAGATTTTGTTACATCGAGAGGTGAGCAATTCTTAGATGAATTTGATCAAATCCCAAGTAATCAATATTATATATCAATTTAAAGTATGAGTCATTTCACATGAGAATAGAAATGCATCATTCATATATCATCTGCATCTCCTAAACCTAAATCCCTCGTTATAATTGCTGGAACATATGGTTTTAGTTCTTGATAAATCATTTGAAATCTAGTTTTTTTTAGATCAACATAGATTACACATCTGAAAAATCAATTGCTTAGATTAGGGTAAAAGTTTAATTCTAGTAATTAGCCATTAGCTCCCTGTGGATACAACTTGGACTTTTCAGAATATACTGCTTTGTACCCGGTGATTTTGCTGACCGGCTAAGTAATCCACTTGTATTTGAAATTAAAATCTTTAGAATATTAAGAAGTGTGGTTTACTGCAGTTTCACATAATCCCACTCGAGTATATGAAGTCTTCGAGCATAAGAGATATTGGTCCTGTTTCAACAAAAGTCTGTCGGAGTATAAGCATAACTAGTTTGGTATGAATATTCCTTGAATCAACGTACTCATATCAATAAAATCAAAAAAGTTATTAAACAAGCATATGAATGCATCAAGCAAGTGAACAACCAATACATATGATCTACCGGAAATCATATGTTTTGAATGAATTTACCCCTCCATTCGGGGTTAGGTATTTCAAGCTCTTTAAAACCCATCTTTGAAATCCAACTTATGTAGTTTAGTCCTGGCTCCTACTCGCCCATCCTGAAATACTTCTTTCTGGCTTCTATTCGCCCATCTTGCAGATTTATGGCTCTTGCAAACCCGACTACTATTCTCTTGTCCCATCGAGTATTGTAGCTCATGAAATGAAACTAACTATGTGATATGCATGAATTAATTAAAATATATAACTTGAAGTATGTAATTAAGGTACTTTAAAGCGGAATTATAAACATTCTAGCATTGTAATAAAACACAATTTGATTTAACAACAATCCATGTCCCGATATGCTTAGTATTCCTTCAATCAATGTTATCATGCAAAATTCATTTTTATCTTTTCCTACTTCTAGTGCCTCTAGCTACAAGCACGTAAAAGGTAGTGGATAAACTTAATCGGCCATGAGGACACTTCTTTCTTATGGATGAGTCGATTTGATAATTCCACTAATCAAAATAATCTTTCGGGTATGAACACTTCTCCTTGGGATCACCTAATCAAGCAGAATACCCATTATGTGTATTTCTTGTTGATTCTATGGTACTTATCAAGAACTAAGCCATAAGATCATTAAAATTCGTATAGAGGGCAATTCCAACTTAAAATGGCCATAACTTGGTCATTTTAACTCGGAATTGCGCATATAATATATCGTTTTCTACCTATTTAAAAAGATCTATCCATTTCTAAGGTTATTTTTGTCATAAAAAACCATTTGGGTTGCAAACTACTACAGTACAAAATAGTTACGAATTTCATAGTCCACAAAATATGATTTTTCCAAACTTCTCTTTACTCAAAAATCCTTAAGCAAAATATATGAATATTTATAAAGTTGAAAAATCCTTTGAACATATATTTTATACTCATATTGTATGCATGATTTTGTAGTGTTGTCTCAATCATTGATATTTCACAAACAATTTGTCTTTAAGAGTTTTAAAAGATGAAAGTTTGAAATTTTTTCCTTTTCAAATTGCTAGAAGGAAACTTGAAAATTCTTGAGTTGTTATAAGTGAGTGTTTTTCCTATTATAATTTCATTGCCTATCTTTTTCAAAAGTAAATTAATTTCCAAAAACTTAGTTTTTTAAGTTATTTACCAGCTTTATTTCTAGTGATAGAAAAATAAGTTTTTCAAAATATTCCTTTAGTTTTTGGTATGGTCAAATATTTGGAGTTGTGTTGAATGTATGTTTTCTTCTCATTTTCATATTCTTTTTCTTCTTTTAGAAAATAAGTGTACCTTTAAAACTTTACTTTCTTGGCAAATTTTATTTCTTTAAGTTGGTTTCTAATTTAGTGAGTTGTGTCACGCCCCGATGGGTATCCTAAACATGGCAGTCTGCCGTACACAATACTAATGCTTAGGAATGACTACCTCAGTCACGCAAAGGCTTCCATATCATGTACAAGGCGTACATCACAACCAAGGGAACACATCAAAGTAGCGCAATTTATATTGATAATAATTAAGTAACAAGGCAAGAAGAATACTTATCATAAAACATAAACATGGTAAATTATAATTCTTAGGAGTGTATCCCTCTATTGTCTTCAAATCAAAATAAATACACTTCTTAGAATTTCTAAAACACCAACATAGCATACATTACATATAAAGAACCTTACAAAGTAACTTCATCTTATGTTCTCATTGTCTTCATAAATGTTTAACATCCTTCTATGACTTCCTTAATGTCATGATCCTTGATTTAAGCCACGAATATACCTCTTTCAACAAAATCTATAGGGGTATAAGCTATAACATCCTTCTATCAACATATGCTATGCGTACAATTCAACAATCACGTAATTACACAATATATATAGTTATCCGAAAACCATATATAGAACGGATTTATCCCTCCGTATCGAGGTTAGGAAATCGGTGATGAAGATCTTCGATCTTCTACTGCTAGTCCCAGGTCCCTCCCCAAAGCGTTCGGTTGGCTCGGCTCCAAACTAGAGTCGCATTCCCCGGGCGATTTGGATTCTCTAGGAAGGAACATGGCCCGTGTCACGTAAGAGTAGCAGCCTTCTGAAAGAAATGTGACTTAATGGATGCTATGCTTGAGCATTTTATTTTTCTTAAGCTAAACCTTATTAAGGTTTATTAGGGGGCGATCAATCAATTTAGCAAATAATAAGTAGTCATACAAGTAAGTAAACAAAAATACTTAAACAGGCAGTTTGAAGTTGTGATATTCTTAATTCTCATTTTACGCATAAACATAGAATCACATATATATACATAACCCCGAATTCCCCAAATATATATCCATTTTTATCTTTTCTTAGTATACTAATGGTACTACTTTACAAGCACAAGCAAGGTAACGAAATTAAGAGGAATAATTCACTCGTCCATTTCGCAATCTTCTTAGTCATAGAAATCCTTAGAAAAGGTGATCTCGTATCCTTCGTCACCTAAACAAAAGAAATACCCGGGATGAGTATTTCATAGAAATTCTACTTAAACTTTCTAATTCTATTTCACTATGCTCGTCAAAATCGTATAGAATGAAATTGCAATTTAAAATGGCCATAACTTACTCATCTTAACTCGGAATTTCGCATATCATATACCGTTTTATATCTATTCGAAAAGATCTATCAATTTCTAAGGTTATATTTGTCATATAAGGTCATTTGGGTTCCAAAAATTTTTGGTACAGATTTAAAACGAAAATTTCAGATTTGTGCAAAACCATTTTCTAACTCAACTTCATTCAAAAATCCTTTAGTGAAAATATAGATATATATACATATATTTACATGATTGATAAATCCTTTGAGTACATAGATAAGCTTACTTTATATGTAAAATTTCTAATGGTAGTGTCTCAACAACTTATTTCATAAAATAATTCTTTTGAAAGTGTTAAAACTTAACTTGATAAATTTCTTTTCAAGTATTTTGAAGAAACTTTATATTTTCATAGGTTATTATAAATGAGTATATTCTTATTTTATTTTCTTCATTCCTTTTTCCAAAACAAGTAAATTTTCCTTTAACCTTAGTCTTTCATAAATTTTTCTTCTAGTAATAAAAGATCAAAGTTATCAAAAGCATATTAAGTTGTTGAAAATCTTTTTATAAATTTGTATTTAGAATGGTTTTAGAAAATGAGTCTTGTCTTCTTGTATTTATTATTTAAAATATAAGTTTTTGTTTTCCAAAACTTGTTCTTTTATTTCCTTTGAAAAGAATCCTCTTTATTGATAAAATCCATTGTTTTTAATCTTATCTTATTTATATTCTTTGAAAATAAGTTTCTTCTTTAGAAACTTGAAAATCATTATTTTCCCAAGTGGGTTTATAACATTGTGGGTTGAATTTATCTTAACTTTGAAAACTAGTTTATTTTCTAGTTTTGTTATGGAGTGAAAAGGAGTTTAATCTTAAGCTTTTTGTGAAAACTTTGAATATTAACAAATTATTTTACTAAAACTTAGGTTACCATAATGTAAAAAGAAAGTATTTATTTCTTATGTTCTTGGTAATGTTATCTTGTTATTTAAGGAAACTTTGAGAAACTTGTATTACTCTATTTCTATGTTGATAATAACTCCATTATTTTGTGACAAGTCATATAATAGAAAATTTAGTTTTAAGTTCCTTTAATAAAGTAAGATTCTACTTTTAAATTAGTTGAGACAATATCATTTGTAGATGCAAGTATTATGAGCATGTAAAATAATAAGAATATGAGAAAATACTAGAAATAAATAATAATAAGCAAGATAATAAAAATATCAAGTATTGGGAACCTTAGCTTCATCAAGGTATCCCAATCAAGTAGAGAACCTTAGCTTCATCAAGGCATCCTGGGACTAAGAATAGACTAGTCCCAAGAGAATAAAGAAAATAAAGAAAATGTTGTTTTGACTTAATATGGATAAGTTTAAGACTAGAAAGACTAGTCTTAAAGAAATAGCATGAAATAAATAAATTGCAAAGCATGAAATTAAATAAATAACAAGTGAGCTTATGTGTTCTAAAGATTATATATAAATACATAAATATATTTAGTTAGATATGAATAATAAAATCAACATAACAACATAATAAAATAGGAAGTTCATGCAAGAACAAAACATGAACATGTTGTTGTTTTTACTACTCATATGAGCTTCAAAACAACACCATAGTCATATTAAGTTACATGATATGGGTAAATAAATGGTTGGAAGAAGTTTACCTAAAGTGTTTATGTGGTATGAAGATGGTAGATGAAAGGGGGTATTATGTGAGTAGTGATATGTGGTGGATAGTTTGTGTATAGGAATGATTTTTGTGAAGAATTGGTTTAAGAGAGTTTTGGTAGAGAATATTGAAGAGAGGATTTGTGGAGAGATTTTGGGAGAGTTTTGATAGTGAAATGAATTGTGTGAAAAAATGAAGGAGAAATGGAGTATTTATAGAATTTAGCAGTGAAAATTAGATGTAATTAAATTAATTGAAAAAGAAAATAAATGAGGAGGGAAGAGAGAGAGAAGTGGACAGCAATAGCATGGGAGGAAAGAGAAATGTGATTAAAAATTAATTTTTGAAGAAAAGTGTAAGAGAAGTTTGATAATATGTGGTGTAGAATTTTTATGGGAAAAGAAAATTGTAAGAAATAGGTATGTAGGTATAAGAATAGGTAGAAAGAAAAAGTAAGATAGAGGAATAGTATTGTAATAAAAGTACTATGATAGTAAACTGACAATTAAAATACTAGTTAATAAAAATACCGCATAAATACGATATCTGTAATTTTTAGCTACCGAAAATTCTAAAATTGATATTTTTGAAAACCTTATATTTTTATGAGTCTATTGGTATTAATGGAATATTTTTGTCGTCTAGTGTACTGGGGCACGATTTTTTGAAAACTGATCCCGTTCGGATCCAAAGGACACTAGAATTTTGCGAATATAATATTTTTAAGCTTCCCTATATTTTTACGAGCTATTATCAACCATTATTTCCATTTTGTTGTTTAGGGTTTAAGAGCACGGGATTGCCAGATCTTAAACTCTAAGGTTTGTTGCAAGCTTTGTTGACTTTTAGGATTCCGGTATAACTTTTGGTTTTGTTGAGTTATTCGTAAGTTCATAAAATTTTGGAGTTTTGCTCGTATTATATTTTAAGTTTGATATTTATGGTTTATCTCATTTTATTATGATTATTTAATATTTTTCAGTTCTTGGGATCGTTTAACTAAGTCTAGGGTTAAAGATTGACTCAGTTTGACTTTTGGTGAAAATTGAAATTTTTTATTCCAAAATTCAACGAGGGTTTTAAGATCTTAGCATTTCGTTGTCGAGCGTTATTTGAATATATCGTTTTGATCGCGTTTTAGGAATCAGGTAGATGATTTGATTGGCGTACGGATATTGATTCAATCGATAGTTGGATTTTATATTTTGTTTCGAAGGTTCTTATTTTCTTAAGACTAAGAATTTTCGTGTTTGACTTGATTTAGAATTTGATTTTAACTCGGTTCGATTTTCGAGATTTCAATTTTGGTATTAGACTCCTAGGATTATTTTCTATGAATTATGAAAATTTCAGGGGTTTACAAGTTGATTTTACCTTGATTTGAAAAACTTGTTTTCATTCCTAATATTTATTAAGTGGTGGAATAATTCTTTTAGGTAAGTTTATAATAAAAGCTTTCTTAATAAAGAATTGTCAATATTAGAATTTTAGCAAAATTTCATTTTGATTTTGAAAAGAGAATAACAATGTAAAAATTAAGTTTTGAAGAAACTTTCTTAGTATGTGATTTTCGAAGTCTATAGTGAACCTGTTTAAGTTTTATAAAAGATATGGTTGAGTTAAAATCTTAAGTTTAATGCTAAAAATTTTATCTTCATGGAGTATTTTAGTTTTGATTTATAAAGAAATGAGTTCCTTTTATTATTTGAAGAAATTTTCATTACTACTACTTCTACACTTTATGATTAGTTTATCTTTTGAAACGAATTTATTTAAAAACAAAACTTAGATCTTTTGTTGAAAATTCCTTTGTTAAGAAATCTAGTTTACTTCTCTTTGTTTAAGGAAGAACCCATTTTTATTTTTATTCAAGACAACAATATTCTAATCATGCATGAATATGATTATGTAGCAATGAAAAAGTAAGAATAATACATAATAAGATAGAAAGAAATACTCATAAGCAAATAAACATAATAATATGGTCAAGCATTGGGAACCTTAGTTTCATCAAGGTATCTCGATCATGTATTGGGAGTCTTAGCTTCATCAAGGCAACCCGGGATTAAGAATAAACTAGTTCCAAAAAGAAAAGAAAAGAAAAGAGAGAAAATCGTTTTGACTTGATAAGGACAAGTCTAAGATTAGAAAGACTAGTCTTAATAAATTGCTTTAAACAAGTAAATAAATAAATAAATTGCAAGGCATGAAAATAAATAAATAACAAGTGAGCTTATATGCTCTAAAGAAAAATATATACATAATATACATAAAACTATATAGAAGTTAGATTATAGCAAAAATAATAATAACAACAATATAATAACATAATGTAAAATAAAAAAAATAAACATATTGTTGCATCTTTAACTATAATGAGTCTAAGAAACATACAGTAAGCTCATGCTAAGTTGCATGAACATGATAAAGAGATATAGGTAGGATTTTACCTAAGGTTTAATGGAGGATTTGAAAAGAGATGAATGAGTAGTGTGTTTGTTATTTTTCATGAAGAGTAGTAGATGGTAGAGAGTGTTTTGAGAGAGGATTATTGGAGAGAGGTTTTGAGAGAGTTTTTTGGTAAAGTTTTGTTATGTAAAATGAATGTGTGAAAGAATGAAGGAGGGATGGGGTAATTATAGAAATTTTGGAGTGAAAATTAGATGTAATTAAATAATTGAAAAAGAAAATAAATGAGAGGGAGAGAGAGAAGATTTGCGCCGGCCATAGGAGGAAAGGAGAGAGAGTGAATTGATTTTGTTTATATTTTGTAAGAAAAGAAATAATGTGTAAGGTTTGATGTGAATAAAGCTATATTGGAAATGTAAAAGTGTAAGAAATAGGTGTATAGGTAGTAAGAAATAGGTGTAAGAAAAAGTAGAGATAGTAAAATAGTAATGAATAGTAGAAATAGTACTATAAATAGTAGACTAGACAAATAAAATACCGGTAATAATAAAAATACTCGTAAATGAGCTATATCAGATATTTCTAGTTACCGAAAAATTATGAAACTGATATTTTTGAAATCCTTGTATAAAATCGATCCTAACGGTGTTATCGGAATATTTTTATTATTCCAAGCTCCGGGACACTCTTTTTGAGAACTGATTCCGTTTGAGTCCGAAGGACACTCGAAATCGACGAATCTTATATTTTTATACTTCCCTATATTATTACGAACTCTTATAAGCCATTAACTCAATTTCGTTTTTTAGGGTTTGAGAGAGCGGGTTTGAAAGCGCGGTTTTGCCAGAGTTGAAACTGTTAGATTGTCTTAATCTTTGTTAACTTTTGAAACTCTGGTTTGACTAGGGTTAGAGTTTAATCCAACTTTACCCTAAAAATTAAGGGGTTTACATTTGGAATCGGATAGATGGTTCTTCTTATGCTCTGATTTTTTAATCGAACGATTATTACATTTTCTATTTTTGTTTTTGAAGATTCCCTTTTGAAATCCCATTATCGAAATTATTTAAGGTTTGGTTTCAACTTGGGTCAACTTTTAGGATTTCGATTCGGTATTCCAAAACCATTCTCGGAAAATTCAAGGGTTTACACTTTAGCTAATGGGCAGGTGTTAAACCATTATTGGTCCACATAGGATAACGTTATTATTGATGTTAAAAAGGGTAGTGAAAAGGGGCACAAAAAGTTTATTTATGTATGAAATTGGACTTTTTAAAAGTTTAGGTACCTAATTGTCCACTTCGTTAAAGTTCAAATAACACAAGGGGCTTTTTTCATAATTAAAAATGAAAAATAGATCATTAAATAGAGTCTTGCAAACTGATGCTGATCTGGATATACTCTGATGCACAAACTCGATAAAGATGTAAACTTTCTTTTTAGGGTTTTTCTTTCCAATAATATGAAACTAGCAAAAACAAGATGGATATGAATAAGTATATTGTTCGATAGATGCCACGAACAATAAAACCTAAACTAGTTTGTGTTTGGATTCGAGATTGATAGATGCCACAACCTAGAAAACTAACACGGAGTCAATGAAACAATATGTTCAATGACAATATTCGCCACAACACGATATAACTCACGAATTGATAAGAATATGTATGATCCAAAGAGAAAAACAATCTCAATAAAATCAATTCAACCTTAAATAGGTTTCCACACTCAAAGTGTTCTAATAAAAATACTCCAAAATCTTATTTCTATATCTCTTACTAGCCTTAATATATAGGCTATTACAAGGCAGTTACGTAACTGAAAAATCATAATTGTGGCAGTTACGTAACTGAAAAATCATAATTGTGGCAGTTACGTAACTGATAACGTAACTGAAGAAAAAACATAATTACGGCAGTTACGTAACCGATAACGTAACTGAAAAACATAATTGTAATTAATCCCTATATCAATTAAAAAAAATAAAAATAAAGAAATTCAAAAAGACACAATCCTTTAATCTCTTGTATCCCAAACTTTGACTTGTGATTTAATGATCATAACTCCCGTCAACAAGCCTTCTTTTTCTTTAACTGGATTATTGATCTTGAACTTGATGGGCTCAATTGATGATGCTACATGGATCACATCACAAACTCTAACTTACAAGACAATTTTCATATTATGGATACACACGTGTTATGATGACTTTAAGAAAATCCGACCAAATAGCCTATTAAGGTCATGACAACAAAAAAGTAAAATATCTTATGAAAGTATCACATGCAGTAGCTTTTGAAACAAGCTTATGAAGTTTTTATATAGCTTTGAAATATATTCATGCTTAGGTAAATAAAGTCAGCTCAAAATAATTGTATACCTTTTTACTCTTAATAATATCTCTTCGTTATTGGCTTTGCTCTTTTGTCTTCAAAGTGGTTCTCTAATTTATAGTAAAGGTGCAACATTCAAAATTCTTCAAGGATGGAGAAAGATCTTCAAGTAGTGGTAATAATATTGTTTGATTTAATCCACCAACTTTTTAATTTGAAAAGCTTCTTCAAATGGAATATTTTGGCTATTGAAAATATTTTAGAGAAGCTATTGGAATCTTGAAAGACTAGACAGAGATATTTAATAGCTACTATGTAATTTCTTGACAAAATCAAAACATATCCTTTCTTTTTATAGAAGATTTACTTATCTAATTCATTGCAGCTTCTCTTCAAATCACGTCTAGGTTTAGCTAATGTCTTTAAATTAATTTTGGAACTTTCTCTTGAATTGCTCTTCATCAACTGAGCTCATATCATTAAAATTACAGTATATTTAACAATAATTTCACCTACTTTTGTGAAAATTTGAGTAAGATGTTTTAACTCCCTTACATATTTGTCTAACTTTAGAGCAATGATTAAATATACTTCCCTAATATATTTAATCATTGGAGCTAAGTATTTAATAAAAATATTTGTGACATATACAGTAAGTTCATTACGTCCAGACTAGCTTATGAATTCAATTTCTAATTCCACCTTTTTGAAACTATACATTCTTTTTGAGTTTTAAGAATATTGTTTTCATGCGTTATTATTCATGTACACTTAGCAAACATGTTAAAAACATTTTAATTCTTTTGTTATCATCAAAACCTTAATGAGAGATATCAACACACTTCATGATACATGGGAAAGATTCAAGGAGTTATTGAGAAGATGTATACAACATGGAATACTCAACCATAGTCTTGTTCACATATTTTGATACAGATTTGGATTGCAATTGAGGAATATGGTTGATGCAATTTCGTGTGGTAATTTGATGAGAAGAAATTCTGATCAAGTGCTATAATTATTTCAAGAGTTAGCCACTAATTCATTTAGATGTTAAAATAAGAGAGCTATCCATAAGAGAGTGGCTTCTGTGTGTGATTCAAACACTATGGCTTAGCTTATTGCTCAAGTTTCAGCTTTGACAACTCAAGTCAGTTAGACAGGAAAGATTTTAATGCATTAAAAGTCAAGTGTGGACCCTTTAGAGACTTGTGCATATTGTAGAGGCAGCCATGATATTGAATTATATCAAACACGGCCCATGAGCTATCCTTTAAGTTCGAGTTCTAAGCAATTAAACTATGTAGATAACTTCAAAGAAGGAGCTCGAAAATGGGATCCCTACTCAAATATATTTAAACTGGGTAAGAAGCATCATCCAAATTTGGCTTAGATGTGTAGAAGTGCTCCTAAGGTACCATCAAGATTTCCTCATATGGGTAATATGCAAAGGGAAAGAGAGCAGAACAATGTTAAAGATGTGAAGATGAAGAAGTATTAGTAAGAAATGGCCAATTGAAAGCTATGATGCAAAACATGCAAAAATAGATTGAGTTTTCAATAAAGACTTCTAATTGTTGTCCTCAAGCTGCATTATTGAGAAGTATTGAGAAGCATCTCAAGGAAGATGTGAAATTTATTACTTTGAGAAGTTAAAGAGAGTTAGAGGAGATTGCTTAGGAGAGCTTAAGTTAAATAAGAAAGAAGAAGAAGAAGTAGAGTCGCTCACAAGTGATGAAAAATACAAAGACAAGTGAAAGAGCTCGAGCAGAAGAAGGTAGAGGTAAAGCCATATGCTATGCCCATTCCATTCCTAAAGAGATTAAAGTAGTAGAGATTGGATCATCAGTTCCATGTGTTTTTGAAGTGTTTAAAAACCTTCATATCAACATTTTCTTCATGGATGCACTTAAGCAGATGCCTACTTATGCCAAGTTCATGAAAGAAATCCTTGCCAAGAAGAGAAAGTTAGTTAATCATGGACTATGATATTGATAAAAAAAAAGTGTATAGCTATTTTATAACAATGTGCCTCTTGATCCAGGTAACTTCACAATCCAGTATATTATTGGCGACGCCTACTTTGACTAGGTCTTGTGTGATTTAGGAGCTAGCATTAATCTAATGCCCCTCACCATTTTCAAGAAGTTGGGACCACAATTTCATTAGAATCAACAAATGAGAGTATCTAATGACTAAGAGGTATTGTAAGAGATATCCTTGCAAAGGTTGAAAAACTCATCTTTCTAGTAGATACCATAAGTTTAGACATGAAAGAAGGCAAAGAGAAACATTCGATCTTGGATAACCATACCTAGCTACTGGGAAGGAATTGATAGATGTTGAAGAAGTCAAGCTAATATTTTAGGTTTTAGATGAGTAGGTTGCTTTAATTATTTTTTGCGTTGAGGCATCTAGAAGTTATTGACACTTGCTATCATATTGATTTGGTTGATCAACTAGTAGATGGGTTTAACAGGAAGAAGTGTGATCCAAATGATATGTAATCAATGTGTAAAATTACACATATCTCTCTCATTAATAGAATGCTTTCATGTATATATTAACACTTTTGATAAGATCATATTTTATATGTGCAATTTGAATAAACATATCTTAAATTCTATAAAAATTGCTTGAATGAATACTTGTTTTGATTAAATTCATGTTTCAGGTCTAATTTGAGTAAAAGAAAGCAAAACAAGCATTGTTGAATTGAAAAAAGGAAAATTCAGGGGGTACGCCGGCTTTTCTTAAGTCAAAGCCACGGCATAGTGCAACTCAGAATTGAAAACTTTAAGGCTGCCTCTACACCGCCGACCTTGAGGCGATGTAAGATATGGAAGAGCAAACAACAACAAAGGCTGGTTTAACACTGTCAGTGTAAAAGAATGAAAGCCAACATCTGCAAATATATCCAACGCCGGCTTTCTGGGATTCAAAGCCGCCGGCGTTGAGATGGCTTTCATTATACACATAATTGAAATAATTAAGGCTGTTGACAAAGCTGTCAGCCTTGATTATCAACAACACGGCCTTCAACTTATGCCGGATAAATCAAATACTACATTGCCGGCTTTTAAACGGCGTAGTTCATCCACAGAAAGCTAAATTTTAAGGCCGAAGTTAACACTGCCAGTGTTCACTGACTTTTCATATGTACGCCGCCGACATTTGATTTGTAACTGCCGGCATACAATGTTGTAACTGCAAGATTTTGCAATTAAAGAGTCTGAATTTCTTCTATATAAAAATAGGTTTTCTTCATAGGAAGATAGACGGAAATAGACAGTTTGAAATTCCCTTATGAGAGTTTAAGAGAGAAATTGAGAGATTGAAGCTTTGTATTGACAAGATTTTGCAAGTAAAGATTTAAAAAATTGAATTGGTGATTTCTAATCTTATTTCTTATGCAATTCTTTTGTTTGATTTATTTGTTTAATATGATATCATTCGCATTTTCTTATTTGATTGTTGAATCATTCATTAACAACTAAATTTTACTTGTGGGAAGAGATGAAATCCTAATCTTGCTAAAATGATCTTTGAAATTATATTATAAAGTTGTTAGAATTATAGAATATTTGTATTAAATCCTAATTATTTATCTTGTTTCTGTATGAAATTATATTGATAAGAATCTTGATAATTCGGAAGAAGAATTAGGGTTCATAAGAATTCATAAAATAAGATTAAACAACAATTGCGGAAGCGACGAAGTTTAATCTAATTTAGAAATTATCTCATATGATTCATGCAATGTTTTAATTTAATTTCTTACTAAGGAATTAAGAGAAATTGATTTAGGACATTAGACAATTATAAAATCGGGAAATTTATAATTGTAAATTCGATTCCATTAATAATTTATTTAGCGCGAGCTATTAGATTATTTTGTGGTTTCCCAAAACTTATAGTTTTAGGTCTTGACAATTTCATATAAATATCTATAATTCTAACTATTCATATAATATAATTTCAATATGATTAGTGAAGATTAGGATGGATTCCGCTTCTTCCCACATTTTGTTTGATATATCTATCTCATTCTCACATCTCATACTTGTGTGGCATCCATTGTTAGAAGTAGAATAGATAATTATAAAATCTTAAAGTCAATAGCCTAAATATTAGTTTAAACTGATACTGATCTAGTAATTATAAGAATTCCTCGTGGGAACGATACTTGACTCATTTTTCTATATTATTTGATTTGATCCAGTATACTTGCTAGTAGTAATCCGTGCTTTATTTATCTATACATTTCAGACGAATCAACTTTCATCATATATTTTCTTCAAAAATTTGATAAAATCCATGCATTAAGATCAATGGATAAAAAGTTTGAAAAATCATTAAAAATGTTCATGTCAATGAGATGAAATGTGTTATTTCTAAGAAAAGTTCATGAATGTAGCTTTTCTTTTCGATTGACACCACACTTGAAAAAAATCAAAGATAAATCGACAATTGTGATTTAAAGTTCATAATAATTTGTTAAGTGTTGTTATTACTGAGTAAGGTTTTCATGATCTCTCTATAAAATGTTGTGCACCAAGTGTCACATTTCTAAATATAATAATTTGTCTTGCTTGTTTTAAAATTCTTTCTAGAGAGAAATGTTAGTGAATATTTTAGGTTGGGTATCCTAATCTTTTCTTAATATTTGCTTTAGAGAATGTTGATGATGGTTAGTCACCTAGTGTTGGCAAGCTTAGCTTATAATTACTTCTTGCCTTATTGATGAAATTGCATAAACAAGAAAATTTCTCAAACGCCTATGAGGCAGCAATAAGAACTTGAGCTTACCAATAATGTTACTTAGATTTTTAAGCATCGAAGGTAACATTTCACATGTGGCCTTGGATGCTGAGAACTGCAAGGCCAAAATGAGAGAAGAGTATACCATAATTGCAGCAATAACTTAAAATCCAAGCTTTATAGTTTAGGTCTCAGCTATGTGATAGTATGTTACATATGATATCGAGTAAGAATTTATAGCAATTATCATTTACAAAAATCGAGCTGCCTTGTGTGTTAGAGAATAAAATATAGTAATAGCTCCTAAAACGAGAAAATATCAATCAATATTTAGCATACCATACTTGTATTGAAGCAATAGAATGGCTTAAACTGAACTCTTACATAAGAGTACCTAACTACAGTATTTCGAGCACTTATGCTAGGAGACAAAGTTTATCAAGCTGCCTACCTAATTTTGCAAAAGAATATCAAGTAGCTAGACATAACCAACATAAATTAAATAGAGATTTGAAGCCAAATCGAGATTTCCAAGCTTCTCCAAGAAGTCCTGATAGAATCAATAACTTGCTAAGTTGTTCTTTGCTCATCTAAGTTGCTATGACCAAATATTAAGCAGTTACACTTGAAGTAAATTGGACATAGATCAAATTCCATGATAGTAAAATCCGGTCAAATTGTTGGAGCAAATAAATTCAACCAAGTTGCATAGCATCAACAAGGAGCAAGTCTAAGCTTTCATATCCAAGCCATCAACAAAACCTAATCACGTGACTTATCCTCCACAAATGCTGATCTTTTCACTGCTCCAAATACAAGTTGCCAAGTGAGGCTAAACCAAGTGCCAAGTGTGATTTTAAAGCCCCCACAATAGATCGGTTGGAGTGTTCATGATTCATTAAAGAAGCATCCATGACAATCTATTAGAGTACCACAATATCGAACAAAGTTAAAGGCTGAGCATTAACAGAATGCTAAGCATAACCGAGTTTTCACTCCAATTACGTTTATGTGTTTTGATATACTGTCAATTGTCGTCGAGATAATATAAATGCAAATCAAATAGCAATTAAAATAAAGCACAAGCAGTTATTTTGAGCTATCCAAGCTGCTAGGAATAAACCAAGCAAATATAGCAAATCAAGCTCTAACTTGCAAACTAAAGCTTTTGAGACCATGATATATACATATATATGAAAGATGTAGTGGGGATTCCATGTCTAGGTAGTCTTGCAATTAGATTAGATTAGAGCAATAATCTTGACTTGTGATTGTGATTGGTAAATTGATAATAATATAATTAGAATAATATTAATAGACGACTAATTAAAATAAATATAACTTTTCTTTTATATAATAAGAATATTAATATCTCTTATAGTGTTTTGATAATAAAAAAAAGTATCAAATGTTTTCTAACGATTTGCTAAGTGCTTAGGAAAAGTAAAGATTTGTTTGAATCAAGCGTAATAAGAAAAATTAAGCTTGGAAAGTATAGCACATTCACAATTTTAGAAAAGGTCAAAATAGAAAGCAGTATGTCAAATTTGAAGCTATTTTAGGAAAGAATAAATATCTCAAAACAAATTTAATAAGGACTTAACTTAATGTATTAAATATATACGGAAATATATTTAATCGTTTCACTAAAGTTGGAAATAATCCCAGGGATCAATTAAATAATGTTCATCTCATTGGAATTATTATTTTTATGATATGGGGTGATTAAGTTTTAAACCATGATTTAATTTTGTTGAAATTTGTTCAATTGATAAAGATATTTTCAAAAAGAAGTTCTAACAAGTGACAACTATCATATATTCTACTTATGGAAAGATATCTTTTGAATTTGTTATGTTATCTTCTAGATGTGACTATATTATGCTAGAATTAAAGCTCATCCTTCAAGCACGGAAGGCAACAACTTCAAGATTAATTATGTAAGATCTCCAACAACAAAAACAACATATAAGGAATGTTATAGGTGATGATCTTGAAACGCACTAGAATATACTCAAGAGGGGGGATGAATTAAGTATTTGACCTAAAATAACCTATTAATGAATTTTTGATACAATAGATCAAATTAATCTTTGACTATCACAAATAAAGAGATAAGAAAGAAGATTCAAGTCTGAATATAACGTGGAGTTCAGCCCGCTTTCTAATCTCTATAATCACACAAATCACCTCCAACTGAAGACTTCACACACTTTATTAATCTCAAACACAAAAGCTTAATAAAGCTATACACCAATTACAACACTCACAAGCAAATGTATGAATAGTGCCTTACAATATTAGCTCATTAATCTCACTATGATACTATTCACTCAACAAAAACAAATACAAAAAGAATATTTTCACATAATTTATACTAAATAAGGCCATACTCTCTTACACAAAAACCACCTTAAACACTTCTATTTATAGATGCATAAAACAAGCTAGCCATTGCCCTAAAAAAGCCCACCAACGGTCAGATGTCAGATTCTACAATGGCTATTTTTCATGCACCAATGAGTCAGTCCACATTTCACCTGCAGTCTTCCCTCGATCTCTTTTGATCAAGAGTTGCACCTCATCTTTTTGTACTGGCAAGCCAGTCCATTTTGTATGTGAGTTGGTGCGTTTCCTCTTTACACTGCGCTAAACACAAAACACAATATATATATATATGCATGATAAAGCTCAAACATATTAAAAATAAGTTTTGCTTATTAAATGTAATTTAACTAAGTTGTGGACCATTATGCAATCCATTTTCTCATCAAAACAACATTGTAACCTCTATATGGTTCAACAATCTCTTTTTTTTATAAGGCAATCATTGCACAACATTGTTCCCCCCCAATTTAACACTCCCCCTCAATTAAGCATTTGGGTAAAAGTACTTGTAAAAATGTAATGCTCAATTAAAGGTTCTCAAGTTATATGTAATAAACAACTTATTAAATGTAACTTAACTCCCTCATTTAAGCATTCTAGGTAAAAACTCATTTTGTTGAGATATGATTCTCAACTAAAGGACTTAAATTACACTTAATAAACAACTTATTTTTAGCACAAAACATACAATCCTAGCATTTTTATAAACCGCAGAAACTTTTCTCTAAGATGTGGTTAAGTATTAAACCTTAGAGACCAGCTCTGATACAAAATGAAAATGCACTAGAATATATTCAAGAGGGGATGTGAATTGAGTATTTGACCTAAAGCAGTTTTTGATGCAATAGATCAAATTAATCTTTGATTATCACAAATAAAATAGTAATATTGAAAAGGAATATAAAAGAGATAAGAAAAGAAGATTCAAGCCCAGGTATAACATGGTGTTTAATCCGCTTTCTAATCTCCACGATCACACAAATCGCCTCCAACCTAGTGCTTCATACGCTTTATCAATCTCAAACACAAAAGCTCAAATAGAGCTATACACTAATTACAACACTCATAAGCAAATGTGTGAATAGTTCTTACAATATTAGCTCACTAATCTTACTATAGCACTATTCACTCAACAAAAGCAAATACAAAATGAGAGAGTATTTTTATATAATTTCTACAAATAAGCCCTTACTCTCTTATATAAAATACCCTTAACACTTCTATATATAGGTGCACAAAACAAGCTAGTTGTTGCCCTCAAAAAGCCTACCCACAATCGGATGTTAGATTTTGCAATGGTTATTTTTCACGCACCGGGAGTCGGTCCACATTTTACCCATACGGTCTTCCCCTTGATCTCCTTTAATCAAGAGCTACACCTCATCTTTCTGTACCAACGAGCCAATGCACTTCCTCTTTACGCACCATGCTAAACACAAAACACAAACACTTATATGCACAATAAAGCTTAAACATATTGAAAACAAGTTTTTCTTATTAAATGTAACTTAACTAAGTTGTGAAGCATTTGTTCAATCAATTTTCTCATCAAAACAAGATTGTAACCTTTACATGGTTCAATAGATCTGTCGGTAGAGGGAGTATTAGAGCATGGTAAACTTGCGAACACAAAGTACAATAAGTGGTGCAATAAGGATTGTTCGCTACAGCCACTCTGATGTTTAAGTTAGTTTATGGGCTTAAGAGAGTGAGAGAGGAATATCAGATAAGATAGGATCAAATAGTATACCCATACCTTTGTTTAGGGTGGAGGGGAGGATTTATTTATAGTTTTTAGTCATACCTTAGGTGGAGGCTCACAGGATCTTGTTTCACATGGGCCTAAGCCCATGAAAAAGTAGATGACCTTAGACCTGAGGTGTTTTCACTCATGGCAGAGGCGGTTAACCTCAGAGTTGTTCCCTGAGGATGTTGAGCAAGAAGTGGAGGTACAGTCCTCATTGTGCAGAGCTAGGTGATGACAAGTGAGAGTAAAGGTTCTCGTCAACTTGAAGCCCTTGTAGAGCTTCAACACGAGGCTGAGGTCCTTATGCGATTGAGGTCTTGTAGGTAAGGGTTAGGATAGGGGCCTTGTGGAGTTTCTTAACCCAAGCACTTGTGAGGCTTTTCATGGGTCCACAATCTCATTAAGTCGATGTTAGGTCTGCTAGACTATAGCAAAATATTCCCCCATCAACAAGGAAGGTTTTTAAATTCAAAGAGCTGATGGATCAAGGAAAATATTATCTCTAACGGCTACAACAATATTTATCCATTCTTGCAAAATTTGAATATCGAATGTGCATTATAAATAAGAGCATGACCTTAAAGTTTAATACAAGTTACATAACCGAAAACATTATTAAACATGAGAAAACTACAAAGGATAATATTCAAGAGCTGAATTGATCATCATCGTGATAAGTCCACTTTTGAGCAATTTTTTTTTTAAATTTTTAGGCGTTACTTTTGAGCAAGTTCAAAAGTTATCAAATGGAACACTTCAAAAGTTGCTAAGATTTATCTTGTACTAATAATTTAAGGATATCTACATTGTAAATCCATTTTTATTTAACTTGTAAACACTTGTAATTATGGTGTTAGGAGTGTAGGGTGACAAAGGTTACCATACAGTTGTGGTAGCTTATGAAGAAACTAAGGAGAAAATGCGATTAGTTAAAATTGCTTGGAAAGCAAGACCACTTTATACCTTCTATAAGTTTCTTAGATTTAGTGGGACAAAGCTATAAGGAATGCCAACTTTCTTGACGTGGAGTTGAAAAAATGGACTAAAGCGTAAGGAGAAACCACTATATACGCTTGAGCAATCTTTTCTTACTCTATACTCTTTTTAATTTTACATCATTATATTTTGATATTGCTTTGAATTATTATCAAAACCTTACCATATGACATTTACTAAGAGATAAAAGTAATAATTCTCTTGGAAATTGCTTTTTATAATTATTCAAATGTTTTAAAAAATCATTTATAGTAATTAATTCACCTCCTCTTAGTTGCTTACATTTTAAGACCAACAAGGAAAAAGTGATTATTGGTACTTAAGATTCTTGAGGAATGATGTTGTACTTAATTTTATACCATAAATTAATAGATATACTTGCCTTAAAAGTGTTCGTAGATAATTTTGAAAAGTTTAATTGAATATGAAATTGATTACTGTAAATTTATATATTAAATTAAATTTTTATAAAAAGTTAAGGTACCAAATTTAATATTTTCCCTATATTATATAATTCATTATATCTAGTTGCCCATGTAAACTTCATATAATATACAAGATAATATTATATATATTTATAAATATCATACTTTTATGCGATAAGAAAATATAATATCCATACATATACATAACAATTTAGGGTAGCTATCATATTTGTTATTTAAAACTTTGTCTAAATGTATAATTGATTAATTACAAAAATTTAGTAAAATTTAAGTTGTTAATCCTAGAAAAAGAGTAATATTTTTTTTTTTTTGTCATTGCAATAAATGAGAGGTGATTCAAACTTGATATCTTTTATTTGAGAGATATATCCTTACCTTATATCTCTCATTGCTGAAAAAGAATAAAATTTAAATGATAAGTTAATATTTTAAATTTTAAATAGTTGATTATAATAAAATTATGGATAACCGGATAAGCTAGATTTTGAACATGTCATGTGGGCTTCGGCCTTTTCTTCTTGTTTAATACAACCAGGGCCAGCCGGGCCTGGTCAGCCCTGATTTTTTCATCTGCTCACATTTATTATAATTTTGCAGCAAAACCGTCTCTCCTTCTCTCTTCCTCCCACTGATAGTCGGCGACGGTCCCCTCCTCTGGCAGCGTCCACGATTACCGGTAAAAACACACGCTATCTCTGAAGATTGCTTTATATCTCACTCTCTGCTGCGTTTATTCTTGGATAATCTTGAATTTCAATTCGAATTTTATGCTTTGCATATCTACACTAACGTACTTTGCCAGCTAGTAGGGCTTTCAAGCTATGGTAAAATCAAAACTAGTTTCAATTTCAGCATGTTAAGAGATTTTCCTTAGTAGTCAAACTTCATTGTCTGTTCTTTACCAGATGTTAAGTTTGTGCTCCGAGCAGCTATTACTTTTAGGAGGCTTTTGAATTCCATCGTGTTTTTTCTCCCCTGCCACCCCCCTCCCCTTTCTATCTCTCTTTGATTTCCATGCTGGTTCACCTTCTGCGATTGATATTTGCTATACCCCTCTTTGAAATTTAATTGCCTGACAATCCCTATTTATTATTTTTACAAAAAATCCCAACTAATTTTCTTTTTAATATCTAGAATATAACCAAAGAGGGCTGTAGGAAGGGAGCATCTTTGTTTATTTCATGGTTTGAGGTCTTTTCATATTTTCCAAGTAGTGGAATTTGACTTCTTGTGTTGTATTGAAATTTAAAACTATCTTAGTGCTTGGTATGCGGTCGGATTTTCCCCTACACATTTCAGTATATGAAAGACTGATAGCTAGACATTAGTTTCCGCTGAGTTTCTATTTAATTTATGTTGTTTTGAAAACTTTCTGGGGAATTCCGTTGTTTTGCAGAATATTTCTGATCTCTATCAATTAGCCATTTTAACCTTCGAGGTAGTCGGCAGCTGTTTTCATAGACTAATTTTGCTTTGAGAAAAATGTCTTCCCTGAGAATGCTATTCCTCGACGTGCTCACAAGGAAAGATCTCAACCGTAAGCGGCTTTCATCTCTTTTCTTATCATATAAATTTCTCAGGTCAACTGGATTATGCATCTAAATGATCTTATTTTTGCATTTATTGCAGGCACACAAGGAAAAAATTCGGGCTTTTAGAGAAACACAAGGATTATGTTGTCCGTGCAAAAGCATTCCACAAAAAGGAGGAAGCTTTGCGAAGACTCAAGGAGAAGGCAGCTTTTAGGAACCCAGATGAGTTTTACTTCAAGATGATCAAAACAAAAACTGTTGATGGAGTTCATAGACCAGAGTAAGATATACACGACCAATTTTCTTCCCCCTCTTTGCAAGTATTTTATCCACTAAGCATGACTTCTTTCAATTGTAGATCCCAAGCAAATAAGTACACTGAAGAAGAACTTTTGTTGATGAAAACCCAAGATATAGGATATATTCTTCAAAAATTGCAAAGTGAGAAAAAGGTACGGGTTTGACTGCTAACTTTGTTCTGTTCTTTCCTATTATCAACTGCATAGTTTTTCTGTATATTAATGCTGCCTTTTTTTTTTTTTGTAGAAAATTGACAGATTGACTGCAACCCTGCACTCTCTAGATAATCGTCCATCAACTAGTCATGTTTACTACGCAGAAGACAGGTTTGTGCTTCTAATTCTGAAGTTGACTGCATATATTTTCATTGGAAAGATAATTGTTTCTACAACTGGCTACAAGGTTTTTCATATCTTCGTTCCTTGATTTTGACAAAAAGTAGGGATTAAAACTATTGGCAATGTGTATAATGTTAAAAAACTTGGATTTTCTTGTCCAAGTATCGTACAATATTTGTAGTCCTCTTTCTTCCTCATTATGTTGTAATAATTCCTTTTTTTTTTTTAAATGACACTATTGACTTGTACTTTAGTTGCACTTGTTTAAAGAGTGATTTGTTGGCTTATAGCCTGTTTATAACTAGATATAATATATTCTTTAAGAGTCTGCTTTGTCTGTGGCGTGTTTGTTTGAGGAAAATTTTATCAACCTGACAACTATCTGTGCAAGCAATTGAAGAGTCAGGTGAATTTATATGAAGTGGAGGTCTTGTATAATCAGAAGTTTCATTGATTCCAAGTCCTCTCTTTTCATCAACTTATGATGTAGATTGGCCATCCAACTAGAAGCTAGTTATTTTTGGACAGTGGAGTGAAGTGTGCTTTCCTTGCTCTGGTTGCTAGGTTTCTGTTTGTCAATGTGAAGGCTGTTAATGAACATTAGTCCTTTTGGGGTTGCATCACTGTTTAGTTTCTAATTTGATCCATTTTATTTATGGTATTAATGAAACATAGAAAGCATATTTTTCAAAATTAGGAACATAAAGAAATATCATCTATTTCTTAGAAGATAAATCTCTGCATGACAATGGTGCCTTCTTATAGCTGAAGATATGTTCCTCTTCTCTTCATTCATGGATTTCCCTGGCATGGACATGACATTGTGGCAGCTCTCTAGTAATATCTACCATTAACAAATTATTTTAATGAATGTATATGTAGATTAATAACCATTTGTAAACTTCAAAAGGTTAGTTAATGTTCAAGAAACAAGAACTCATGACAAATTGCATGAGGTTTTAATATAATTGCAAGCAATTCTTGGGGTTACATATACATGGACTGGTGGTCTTAATGGTGCATGATTGTTATAGGGTTACTGTATGCATGGAACTATAGTCCAACTATAATCACACATCCGCAAGTGATATATACCATGTCTAGATCATGAATGTGAACTTGAAATTTTAGACACTCTTATCATGTTTGGCCTTTAGTAGAATAACTGAATAAGTCAAGATAAGGTTCTTGTTTTCTATGAGGTAGTCCTTTCTGTTGGCCATTCTTTTGTGTTTTCCATTTTTCAATTTTTCATGTTGAGAGATTGTTAATTCTGCTTTGCTCCTGCCCGTGAAATCTTGCTTCTGCATGAGGTGACTATTCTTGTTCATTCTTTCATTGGTAGTCTTAATGGTCGTTTCTTTGACTCGAAACTTTCTTTCTAAACTGTCACAGGGAGGAGGCAAAACAAATAAAGTTACGAACTTCAGGAAGTGCTGCAGTCTCATCGTTTGGGGATGTTCCTGATCACATCAAAAGGTACTGAATAAAGTTCAGCTTCACACCTATGGGAAATAGATCTTTTGTGCCTCATCAGTCTATGCACTAAATTGTGGCATGTTTTAAGGCTTTGATTGCACTTTATCTAGTAAATTGTAATGGGTTTCTGCTGCGTAGGCCGGGATAGTTATGACAATAGTTGAGATAATTGCTGGTGCATAATTTTTCGTTCTTTAGGTGCTGTAGATGTCCTTTAAATAGTAGACCATTTGTTTTACTTTTTTATTCCTTTGGCAGGAGATTATAGTTTTGTGATGAAAATTCTACAGGAAAACAGCTTCTTCTTATAAAGAACTGGGGGCTAGAAGAAGTAGAGTCAAGGAACTGGAGAAACTGTATATGGATATGACACTGCAGAAAGAATTGCAGGTACCACTAGTGTTACTTCTAATTTTTAATGCACATGAGGGGTGTAAACAAGTCCAGTTAGTTGACAAACTATTCAAACTTGACTCATTTTTACTTTATTTTGATTCGAAAATAGTCTAATCGAGTTCGAACTGTGAGCCAAATCGAGTCTAATTGAAGCAAGCTAATTAAGCCTAATCGAACTTAAGTCAAATATAAATGTTAATCGAGTCAAGCTTAACTTTGTGTAGTACCATTTCGAGTTTCGAGTTAGGATTAAGCTTAAAATGTTATACTCGATCGAACTCGAGCTCAGTACTATAGCATCTCAACTCAGCTTGTTTTTGGCCATACACATAACATATGTTAACTTGAACTTCTATGTGCAAGCAGAAGAAGGGTCGAAAACGTAGACTTCGTGAAGATGAGATTGCAAACCCAACATCAAGGCCAGTATACAAGTGGAGAGCAGAAAGGAAGCGTTGAATAAATTGAATTTTTTTCTTGGGAATGGAAATCATGTCCCACGCTAATCGCTTGGAGGATTTTATTTTGATCGAAAATGCCAGATGGTGTATGAAATTTTTGGCTTGTTTGTATGGCGTTGGTCATCACTACAAACTTTACCTGCATTGAACTTTCGGTAAAAATTAGTTCAAGTGTAAGTTGGATGGCATGGTGTTTTTCATTGGTTTTGCTAATTTTTTACCACTAAGAGAAATTGTTTAGGGATCTATATTCTTCCCGGGAACCACTTATCTAAGAATAGTTATTGCAGGAGTGAGAGATTTGAAATTCAGTTGGTGTCATCAAATGTGAGGACCTTGCTTTATTTTCTCGTTGAGGCTGCCGTTGCTTATTATTATTACTACTACTATTACTATAGATCCTTTTTTTACCCCCTTACAATGGAGAGAGATTCGAACTTGGGATTTCTTATTTGAGAAACTAGAAAGATGTTACTAGGTTACAATCTAATCCTGTATATTAGCACATGTTTATATAAATTTTTTAAATTTTTTTCTAACAAATTATTTATAAAGAAATAGATACAGATTAAAAAAAAATTGATAGTTTTTATTAAAAAATCAAATAGATCAGATATAGATAAAATATAAATATAAATTAGATATATTTATACATATTTTTTTTTTACAGATATTGATGAAAAATAGATCATCCAAAGGGATCCTAGTGTTGTGGCATTGGCAGATCCTGTTTATTAGTATTAGTGTTGTATCTCTTTTGAACGCCCTTTAAATTCAAGTGCATCCGTAAGCGTAAGAATTTTGCATTGAGAATCGCAGGAGCTGAGTCTTTCCTGTTAGATATACGGAGAAAAAATGTTGGACTTGTTCTTTACGTAGTAGAGCCCATGGGTTACCTCTAATGCTCCTCACGTCTCAAGCCAAATCATGTCAGCGTGCCGAAGGGGGAAGATTGCTATAAGAAAAAGGAAAAATTCTCGGATTTAACTTTATATATATATATATAAGCATTTGTAGGTTCAATGCATCTCATGTAGTTTGTTCTTCCCCAAATGCATTGAGTTATTTTCTCTAGTCTCACAATGAATCATATAATGTCATGTGAGTGTCATTTGCTTGTTTATGCATTACATTACATTAATTCGTTGTTTGAGAATCCAGTTTATTTTGCTTCAATACGTTTTTACCTTTGTTCCGCTTGCTAAGCTATTTTTGCTCATTTTGATTTCTTTACAGGCTTTGATTAACTTAAAGTAGCAACTACTGCTATTATGGATCCTCAAGTGTGTAAATAGCGAGAGTAAAAAGGAGTTAGAAAAACAATTTTCTATCTTTCTATGTTCTTTTTAGAATATATCAATTTGGTAACATGTGAAAAACCAATTTATCCCTAGGCTATTTCTCACAAGGTGTTTTTTATTTCAGTTTAACTGCACAATTATTCTAACTTTGATCTCTTCTATAGATTCAATTCCCATTCATGCAATTTTAACCAAGTAAACAATATATAAGCAAAATACATAAATAAAGAGATAAGAGATAAGGCAAAAGACACCAAATTTAACATGGAACATAGTCTCTATGATTACACAATTACCTCCTAATGGAGAACTTCATACATTCTTTAAAATCAAATGTTGCCAAGAAGCTACACCCAAACACTCACAAGGTGCAACACATTCACTCACTAAAATTACCTACAAAAATATACAACAAATACATAATAGTGCCTTGCAAAGATTTTCCAACTAATACACTAAATGTCCCTACTCATTCTCTCACTCAAGGAAATCTCACATTCAAGAGACATAAATAGGGGAGGGACAAGATTAAACTTTAAATTTAAGTTCAATTCTCACTTGAAAATTTGCCTTTAACCATTATTAGGTCTTCAAGTTTTATAGTTATTGCCCACTTTTCTCCTAAAGATACCCTTATATTAAGAGCCCTAGTGACTAGTTTTCTATTAGCTACATCCAGGATGCCATCTTCCCTTAACTTCCTTATAGTTTGTACCTTGCCTATACTAAAAGCTTTTACTGTCTAAATGCCACACATTGGCATTTGGATGCCTACCAAAAAACACATGGCCTAAAGCTCTCAAATCATGTGAATTTACCCTAATATCAGACACCGACCCCTATTGTTTGGAGAACCAATCCTTCTAATCAGACTAGCGATTAGCTGCTATGCCCTAGCATCCAAACACTAGCTATGATACAGTAAGATCTTGCAAAAGCAACTCAAACACAAACATAAATATAGGTATAAAGCAAACATGCTTAACAATTTATAAACATATTGTGCCTAATAAGTGTAACTTAACTATATCAATTGGGCAATTGTGCAATATATTTCCTCTTATTCAACAACCTAGAAAATTTTCTTAGTAAATAAATTATAAAAAAATATAAATTGACAAAAATTTTAATTAGGTTAGTATATATGACATCACCAATTAAACCTAATTTTCTTAACTTTGTCACAAACCTAATAAGTTGATCCAATGTATTAAGTTGGAATCATTGAATTAGTTCTATATATATAATTACCGAATGAAACCCATTGTAACGCCCTAAGTGCACAAGACGTTACAATTTAGCCACATATATTACTTGTGATACATGTAAGGCATCCATTATGCTAGGTGGGTTATTAATTCAATTTTGAATTAAGAAATCAATATAAATTTTATAAAAATTTTGGCAGAGTGCCGTTTGTTTTTCCATGATTTAGGTTATTTCAAAACCTATAAAATCCGATCTGTTCAAGTAATAAAATTTAAGATAAACATTTTCTAGTACCGAGCCCACACAGGCATACCATGGAAGCAAAGCTTAACCCTAAGAGGAGTTATAGTTTATTAATTACAGTAATCCAACTAAGTATAAACTATTAATTTTTTTTTCAAAAATCTTATAATAACATATTAAAAGTAACACCATCTAGTCAATTATACCCTCTTAGTCGTCATTCCCAAAACACAGTGAATCATAAGACCACATATAGGTTACCTTAAGTACCTGAAATGTTAAAGAATGAGCGGCAAAACCTAATACATTATAAACAAGCACACTCACACATCACAAGCAATTATTCCAATGCAACATCCATAAATTAAGTTTAAATTAAAAGTCCACAAGCAAGTGTTTCTAGCGTCCTAGAAACACCAAACATGCACAGGAGTACTCATCACTCTCGCCAAACAACAAGGAATGGAAGGGGCCTCTCCCTAAATCACGTATCAAAGAGGGCAGATTGATAAGCCTCTAGAACTTATCAAAAAAGAAAAAGAAAGAAGTAGTCTCATTCGTTCATCTCCTTACGTCCTACCAATAATGAGCATAATCTATTGCAATGCTTTATGCAAGGTCCCACTCCCTCGTATAACTTGTTACAACTTTGTCTCTACTCTAATTTACTATCCAGTCTTGAAAGCTCCCCAATTGACTACCCGCCAAGCCTAAACACGCATTTCCATGGGGGTCTAAGTGCTTAAACTACCGCTTCATCTCGAAGTTGCAATCAGACTCGCAACTTAGTCCAAAGTTGCCACTTCATGGAGTAAGTGGCTAAGTAGTAACCAACAAACCAATAGGCTGAGTTTAAATATTAGTTCAGTTATTAGATTATATCCTAGCAAACAACACATATTTACTATGTAAAAAATCTTAAACCAATCCTTAAATTTATTGGTGGCCTTGGAGGAGTCGTATGAGGTGAAAATCCCACGTATGAATCTATAATAGCAATAGGAACAGTGATGTTACCAATAGCCTTGGAGAATAGTTTTGGCTAAAACTCATGTTGATTAATATGAAACCTTTTTCCTCTTTTCCGAGCTTGATAGGTATTAGTTGTTCATGAGTCAAAAGCTTGTGTTAGGACAATGATCCAAATACTTTAACCATTTTATCTTTTTTTTTTAATCCCATTCTTTAAATCACTCGGGTTAGGGTCCACCTATTTATAGATCCTAGTTGAGGATTCAACTCATTTATGTACATTGAGTTCAGTTGTGGATAATTGCCATTGTCTACGTTGCCATGTCATTCATTTTAATCGTCAAGTTTTCTAATTTAATTATTTAAATTTCAGTTAGTTTGGGATTTAGGTATACCAACTCATTAATTATATAATCATTTTTTTATTTTTAATTTTGGTAACCAACTCCAAGTCAACTAAGACCTAGCCATTGAGATAATTAATTGCATATTGAGTCTTTGTGCCCTAAGCCCATTTTATTTCCTATCTTCCATCTTTCATTTGGCTAAATTTACCATATTAAATATTAATTCCCTAACAGTATATAGCAAGAATTTCTCGCTACATCACCATCTAAAATCCAAAGTGCCTCCCTTGGAAAATTTTTCCTTTATCATTAGTTATTAAGAGGAAAATTAAGTAAGTTTGTCGTTGATTCATATATAATACGTAAATCTAAATTTTTACCATATTTCATTTGGCTAAATTTACCATATTAAATATTAATTCCCTAACAGGTATATAGCAAGAATTTCTCGCTATATCACCGTCTAAAACCCAAAGTGCCTTCCTTGGAAATTTTTTCCTTTATCATTAGTTATTAGGAGAAAAATTAGGTAAGTTTGTCGTTGATTCATATATAATACGTAAATCTGAATTTTTACATCCATTGAGTATTTCTTAAATTCCACATCTTTAAAACATATCTTAAGTCATCAATTTATAGTCATAACACCTTACGTGCGACTAGAGAATCATATATAAATGATACATAACAATTAAGATTCCAACATGTATTTCTAAATTTCTCTACCATGTAGAACATACAATTTTTCAAAATTTCTGGCAAGCATTCCTTTATCATCTCATCAAGTTTATAACTAAATAATTACTTCTATGTATCTTTTTTCATAATCAAGTGTTCACATGCCCATGGTCTAGTTAAATGTCAATACATCACCACTTAAGCACATTTAATGTCATGTTACCGATTTCATATCTATTATTAGCTACTTAGGTTCTTTCCATATTATAACTTTTTGGCAACTAGTTTTAAGTCACAAAGTTATCACAATTGTCCATGCATTTTGTATTTACCCAACATGTCTCATACTTGTTTAATTGTTCCTACAACCATTTTATCAAAGAAATATTAATTCCCTATTTGGTATAAATTAAAATAGCCTATATACATATCGCCACATTTTAAACTTCCCGATTTGTCCAAAAAGTCAATTATGGCCTAAGGATATTCCTGAGGCTATTTTTCCTCAATACCTTACATTATTATCTACCATTTCCAACTTCATTTTATCCCTTAATCTATTTCAATTGAATCAAGTTTTTCATGAAAATTCTCAATTTTACATTAATTGACAATTTATTCTACCTACACATACCCTTTCATCATCATACCTTTCTCATTAGCTTGTAACTTCATAATTTATCATCTAAACATCAAAATTATCATATTTAACCAAAATTTCGAATTTAAAATTTCTACCTCTCCCCTTAAACACTAAACACGCCACAAACATAAATACACATCGATCAAATTTTCATCAATGTTCAATTCCAAACCTCTTTTTCAAATCAAACCGAAAATATACCGATACTGAACTAATATAGATATAATACCAATGAAAAAATTTTACTTATAAATTATCAAACCAAACCAATAATGAACCACTACTAATTCAATACTGATAAGTTACCAATATAGATCCGATACAAATAAAAATCTTAAATCCTAACCCTTATAATTCCTTCAATAATTCACACATATAAATAATTTATGACTAATTCAATCGTTTAAGAAGTTCCAACAAACCACCAGTCATTTCCATCATATCCCATTAGTCATTATCATCATAATATGTAAATCTTCACATAAAATTTCCATCTCATTAATTGTCTAATTATACAACAATTTAGCATTATACCATAATCATTTATCATACAACTAACCATCTCACTCCCCGTTTCATCAAATTCATTTTCAATATTCGATAATCAAATTCCCTCGCACAACAATTCGTAAACAATTTAGTATACAATTCACTATGTTGACAATTATTCATCATGCTCCACATTTCTACATAATAGGTCATATGCTAAAAAAACTTACTCCTTCTTATAAATTATTATCAAATCATTTATTTATCTTTTATCATGGTCCAAAAAAGCCCACAATCTAATTTTTTTCAAACAAAGCTCCTCAACATCACTAGTTAATCCATTATAGCCTAAAATTAATAATTTCTCCATTCTTTACAAAAGAGGTTGTTTTTCTCTAGCTTATTACATTATAGTCTACTAAAACCAACTTCATTTTGGTCCATACATGATCCCATTCAAATAAGTCTTTTCACATTATTTCATTAATTTAACATAATTTGTCCTTTAACACCGTATCTACAAGTCCTATCATCTATAAGCCATTCCTATTGACAAATTACTTTATAATTTATCACCTGATTGTTAAATCCCTCATCATTTATCAAATTTTTTAGATTTTTTGACATTCATTCATTCCCTCATTCACTACAAACCATAATAACATGTACATATCCAATATAGGATTTGTCAATTTCTACTCCAAATCACCAACCAACAACATAATCCATCCCACATTCATATTTCCTTCAATAATTCATACATGTAACTAATTAATCACCAATTTTATCAATAAATAATAAATTCCTAGCAACTCAAACTCTAATCCCCAACTCCTATATGTCACTCATACAATTAACAACTATATCCATATCGAATTTCAACTCTATTAGCTAGTTTAGGAGTTTAACTTGCTTTGCCTTGCACCTTTACTACTTGTTTCGGCAAAAATCTCAAAGCTTCTAAAACATGATTTTGTACTACGCCAAACATATGTCCAAGTACCCATATTAGTTTTTGCATTTAAAAGTTCATAAAACGCTTAGAAACACCCATTAAATTTATGGTCTTAACTTAGCATGCATTTTATTGAACCTTAAGTAGCTTCTTTTTCTTCATTTACTCCATTTTCTAATCTCAAACTGCCACCCAAGGATAATATAATCCCTAAGGGAGCTTATTAAGTGCTAAAAAGAGCTAAAAATCAAGTTTATTACATTTTTCTTACCTTATTTTTTGGTATTACGAATTTTGTGGCTCTTGAACTTTTTGGATGTTCATGTCTTCTTCATTTTATTAAGAAAAAGGAAGAAGAGACATTAAGCATTGTTCAATCTCACATTTTATTGGCTTAATCATGGACTAAAAGTGCTTCAAAGGTGGATTTTAAAGGCATATGGGTTTTAGGAAGGTTTTAATGAAGAAGAAATAAAGGAAAGGAGAAGATAAGAGAGAGAAAAAGAGGTGTGGGAATAGTCATACGAATCTTTTAGTATGTGGGAGGTCTAGGGTTTCTTCTTTTAATCGCATGGTGTCACATGGTACTATCTATGCCATCCAATTTTACATGCGCTAGAATTTGACAATTTAGTTAATTTAGGGCTTGTAATCCAACTTAGGTGTAAATCACGGGTTTAATTACTCTAACAATTTATTTTATCTATTTTAATTAAATTTCAAATTTTAATATACCCCAAATTCTAGTTAGGGACAAAATTGCAATTTAACAAGAAAAAAAAGGAGCTCTAATTGTATTGTTTTGACTTTTCTTGTAAAAGTTGCATCTATATTTTTAAATTCTAATTTATTTTGTTTTAATGCTTTTCCTAATCGTTTTCAAAGTCATGAAAATTGGCTTTTCGATTGGGTTGAAATAAAAAATTTGAAATTTTGGTTGTTTAAGCTTCTACACATCTTTGATTGGCTTCACTAACTTCAAATGATTTTAATTTTCTATGATTGGTGTTTGGGTCATTTTACTCATGTTTATTGTATGTTGTATGTAATAAATGATAAAAAGTGAGTGCCCCATTTGATACATGCGATATACATTGGCTAAATACGATATAGCATTGATATTTATGTTTTTTTTAATTGATATTTGTATAATTTTTTTTCAACGTATGGATAAAACGAGAAATTATCTTTATAATTACCACTATATTCTTATTCTAAAATCGATTTCATTGATTCGATTCTAAATCTCTTGTGTTACGTATATATATATGCTATCCATTAAAAAAAATTAAAAAATTACTTTAGAGCTTTAGGCCTAGTACCATTTTGATCGTGTCTGCGTCTTTCAAACTCAAAGATATAAATGGTAATAATGTCATCAAGATAAATGATTATATATGAATGCAAATAATGTACTTCTGAACTTTGGATTTCATTGATTGCTTACTAGCACGGTGTACCTATTTTAAAATTATGCTTAATGGAATATTAAAATTTCTCCGTACTAAAATTTTAAGACTTGAGGGGAAGCTTCTCAAGGATCCTTTCAATCCCCAGGAGTTGGGTTTCCTTCTTCCCTTAATCTTTAATTTTCACTCAACTTTCGTCGTCACTAGAAATTAAGATAGCGGAAATAGCGACAAATCTAAGATTTTCCACCAACCATAGAGTTTATAACGGGTCCTTCATGTAAACGGAAGACCAGAATTATGGCAATGGGGAATCTTAGATTCTATAACTTCCGCCAAGCTTTCTTTCCGTAGTTCACGCCCGTCTACAAGCAAAGATTGAGGGTCTTTTTTCCTGCCATTACCTCTCGATTCCTCGACTGAAATTCTATGAGGTTGGTTTTGGTTCTCCCTGCAAATACGGACTATAGAGGGGCTAGCACTTTTAAACACGAGCAAAAAGCAAGGTAAATCAGCAAATAGTGCTGACTTTTTGCCCTCCCAAGAGGGAAAATTCTTGGCAATTTCATAAAGCTGACCTTATATAATAGAATCCTACTGTGGTGTCCTAATAATTATATCTGATATAAATTAATCGTACAAACTGTTGTAGTTACAAAACTATTAGATCCTTTCTACTTCTTCTCTGTATTAGCACAATATTTTCTCACCAGTACTCCTTTCATGGTTGTTAAAATTGCAATTCAAATATACAATTCTACAAGTTTATAATTTTATATGTTTTTTCTTAATTAAAATAGATATAAAATTATTTAGATATAGATGTTATGTAAAACTATGAATTTCGGTGTACAACTACATGTTTACAATTTTACACGATTCTATCGATTCTATACATTCCAATAAATAATAAAATCATGATTTTAACAACCAATCCCTATTCATCTTCATTTTTCTTGTCATGCTGTGCTTATAGTCCTTGTATTTTTTTTTACAATGATGATTTCATGGATGACAATCTGTCATTTTATCAGATCTTCCTTTTTCTTCATGAGGCTCTCGGCCAATTTTAAAAGATGTTCTTTGGCATCTGCAATCTAAGTTCTAGGCTTCAAGAGCATCAGCCTATCAGGCCTGAGATTCAAGTCTGCCGCTTTTTCCCATAACCTAGGAAGTAATCCTTCTATTTCTTTTCATCCCCTCTAATATTCTCCACCTTCCTTGTTGAAGAAGGAAATAAAATATTGAGGAATCATGGGCTTAGCTACTTCATTTGAGACAATAATCATCATCATCATCAAATCAAGAATCTCTGAACAATATGTTCTGCTATTGCCATACTTGAAGTCAAACCAGGAGACTCGATTCCAAATAGGTTCACAAGACCAGGTATTCCATGAATGTCCTCCCCCTGCAATGTGATAATTGATGAGAATTATTTCACTAACCAAAATTTTCCCCAAATAAAAAGCAGCACCATACCACCATACGACACATCACCAGAAAATGTTTATATGCACAAGGGAATAAACAACTCTAAGAAGCAGCACGTATACTATAATTTCCAGCTACCCTATACACTTCAGCAATAAACAAAGAATACATGTTCATGTTTTACCAAGGATTATTGGTTCTAGCAAAACAAAATCAATCTTCAACTTGCCTCAGTAAGATGATGATAATAGTTTAATATTGGACAGAGATAACTAGGTTCAAAAGTAAAACAAGTTATAGGATCCTAGATTTAAAGTCAGGGGTTTCAGAAAGCGTGGAGACTTCCATTCATACTATGTTTCATGAGATGTGTGCTGAGTTTATATCTAAATTTGACCGAATAGTAACTGTCTGACTTCCTAAACGGATATCCCAAGAATTAGCAATACCAATCTTGTGTCATGGAGATACCTGTTGATGAACAGCAATTGTAGTTAGTTAGGATAGACAATAGTTAGATGGGGAACCTCCTAATAGCAGTCCAAAGACTGAATTAAAAGCCACATGATCTTATATATATTGCTGGATATCCCATTGGTGAGGCAGGACATTACTCTCTCTCTTAGGCAAGCTGAGATGGCTATGCTAAAGATCAGGCCAAGACATAGAGGCACTTTTTTTATTTCGCTTTTTTAAATGGGTGGGCTGTCACTCTAACATACAAATGCTGAACTTAAAAGATAAAGTAAACACACATTGAAGACCTTTTTGTAAGCTTTTCATTATAGATTAAGCTTCAAAGAAAATTCTGCATGCATCAAATGGCTTCGAATGAGGAACATTTTTGTATTAAAGACATGCATGGTCAACCAAGGATAAATGATACAGCAAGTGCAATGCCAAAGATGGAGAGCTTAGAAGCATCTACACAGACATACAAAAAGGAGGTTAAATGTATTTACAAGAAAATTTTATAGTCTCTCAAACAGAGTTTTATTGCTCCCTTATCACAAACTAAAAACAAAATAACAGACTTTTCACAAACCTAGAACAATTAGTCTACTCAAATAACGTTAGATCCTTCTGATCTGCATTCATTTTCCTTCATACTCTCGCTTGCCTGACATTATTATTAATTTGAATAATTGCTAAAGTAAAGACTGATAGAAGATCAGTGTGAACGTTGATGCCCATAGGCTATTTTGACGATTGAATGAAACAAACAAGAATTCCTCTGTATAAAAGAATGGCCTCTGAAATTGGCAACATGAGGCTAATTTATGCTTGAAACAAGTAAGGAACATACATGAAAGTACTAGAATACAACCTGTACAATGAAATCCATTGGAGGCTGTTGGGGACCCGAAAGTTTTGGCCTAATTCCTGCATAACCTGTCTCCAAAGATCCATCCTTCAGATTGGGATAATATTTCCTTATGGCTGGGTAGAATTGTTCCACACGATCAGCAGATACTGAATAGTCAAACCTGATGATTAGATCTAAATATGTTAACCAACAACCTCCTACATGTGTTAATTTCTCTAGGCAATTCAAGATGCAAGGCTGCACCACAGAAAAAAAATGTAAAATTGTTAATGTTATGAACTTGCATTCGACCAAGCTTACTTTCCTCCATAAATTAGGGGCCATTTTGGATTCTATTTCCCCCCTTTATCTTATATGCATATGTTCCATGATTGAATTACATTTACTTAAAATTTGGGGTTTGGAAAATTATTTTATATCTATGTAAAAGTAGTTGTGGGGGAAAAAAGAAGAAACTTATCTTATTTGTATTTTTTTTTGTTTCTGTTTTATAACTATGATGATGGTGCTGATTGGCGAATGAGAATTTGAGTTGAGAAAATTCACACGCTTTTAAGTGAGACATAGTGATGTGAAAACGAGAAGGAACAAGAATCAATTAGGACGAACAGAGTAAAACAAAAGCGCTATGGGCAAATTGGAGCAAAGCTGGATTATAGACCGCCAGCCTATAAGCCAATGCTGCCGGCTTTGAAGAGTAGGCCACCGGCCTTTATAACGACCTAGGAGCAATGTCATTTATTTCATATTTTTATTTTAATTAATGGCCGCCAACTTTGTTATTCAGGCCACCAACTTATCTTTTACGTCGTAATGACTTTTTGTTTTTTTTTTTTTTGGTCTTTTGAGTTTCCTAGGTCTTTATAAGTAGTCATGTTTGCTATGTATGAAATAGACTTGGATAATAGAGTTTTGAGAGTTTTCTCTGAGAATTCTTGTGAGAACTTGTAAGGACTTATCGGATTCACAATCCATGGCGTTCTTGTTTTTATAATTAACTTATCAATCAAATTACCCTCTTTGATTGTGGCGTCTATATTAATTGTGCCAAGGTTCATGCTTTTATTTTAAGTGACGGGTCAAGGTTTTCCTTTGTTTGTTGGGTCTTGGGATCGTTATTCCTAGGGTTCGCAACATCGATTGAGGGTTATTGAATCAAAAATATTCAGATCTAATCGTGTTGAACGTGGAAAGAATTGAAGCATGGCCAGATTCGTGTCAATTGGTATCAGAGCAACAGGTTGTGTTGATTGTTCGACGCAATTTGTTTGTAAGATCTCTAAATTGTCTGTTTCTCCATTTGAAAATTATCTGATTGTTGTAGTCAATTGTTGAAGAATTAGGGTTTGTGAAATTTGATTATTGGGGTTTTGGAGAATTGATTCTTCTTGTTGTTGTTGGGTTAATCTGTTATAATTTAAAAAAAAAAAAAACGAGTGGAGAAGAGGTTTCTATTTCTGGTGGAGGGTTGAGATCGTTTATGAAGCCTGTCAAGGATCAGTTTAATGCAATGAATATGAGATTGGACAATATAGAATCATCTAGCAAATCGAAATCTACTAGAAGGAGATTGTTTGTTGAAGGAGATGAAGAGGATTCTAATTCTGATAGGGGCAGTTTCTTAAGAAGAGGAAGGAACCATCAGCGGGATAATAATTTGAAAGGCATTAAAATGAAAATCCCTCCATTTCAGGGTAAAAATGACCCCGAATCATATCTTGAATGGGAGAGGAAAGTTGAGCATGTATTTGACTGCCATAATTATTCTGAGGAAAAAAAGGTGAAATTAGCAACCATGGAATTCACTGATTACGCCAGTATTTGGTAGGATCAGTTTGTTTTGAATAGAAGGAGATATGGAGAGAGGCCAATTTGCTCGTGAGAGGAGATAAAGACTGTGTTGAGGAAGAGATTCATCTCTAGTCATTATTACAGAGATTTATGCAGGAAACTACAAAGCTTGACTCAAGGCTCAACGAGTGTTGAGGAATATAATCAGGAGATGGAAAAGGGGATGATACAAGCTAATATCAAAGAAGATCGTAAAGCAACAATGGCTAGATTTATTGGTGGTTTGAATCCAAATATTGCTGACATTGTTGATTTGCACACCTATGTAGAGATGGAAGAATTGCTTCACAAAGCCATCAAAGTAGAGAAGCAACTAAAATCCATGGGCAAATCCAGGTATGGTTCATCATCTGGATCATCATGGAAATCAGACTGGAAAGAGCATAAATCAGCTTCAAAATTAGAGTATGAAGTGAAGATTAAGGAGTCTGATTCTCTTGATAAAGGTAAAACTGATAAATCTTCTTCTAAAGCACGTGATATAAAATGTTTTAAATGTCAGGGACTAGGACATATTGCTTCTGAATGTCCAAATAAGAGGGTTATGATTGTTAAAGATAATGGTGACATTGAAAGTGAGAGTTCGAATGATGACATGCCACACTAGAGGATGTCAGTGATGAAGAACCTGCACAAGGGAAGTTGATGACAATTGAGAAGAAGGAAGCAATTGAGTAGGTGAAAGAGAAGACGAAAGTGCAGAGAGAACAAATTTTCCATAGTAGATGCTTAGTGAACAATCAGGTTTATAGCTTGTTGATTGGTAATGGCAGTAGTACTAATATTTCTAGTAGTTTGATGGTAAAAAAGCTACAATTGCCTACCTTGAAACATCCTAAACCATACCGATTGTAATGGTTTAATCAATGTGGAGAGATTCGGGTGACTAAGCAGGTGTTCGTATCGTTTTCCATTGGCGAATACAAGGATGAGATTCTTTGTGATGTAGTGCCAATGCATGCTGGTCATGTTCTTTTAGGCCGTACATGGCAATTTTGATGGGCGGATTTTATATGATGGTTTCAAGAATTGATATTCCTTTGATGTGAACAACCAACATGTGAAATTAACACCTATCAATCCAAGTGAAGCACATGAGGATCAACAAATATCGATGAGAGATTTGAGAGAGAAAAGCAAACACGAGTGCTCAAAACAAAAATAAGAGTGATACACTTGTGAGTAATAAGACTGTAATATTTGCTAGGAAAGTTGCAGCTAACAATCATATTTTACTTGTTCCTAGAAAGAATGATTCTTATTTGCAGGATTCAAAGAACAAGCGACGAATGCAACAATTCCGTAGGAGGCATCAAGGACCTTTAAAGACCCATGGACACACGGATTCGAGAACGAATTCTTTCAAAGGAGGGACTGATGTGAAAATGAGAAGGAACATCAGTCAATTAAGACGAATAGGAGTAAAATAGAAGCGCTATGGGCGAATTAGAGCAAAGCTGAACTATAAGCCGCCAGCTTATAAGCCAACACCGCCAGCTTTGAAGAGTAGGCCACCGGCCTTTATGACAGCCTAGGAGCAACTTCGACAATGTCACTTATTTTGTATTTTTATTTCAATTAATGGCTGCCAACTGTGTTAGTTAGGCCGCTAGCTTATCTTTTATGTTGCAATGACTTTTTTTTCTTTTTTTGGTCTTTTGAGTTTCCTAAGTCTTTATAAGTAGTCATATTTGCTATGTATGAAATAGACTTGGACAATAGAGTTTTGAGAGTTTTCTTCAAAAGTTCTTGTGAGAACTTGTAAGGACTTATCGGATTCATAATCCGTGGCATTCTTGTTTTGATAATTGGCTTATCAATCAAATTACCCCCTTTGATTGTGGCGTCTATATCAATTGCACCAAGGTTCATGCTTTTATTTTAAGTGACGGGTCAAGGTTTTCATTTGTTTGTTGGGTCTTGAAATCATTATTCATAGGGTTTACAACATCGGTTAAGGGTTATTGAATCAGAAATATTCAGATCTATTCGTGTCGAACGTGGAACGAATCGAAGCGTGGCCAGATTTGTATCACACAGGGATTGAACAAATGTCAAAAAGAAATACCAAAGAGATTAAAAAAAATGGGGAAACAAATAGACAATCAAAAAAGGAAAAAGCCCTTTGAATGGTTCACTATGAATATTAAGTCCTTGCTATCGAAGTCCCATTTTGTTGAATAAACTTGGACATTCACATGGCATTCTCATTGAACCCACTCAAGGTAAATTGAACCAGAACAACAAGACAATGGACATTGGGAGAGCTTTATATTACAATTCAAATCCCAAATATCACATTAAATATGATAAACCATGGACAAAGCATATCCCGTGGAGATGGACGTGAAGCTTCACTTCCACCAGCCCAATAATACAAGAATATGCAAGCAAGCTGAATCTTACACACATATCAACAGTAAGTTCAGCTGAACACACCTAGAAGATAGCTGAACCTTAAAACTTTGTAGTTCTGCTAAAAATATTGCATGTCTTTGGTCCTTGTTATGGACAAATCAAGTTTAGGTCAAACGAGATCAAGTTCTCAGGGAACATATTAATTGTGATTCAAAGTGCTGAAGTTTCTGATGGTTAAAGTCATGAGCTTATTGATGATTCTCTCCATGCAGCCACCTTCCATTATGGCTATATATGTAGAGTAATCTCAATACTCTAGACCTGCCCTTAACTGTTATGCTAACATGTCATAGAAATTAGAGACTTGCCTAATGTCATGCTACATAGAGAGCATAGGAAAAGAATAAATAAAAGAAAAATCCACACAACTGGTGCAGGAAAAAGTTCATAACATTAACAGCCCATCAAAATTGGCTCCTGGTGACATATTTACCACATCCATATGTTGAGGGAATTGGCTACCATGTTTTTTGCCTCCTGTAAATATGTGCTGAGTTATGCTCTTCATAATCCTTAAACTTGACTGAGCTACAGTTAATGATTTAAGAAGGAATCTAGGCATAAGCTTCTATGAACTAACGGATAGTGAGCAACTACATACCTATTCAGGAAGCTTGATATGACATCCACATGATTGATCCATTCAACATCTGGGCCAAACTTAACCTGGCCACTCAAATCCAAAGTGACATGCACACCAACGCCCCCATCCTCGGGGAGGGGATATATCAAGTGTTTGAATGGAGGGTGCTTTGTGTTCGACAGGGTGAAGTAACAGCCACGTGCAAAATATTCTGGGGGAATATTCTCTGTATTTACCCCATGAAATCTCTTTGCTAAAAGTGCAGCACTTAGGCCTGCTGAGTTAACAATAAAGTTGGGCACAAGTATGATATCCGGTTGTAAAGGGAAGTCCCCATTTTTACTTTCAAGACTTTTGGTCTCGGCAATATGAAGATTCATCCTATTGTCTTCAAGATGGCCGCCAATCACAGCAGTGTTGTAAGAGAAAGTTGCTTTATGATTTTCAGCTTGCCCCTGTACTCATATTATCGGATGACATACCTGTCATTTTGCAGCCAAGTACTCACTAGAGAACAAAACATGCTAATCAAGTTGTCCAAAAATACTTTGATGTAAAGATCACATACCACTAACGATAGCATCAAAGAATGAGTATCAACAATCCCAGTGACAGGGGAGAACAATGCTTTTACACATCGCAGTTCGGGTTCGATCCGCATGGCCTCAGAACCATCCATCATTTGCAATCCCTCTACACCATTTTGAATCCCTCTCTCCATCAAATGATACAGCTTGGGAATCTCATCTGGCCCAGTGGCCACTATGAGTTTTCCGATCTGCTTATGAGGAATCCCATTCTCAGAACAGTACTTGTACATTAATTCCCTTCCTCTGACACAAAGTTTCGCCTGAACAGTTACAATTCTCTTCGTGAATTCCGTATTACACACACGACAACACATTATAACACACCTAATTTCTACGAATTGAAGTAATACAAGAAAAACAAAGAAAAGCAATTCAACATGAAAAATTAACACTTCCATTCTTTTTTAACGCAGAAGTGATGAGAGATGAGCTGACCTTGAGAGAAGTGGGAGGGTAATAAATGCCCGCATGGATGACTTCGCTGTTACGAGAACTTGTACCGGTGCCGAAAGTGGAAGCCGAGTCAAGCACCAGTGCTTCACGGCCGAGGAGAGAGAGTTGTCTGGCTATTGCAATGCCTACCACACCGGCGCCGATCACTACACAGTCCACTCTCTCCTTGGGTGTTGCTGTCTGGAACGAGGTTGATGATGTCAGACTTCTCGTTTCCGATGAAATTAGGAATAAACTCCTTGACTTTCTTCCTAGTACGTGTCCTAAAGAGTTTAGGCTGCGTTTTAGCTTCAGCATCTTCTCTGGTTTCTCTTTTCTGATCACTTCTCTCCCTCTCTAGCGAGTTTCCTTTCCCCTGTTTTTTATGGGGTTAGCTGCTTCTCAGTCATCAATCATCCATAAAATTTTTCAAATTGAAAAAAAAAAATGTGAAATTTGAATTTTTAAGATACTGACACGTTTTTTTAATAAAATTATTGAATAATATTAATATTTTAAATTAAATCCAAATAATATACTTATTAAAAAAAATAAAATAAGTCATGTACTATAATGATTCAAGAATTTTATAATTAATCCAAAAATAAATTATCATTTTAAGTATATGCTCAAATTTTTTATTTTTTTGGTCTCTCTAGCACTTTCATTTATTCCCCCCCCCCCCCCCCCCACCCAATTTCTCTCTCACTCTCTCTATGTTACTTATATTTTTATTTTTCCAAATGCCTCCCTGTTTTTAATTGCTTGCTTTAAAGAAAACTACTTATTAATAGAAAAAAATTTCTTTAAAAAAGTTTTATTGAAAAGTAGCATATTTTTAAGAATTTGATTAATTTTATCAAAATAGTTTTCTTTTATTTATTTTTCCAAAATTTGGATAATGAAAATATCACAATAATTAATAAAAGAACATATTTTATAATGACAAATAAGAATTCTAAAATAAAAAATTATTAAAATAAATTATAATAAATATCACTGGTAGTAAATTATTAGTATATAGGCTTGTAAATTGATAAGAAAATAATTTATGCTTTATTTAAAAAAAACTAAAAATGAATCTCTTTTTTTCAAAATGAAAAGACAATTTTCAATAAAATATTTTCATCAAAACAAAGCTTTAGGGTAAATTAAGGTATCAACATTTTAAGTGATTAAAAAAATGTGTCAACTTATGACAAAGTGCATCAAATGAGATATCAACGTTTTGTAAAGTTTATTTGAACTATCAAAATTTGGATTAGTTTTCAATTAAATCTCTTTAATTTTTATTAATGACCAATTATTGATACCTTATTTACAAAAGTTGATATCTCTTTTTAACCGCTTAAAATGTTGATGCACTAAATAAACTCACCCCCAAATGATGATACCTCCTTTTAACTAATCAAAACAATGATACTTTAAATGAATTTATCCCGAAACGTTTATACGTTTTTTTTATGTAATTTACCTTAAAACTTTATGGTTTTGTCTTCTTTTTTTTTCCCCATAAGCTTTATGTTTGTTTAATTTATTCTTTTCCTAAATATCTCTCTCTTTCTTATAAAGGATATTCTTTTTTCCAACACTACTACTTTTCATCATTTCATTCATTTCTTTTAATCAATTATCCTATTGGTTGTTAGGTAAATTTTGAGCATTAAGTTTTCAATAACATGATTTTAAACAATTCCCTTGAGCTATCATGTGAGAGACTATAGGTTCGAATCCTCCTTCCTATTGTAATTGATAAAAAAGAGCTATTGAAGTTTGCAATGATCAGATGAATGACTACATTGAAGTATCCCTCAAATTTAACTAAGACTAAATTACAATAATAATAATTAACATGAAATTATGTGTGAATTTGAATATTTAATTTTTAGTTAAATAGTTAATGTTAAATATCAAGTTAATTAATTATAAATATCAATTTATATTAATAAGAATTAATTTAATTAATAAATATCAACTTACATAATTATAAGCGACTAAAGCCCATTAAGTATAACTAGAAATATTTTTCTATTTGCTATCCTACGTAAAATTAATTACTTAAATAAATGTCATTAAAACTAACTACCAAAATACAATTATAAAATTATGTTTTTCAAATAGGATATGTACAATGCAAGTCGCATTTATATATCGCAATATAAATATGGAGACAAAACACCATACAAAAAGAAAAAAAAAGATATAGAAAGAGTGGCAAAAATAGAAAAAGAGAGGGGAGAGATAGACAGATGAGAGAGAGGGGAGGTCAAATATATATTTAAAAAATTTTAAAGAGAGAGAGAGGGGCTAGTGTGCAGAAAAGAGAGAGATTAAATAGATACAACTACGGCATTTTATTCACGTGATAAAATGATGGTGACCAAACTTTAAATTGTGATTAATACCAGCGATATACTTATAAAAATCAATATCTTATCTTACAACGCCATTTTGTAATAGGATTTTAGTAATTAATCTTATCGAACTTGTAAATTTTTATTTAATTAATGGTAGACGCATGTTAGATTCATAGCAAATGTGTGTAATTGAATAGAATTACAAGTTAAGTTAATTAAATTAGAAGTTAAGCTGTACATGACAAGCTAAGAGTATTTTAGTAATTAGTTTAATGATAAATGTGTATTTATACATATTTATCTCATGTTTCTAGCACATTTTCATGTAGGCACTTCCATGGTGGAATTCTATTGTAAATAGATGAACTACATGAATAGGGATCAATTGTGGCAAAATGCACAAAAATCTATTAAAAAGGATCAAATTAATGCTCTAAGGACTCCAATGAGATCATATTTGTTGTCTTGATTGTGTGCTTGAGTTGTGTAAGTAGTGAGAAAAGTTTTGAAATATATGCTCATACAATAGATTGTAGAAAAGTGTCAAATAGAATTATGAATCAAAAGTTGATTGGTTCAAATTCAAATTCATTCTTACACTTCAAAATCAAGTATTCTAGATATAATAAATCTACAAATTTAATGGAAGAATAAAGAATCAAAGTTTGAATGAATTGTATAAGCTTCCTAATCTTCAGTTTAATGCTCTTTCATGATAGCACATGCTAAGTTTGATTTGTGTTTAGTAGAGTGTAACTTTTTATCAGTAGACCAAGTGTTCAACTTGTAATATTTGAGCATTTACACATTCTACAAATTTTAAGCTTGAGCGACTGAAATTGAAAGTGCGAAAATCATTGTAGCATATTAAACGCTCACAAGCTAACACCAAGGATAGTAAACCATGACTAAATTAGAAGACATACACCAACAAGGAATTGACTTGCTACAATTTAATCAAGCTGAAATGTCTCTATCAATGCCTAGTTCTTGCACTTATTGAAGTTCCATCGAGCAATGATGGTGTTTATATGTCAAGTAGTAGATACTATCTATGTTAAGCTATAAAGAAGAATATGAACTTCGAGTGGATGCCAAATGATAAGCAAGCAAAGGAACTTTCAAACACATGTGACTAGAACAAAGCTAAACTGAGCTACAGTTGTCTATCTAAAGTCCAAGCAAAAATATAGATACCAAGCTCCATTATGTGAACAACCAACTTGGATCACAACAAACAATTGTTGGCGCGAAGTTGAAATGTCAAGCAACACAAAGCCAAGTGTCTAATGCGCACAATGAATGTCATGATAGCACTAAGCCAATTTCCTTACCTAGAAAACTAAGCTTGAAGAGCAAGCATTAACCAAGAACTCCAGCAATATCCAGGTTAAGCATTGAGCATGATCAAGCTACTTGAGCCATCTTTCTCCACCAAGCAACCACAACATTCACGGATCTAAGTGCCCAATCTTTTGATGTCAAGCAATTCTATGATGGAAGCTATAGCAGAATCAACTAACAAAGAGATGATTACCAAGTATGAGATACTAAAAGGAAAGCCTTGACTGACCTATTATACGATTAAGTAAAGTTGTAAGCAAAAGTAGTTAACTAACTCATGATTGACCAGAAATGTTCAAGCTATTCTATAACAGTAAAAATCATCAACCAACATCAGTAGCTTGTTCAACTTGAAATGAGGCCGACAAATATGATCAAAGAATACATTTTTCAAGCACCTCTCATCTAAGCTTTGACTAAATAAATATCAAATTGAAAAAGCTCGAGTTAATCCAGTAACCAACTATTTTTAGCAACAACTAATGCTTTATTCCATTTTACTTTTATTTTGGGGATTATACACTTTCTCAGCTTTTGTACTTTTATAGTTTTTAAGGATCTGTTCCACTAAATATACCCACTCTTACAATTGTCACCTTTCATAGATGTCACATCACTTTTCACCAAATTTTGCCAACCTTCATATCACTATACCTCCACATGCCAACTCGCGTTTCATAGACCCTATATAAAAAGGGATTCCATTGTCATTTCTCTTGGTCTAGTCTTTTGACAAAGCATTACTCTCTCCATCTCCACTTCTATCACTAAACACTTCACCTATCCATTTCACTACATCCACTTCACCCATACACTTCCACCTTCATACATGAGATGGAGACCTTTCATTACTATTCATCATCGTAAAGCTAGACCCTAAATTTCAAGAAGAGATTTTGAGATTTTTAAGTTTTTTCTTCTCCTTTATCTTTTGAAATGGATTGTACTCAGCTCATGATCTTCAATGAAATTATATTTTTGAGTATGAGCTAAGTTATCTCATTAGGATTATTGAATTTCCTAAAGAGTTTATTATTTTTTATAACGGGTCTTGTTAATTTAGAACTTTGATTATTTTCATTTCAATGTTCATAAGATAAATTTTTCTATAAATCTTTTACGAATCAAGATTTGAGATATTCGAAAGCTCGATTGAAATAGAAAATACGATTTTAAGATCAACATGGACATGTGTAATTTTGGCTCAAGTCGTAGAATTCACATTTTTAATGCAATTTAAATTTTAGTTTAGGACACAGACATGCGCTTGAACCATAAGTTCAATTAGAGTAACATGACTTGTGAGAGGATTGTGTTATTTACCTATTGATTATAAATAGATTACTTGAAAGGAATATCCATGTTATAGTTAGAATTTTACAACTTAAGAGGGAAGCAAGTCTTGTGAGTTTAATCAAAATCTATATAACAAGCCCGATTATAACTATAACATAATGAATGAAAATATGGTACAAACTATTACATAATCGCACACTTGTGTATTGCAAGAGTTTTTTTAGAGGAATTTCATGTTAGTAAAATTTTTAGTGATAATCTAGTTAGTGGTTATTTTTAGAAGTAGTTTAAGTAGTTAAAAATTTTGAAAACCTCACATCAGTTCGCCTAGTTTAGAGTAGGGTCACTATAATCTAGTAGAATTACTATAATCTAGTACTTAGTCACAAGTTCCCTATGGATTCGACCTAATTCTCACTAGTTTTTATTACTGTATACCCACTCGGTACATTGGCTGATAGTTTTTATGTGCATAAAAATAGTTTTCACCAAAAGAGCATATCACTTAATTCACTAACTAGCCTTACATACATAAATCTTGATTTTCTCTCTCCTCTTATTTCTTCATTAACAAGTTTCCTAATCTCTACTCTCTTTATCTTCTTCTACAAGCCACATCTTTCTCTAAAAAACCATTTATCAAAGCCTATTCACAAGAAAAAAAAAAAAAACCTATTTCTCCCTCTAAATTATACAACCAATCCAACAAAGACACTAGGTAAAGTATGATCTAATCAAATCTTATTTCAATTTCTCCAATCTCTTGCTAACTTAATAACAAATTCTTAGGAAATAATTGAAGAACAAGACAAGTTTGGGAAGAGGATTGTCTAAAGCTTCTTTAGTTTGCATGTAAAAGTAGTAGTTGTTGTAGATTAGGAATTTTCTTGTTCTGTTATATTTTAGGTAAGCAAATTCTAATTTCAAATGAATGTATGGTTATTGAATTCATGTTTTGATTTGAATTTGATGATTAGATTGTGTGTGTGTGTGTAATTATGTGTTTGGGCTTTAGTTTCTAAAAATTAGTATGAATGTTTATAAAAATCTTTAAACCTTCCCTCATATTCAAATTATTTTTCATGAAAATTTAAGTTAAGTCTTTAATTCAAGTCAAATTCAACAAAAAAATGTGTTTTTCATTAATTTTTGTATCTTAATTGTTCTTGAGAATTTATAATTCATAAAATAACATGAAATCAATATCATAAAAATAAAATTTGGAACTTAATATATGAATCAAAGTTAATTTGAATCTATAGAAACTTACTTTGATCTTATTGAATGAACCTTGATTGTGAAAACTTGTTTGTGACATTTGATTTTATAATTAATAAAGATAATTATAATGGGACATAATAATATTAATAATAAGTTAATTTGTTGAATAATAAGTAAATAAATATATATAATAAAATGGATAATAAATAATATGGTTTATTTGAATCCAACGATTTACAATTGAACCAACTCTAAGCATTATTCAATGGACCAATCCACTCCAATGTCTTCACCCTTTGAACCATTCCACTCTCAATAAAATTTTTTTAACTAAATTTAACTATATGAAATTGAAAAAAAAAAGAAAAAAAAACCTTGAATTGGTTAAAAATTAAATTGGTTCAATAAATAATGTATAAACTGGTTTTCGCCTAATCCCTTGGAATCGGTTTGTGAAGCAAGACTTTATTGTTAATTGGACTTATAATTATTGGAAATGGACTTTAGATTAGTATAACTTTAGTGTATAATCAATCAAATGGACTTAATTAATAATCAGTTTAAGGATTAATAAAGTAATTAAAGAATAATTAGGCAATTAATCTAAAACAACTTGCTAAATTGAATCAAAATAGAAAATTGATAAGAATTTTATCTTTTTTTCTTCTGGTTCTACATTCTGATGACATCGGTTCTTCAACAAAGAAGTATCTTTTATAACGAGTTTCAGTTACCCAGTGACTTGCATGTTATTTGGTAGGATAGGTATCATAAAATGAATTAAAACTTAAACACGACTTAATAATTTTTTACTACTTATGCTTGTGTCGTTTAATCTGAGCTAAGAAGCGGCAACCTTATATGGTAATGCCAGTACCATAATTAGGCGCTTAGGCCACTCTTAGATGCTCGAGTGATAGCTAATAGGGCAAATGACATCAGAGTAACTTTTACTCAAATTGGTGAGAAATTATATATTATTAGTTCAAATTAATGGGACAGGCCAAAATGCATTATATAATGGACTAATGTGGGTAAAGATGAGTGGCAACTGTGATCCTTAGGTGATGCTACTTACGTAGATGTTCCAATAGGGGATATAGATGATTAGGCTGCTTATATCAACCCCATGAGCAATTGCAATGACTCAGCTTATTACTAGAGAGTGAATGCTCCTATGTTATGTTGTTATATTTAAATTAAAGATTTAAATTGTTTGTTGTTGCATTTGCATTAGAATAAGTGCATGTGATTATATTATGTCTACTTGTATTGTTGTTGTGTTATGTTTCGAATCTTTTTTTTTTTAGGTGATGATGACAATTCTGATGTATGATGATTAAATCACATAGATTTATGGGTTAGATGATGGTGAGTGATTAGACAGGTTGGATGTTTAGATACGCTGGATATTGTAATGTTATTTTCTAGTTCGAGTTTATTTTGACCTAGTTTTAATCAATTAAGTCCTATGATCTTGTTATTATGACTTGGTCAATGCTAAGCAAGTGCACTTATCACACATAGTATAGGAATGGAAAATAAGGTCGTATTCCTCAACGATCTTGGCAAATACTATTACTCACTATTTTCCTATTATCTAGGCAATAAAAATGTAAAGTAGATGATTTATAATTAATTAAATTACACGACTAGATTTCTCTAGCCAACTTCACTACTCCAATCAGCAAGTTAATTATTAATACAGTAACATACACAAAGTAGACCTACTCACCAATTAACTAACATGTACTTTAGCATTCCCATGGTTTATTGTTAAATTCCTTAACTGCTGGATTCAATTAATAAAGTTAAAGTCTTTCTTAAGATTGTCAACTCCTAATTCTAGTCTTGTCTACCGAAATCTCTTCCTAGTTAACAGCTAACTAAAATTGTATTAAGATTATGAATCCAATATTGTTTAGATGTTCATATAGAAAGTTTCACAACCTTATCTCTAGGATCATGAGCAACTTCTCCCTATAGTTTAGATCTATCCGATGAGTTGATTTCTCAATCAAATCCTAAAGGAATCTCGCCTAATCATAAGTTGTGTACTACCTAGAACTAGTTGTTCATGAAACATACTATAGGGACTAAGGAAATTATAACGTGATCAATGATTTAATGATGGTACATTCTAATAATGGTGTTGCAAGTCTAATACTACTACTCATACATCATGCAAGATACACACATTACAAAAATTAAATAAGAATGATGGTAAGAAAGCATAAGAAATACTTTTTTTTTTCACTAGCAATTATGGATATCTAATACACTATAGTTACACCATACGTATCCTCTTTGTTTCTTTCTCAAGAATCTTTAAGGAATGTTACAAGAACTGGTATAATTTGACACTCAATCTCCTCTAGTCCTTGACTTCTCCAATAACGACATCCTCAAGGTTTTTATTACAAGCGGCATGAGGGGCATGATGATGATCACAAGTGGGGTTAGGGCCATGATCTACTTTGGAACTCAATCTTCAAGATACGTCTCCATTTCTAAATCAGGTGGTCATCTAAGCATACCATGATTCCTATCATTTCCCCTATTCTCTTAAAGATTTATCCTCAAATCTTGATCAAACTCACCTTGATCCCTATCATAACCCCTAAGCTCAAGAAAATTTATTCTCAAATCTTTGAAAGTATACATGCGAAGATCAAAGATAAACCTGCAATACTTAAAAATGGTTAAATAAAAATTCTCAACCATACTTGGCTCATGAATATCCTTCAATACTTGTTCCATGAATCCTCTTTGAAGGGGTAACTCCCAAAGCATCTCAACATCTACACCAAGAACTCTTAACCATTCACTACCAATGTCCATGTCTATAATCAAAGACTTCCACAATAACTCATACTACTCATCATGAACTTGATCATTCCAAGACTCACGAACACTATGACAAGTATTCAATAAACACATCTCCTGTGGCCTTAATAGCAGTCCCTTTAAACACTTGTCATCTTGAAAGTAACCAACATCATAACATGCTAACATAATACATAAAAATCTAACCTCTCAAAATTACTATATAATATCAATTTTCCAAATATATTCACATCGCTCACATCGGCACCAATTGTAAATAAAACACCATACCAACACAAATAACCATTAATATAGCCCAATAATTATTAATTACTAACAAACATCATGTAAGGTTTCACAGGCACAATAGAACAACAATTTCCTTCACCTCATAATCCCATTAATGGATCTTGATAAAGCAATTTGAAAGGTAGAACAAGGATATGATAATATCTGTGGTTATTAATGGCTCTTGATGAGAATGGAAGTGGCTCTAACTTAGGCATACAGTCATCAAAAGGCTCCACCTTATTGCAATAGTGCACTTTCTCTATAACACTAGTTTTCCTTACATAAGATTCTTCGGTAATCTCATCATCTACTTCACAAACTACACTACTATCTTCTTCAACCAAACAATAATGCTTATCACAAATAGCGAGTCAATTACCTTTGAAGGTTTCAATAGTTTTGTCTTCTTCATTATATTAAACATTAAAATCAAGAATTCTTCTAACATAGCAATTTTGATAGTATACTCCAATGACACAAAACTTTGACAACCTACACCTTTAACAATTTCATAGTTCAAGCCATTCATAAATCTATTGAACGTGTGCTCAAGAGGCTCAAGTAACTCTCTAAGCCTCATGAGAGTCTTAAACAATTGGGCATATTCTCCAACCTTCATAAACTCTTGTTTTAGCATCAACAAAGACTCATTCTACTCATCTTGATAATTTGGTGGAGTAAGTATTTTTCTCATCAACCTCTTCACAAGACCCCATGTAATTACATCACGAAACCTATTCAAAGTATATGCTACCTTGCCATTGCAACCCTGCAATTCCGATTAACTTCTTGACTATAATCTCCTTCAGTGGATCACTATAGAGAGGAAAATCTCCAATAATTTGGTCTATCTAGAATTCCCAATCCAAAAATCTCTTGGAGACCCATGGCTATTAAACTTAGGCAATTCCAATATCTCAGTTAAAGAATCAATTCTACAATGGTAATTGCTACACATGGATCTATTTAGACTCCACCACACCTATACCAAGCAATGGTAATCCTAACCTTCAATCATACCATACAAACCCTAAGTAATAATCACCACACATAACAATCACAATAATAAACAATAACAACAATTGTCAACTCAATATCCTTTTCTTCTTCCCTAAGCAATTCAAAATAGACAATAACTTGTATCCTAAGAAACAAACCCTAATTTGCCTTCTCTCCGAGTAATCTTTATCAACTACAACCACGGTAAATTCACAATATATGAGAATTAGATCTTATTGATTTATCGTGGGGTGAACTAAAACTCTAATACCAAGATGATATGAATAGGATTTGTGTCAGAATTACACGACGAGATTATCAAATTAGTATGTGTTTCTAGGTTTTTTATTTATGTAAAACAGGAAAGTAAAAAGATATGAACGATCTGTCGTAAGATATCACGCACCAAGAAAAGAATCGAACTAGTTGCTTCACTCAATCGATTGACATACAATCAAAAGAAACAACAATGAATAATCTTGAGGAAAAACTCAATATTACTCAATAGGTTTTGGAAACAATTCCAAGAAAGCCAACAAGGCGATTGATCTCAATCATTAACAAAGAAAGGTTCAGAACTTCTGCTAACATAACTTTAAGGAACCTTATATACTCTCACAAAATGGGCAAAGGCAAATATGGAACATAAAATGTCAAATAAATAATATAAGAAAGTAAAAATAAACTTCAGAAATGGAGCATAAAATCACACTATGGATCATGGCCATGACATGGGCTGTGATCTCATTGGCCTTGATTTTCCTCTTCATAATTCAAACAGGTCGCAGCCGTGATTGGTCATGATACGGTCGGCATCATGGGCGTGATGATGCTTGTTATCTCCTCTGGTTTTGAACTTCTCTGATAATGACATGCTTACGGTCATCATTACGGGTAGCATAGGGGACGTGATGATGATCACGACTAGGATCATGAGTGGGATTAGGGTATGATCTGCTATAGAACTCAATCTTCAAGGCTCAACTCCATTTTGTAAATCGGGTAGTCGTCTAAGCACACCATGATTCCTATCAAGATAATTGATGCTTTGCAAAGTTCGAGATGAGTATTTATATGCCGTGAATCACTGGGTATGTTTGATTAGCAAAGCTATGCATCAATTAGCCCTCATCCCCTGTCAAGATGCGTTTTAATATGAAATAGCGTAAAAAAGATATCACAAAACAACTGCCATCATGGCTATGTCACGCGCCATTATCTTTTAGAGATTTACATATCCAATGCAGATCATGGTCGTGATGAATCCCGTAATCTTCTCACATAAAAATTCAAATACATAATAACATCTATGGTAGTGTCTATACCATATAGATGCAAATTATTCCCCCATTAGTCACGACTGTGATGAAAGGTCATGATCTCCTCTGGTCTCTTTTCAATTCCTTCAAACAACGGTCATATCACGCTTATAGATGTGGTCAGTGGAGATCACCATCTGGGTAACAACCGTATCAAGGCCTATAATCTCCACTGTATCACAATATTCCTACATCATGCCCATGATGTTTTCCCTAATATGCATCCAAGATGATCACTAAACCTGGGTATGATGCAACCTTGATGTTATTTTTAATTTCAAATGTTGATACCAATTTCCTTAGTTTAAGCATAGATGAAAGCACAAACAACCATGAATAACTCTAACTGGTATAGTAATTAGCCCTTATCACTTTCTAAAAGTTAATATATGTATTGTGAGAATTTCTTTATATTATCAAGAGACTATTTTATCTTTATTTTATACTGTTAGAAATTTGCTTAGTTAAGGACAATCTTTGCATATAATACTTAAGTATTATACGTGGTGGAACTACTGACACTTTAAATCCTATTTAAGGCATGACTAACTTGACGGTCTTATTGATGAGAGTGTAAAAGTTCCCAAAACAAATACAAATATATAGCCATTCCATCATTTTTATACCTTTACCTCAATATGATTTACAAACATATAAAGAAAAATATGATATGTAATTGGCACCATTTCATAAAATGTGAAACTATTATACTGATGGCTTTGAAAGCATTTAAAATTTCTATCCAAGGATAGAAAGAGAAATATTATAAGAGTGATATCTTGTATTGAGATTCATTTTTACTTAAAATTTGAATGATTGATGTAAATCCTCAATGGCAAAAATAATGATATAATGAAATGATGATTTAATTTAAAATTAGTGATAGGAATTAAATTATAGTGTAAATGGTAAATTAAGTAATTGACATTTTTTAGTCTTAGTGAAATAACAATGTGCTCATGGTTATTAGAATCATGACAAAACTAGTATGTTTCCAAGTGTTAATAGTTATCTAAGGTTTTTTCTAGTTGACTAGATACAAAATCATCTATTTTTGTATCTGATTTGCATTTTTTTTTTAGTAAAATTATATGTTTTTCCATATGCATCTATTTCTTAACAAACAATTTATTTGAAAACATCTGTGTATCATCTGCATATAGATGAAAGAAACAGACCTAGTATAAACTATTAGTAATGTGTGAATGTAAGGATAGTTTTGAGTTTATTATGGCTGTGACTCTAGTGATATTATATTCTATTCATTTTATACATCTTAATCTTAGATATATTCATAAGTTTAACAATCTTGATTATATTATAAAAGTACAAATGGTAAACTAATGAGATATTATTATTGTAAAGGAAATTTGACAAAATGGAAGAGATACTAAAAGCCCATTGTGCTTTGATAATATATATATATATAAATATATATTGTAGATATTTTGCGTATTTTTACAATTAACCATAGGGACTTTAATATCAATTTACTGCTTACAAACTTCTCACAATTATATATATATATATATAATATATATGTAGATATTTTGCGTATTTTTACAATTAACCATAGGGACTTTAATATCAATTTACTGCTTACAAACTTCTCACAATTATTATTTATAATACATGAATTAGGTAGCAAATGATATTGTAATTTAGTGGTATCTCTCTGGTCTCTTAAGTAAGAGGTCTCAGGTTCAAATCGCCCTCTCTCTCTCTGGTTGTAATGGCCAAAAAAAAAAAAAAAGAACTACGTAGTAATACTTAATTGTAAAAAGCGATAATAATTATTTCAAACTTCAAGGAATTAATTATAAAAATTGGTAAAATTCATATATCAAATATGATGTTTACCTTAACGTCAATATATAAATAGATATTATAATATACGTAATTACGTATGCACCTAAAATGCACTTTCAATTTCTCCTAAACTATTATATACAAATTACCAAATATGTGCCAAACCTTATACATTAATTATTTTTTATCATTTTTTCATTTATATATATATGTATATATATATATATATATAAGAAACTGGAAACATTAATGGACTCCACACATGTCAAATAATTGAAACTCTTATTCTTCTTCCTATAAGGATACTCTTACCCCTTTTTCTTTTTTTTTTTTTTTTCAACTATATTATAGAAATCAAATTTAGTTCGATACTTATTAGACAAGCATGCCCATGGGTCATGAATGTGATAATTTAAATGGATTTTTTTTTCTAATTAATATTCACTACAATTTTTAGAGAGAAGGAATCAAACCTAGGTCAATCTCATTAGAAGAGTGTTCATACCACTTAGGACTTGGTATAGTTCAAATGGATTGAAAATTATGAATTTACATGCTTGTGCTTTGCATTTTCTTTGTATGAAAAATGATGATAAGCTACGCTCAATCTTTGGTAATAACACTAAATAAGTAAGGGCTTTTTAGTCAAATCCATTATAATCTAGAAATTTAAAAATCAATCTTCAAATAAAATTAATCAAATTTGTAATTTTCTATTTTCAATAATTATATCGTATATAATAGTTGGAAGAATGGGAAAAAAAAAAACCTTTCATGTGGCACTAAGGAAAGTTCCTAAGAAAGGAAGAAATATTCTTGATTAATTCTTTGACATAATTAATCTTTTACAAATATGTAGGTCTAATTTGAATCTTGGAATTTTCTAAAGCAAGAAATATTCTTGATTAATTCTTTGAAATAATTAATCTTTTGCAAATATGTAGGTCTAATTTGAATCTTGGAATTTTCTTTCTCTTGACTTTTATCAATTTACAAATTTTAATATTAAAACTATTTGAATTGTTAACTTATCTAATAAAAATTATGGTGTTGGGAAAAGGAAAAAAATAAAAAAAAGAAAAAGCAAAAACAAAAATAAAAAAATTCAGACTTTTATAAAATAATTCTAGAAATATCATATTTAGAATCGTAAGTTGGACTCATGATTCCAACTAGAGGAGGAATCATGAATCATTTTAATTTCTAGACTCCTTATTTCTTTCTCTCTCATTTCAACTCACTCTCTCCTCTGCCATAGTCACAAACCCTCAACCTGAATCGTCTCTCCTAAATCTCTCAAATTATTCTTTTCTTTTTTTTTTTTCAAATTTCCCATAAAATCCATCAAAGCTGTTCAATCATTCATCCATTTTACTAGAAATTCTTGCCACATTCTACCAAATATCACGCAAACATGAAGTAATTTTATTATCCTTTCTCATTTGATTTTTAGCATTGAAAATTGTTATGATGAGTGTAGTGATGTTGCATCTCTATTTATTGTAAGAGTTTCGATGTTACTGTAGTTGTTTTTTTCTTTAACTTTTTTTTTTTTTTTGTAAACGTAGAATTTGTGATGTATCATGCATGGGAAGTGCTTGTTGAAATGCAATGAAATGTTTGGAATTTTTTTTCATGGGTTTGTGCAAATGTTAGTAGATAGTGTATAAACTTCATGGAATTATGCATACCATGAGTTCCTAGTTAAGTCCTGCTAAAAATAGTGAATTAAGTAGTAAAGATATTATTGTTTGGGTTTGTTGATGTGAAGTTTTCAATTGAAAGGGAGTGGGTGAAAATGAGAGAGGCTAGAATTACATTATATGCTTATGGAAATATTGTTGGAGGGGATGATGGGGTAAGAATTAAAATATGATAGACGCCTTACGATGCTATAGTGTTTCAAGAGATAAGCTTTGAATGGCTCTTGGCAATTATTTACACCCAACTGAATGTAAATAGGAGGACGAACCGTGTTGAGTTGTTTTATAGGCTAGCAAATGATGGCAATATTGTATTTTACCATGTTGCTCCTGTCATGCCCCGAGGGTATCCTAGTAGTAGCAAACAAGCCACACTTGAATACTATCACTAGATTACCTTCGGAGAGCAACATATTTTTCAAACAACAGGATCTTTTAGCTGCTTAGATAAGAAATGGTAAATACATGTAAGACATAAAATAGTAAATAACTATCATCACAGGTAACAAGTTTCATACAACTATTACAAACCATATAATTCTTTCGAAAATCTTCAATTACATAACAAATAATCCATAAACTAACTAATCTATACTAAGGGTCATAGAAAACAACTTTTCTGATTTAACCCATGAGCATCCAGCTCCTAAACTCTTACCAAGGCCATACTCCTGGATGTAACTAGCCACGGTCGTAGAGTAAACTTGAAATATTTTTAGGAGTGTGAACGAAACCACGAGCTCAGTGAATAACCAGACATATTACACACCAACCAGGTTTATTAGCAAATCATATGTAATGCAATCAATCAGACATATGCTCAAATTCAAGCTTGGATGATTTAGAATCCAAACAGGAAAAAGATTTACGCCCTCTTTTTAGGCTTGAAGAACAACTATTTTATAACCCACCTGCCTAGGAGAGACTAGGTTTATAGTAAAATCAACGATTTCTCGTCTTAGGGTTACCACTTTTAGCTTAAGGATATTTTAACTGACTATTGCTTGCAACAATCCTTAGAAACTCCCTAAGTATTAATCATTTCAAAGCGATACTATAGGTAACATTCTTAGTTGTCACTTAGTTCCCGTAGAACCAATGGAACAAAGAAAACCTTGGAAGAACTAATACTTTAGAAAAACCAAGTATTAACAGAGAACCAAAATATTAATACGTAGCAAGCTGTCACTTGTTTGTATATGCAATAATGCAGTATGTGCAATGCATGACTATGTTATTTAATAAGTCAATAATTCTTATTCAGTTTCATGGTGTTCATGCATTACACACAATAATCATCATACAATAGTATTATCAATTTCATTTCCATAGATTAAAAATCATACAATCAGATCACAACACCTTTCAACTATAACACCATAACAATTATATTATTATCTTTGCATTACATATTCAACTAATTACAAGCACAAACAGTATAATATGACTGAGTTACTTACCTGTTCATGGTGGCTAGTCATAATAATCAGCTGGAAAATCCTCTATATTATCAAAGTTACCTAGATGAATAAAATTATTCATCAGTAAAGCATAAATTATATAACCGAACTCCTACGAGTGTCTAAGTGTCCTATATTGGTATTTAGTTTTGTTTCTATTGCTATATTGGTCCTTTAATGGTCTTAAGATAATCAATTATTATTTAATATTTATTTTCATTTTACTTGTATTGAGCTTGTTTGATATTTATATACATTTATCGGGTATTTGAAAAATTGATATTTAATAAGCTTATATTTTTATAGTTATTATTATTACTATTTTTATATTGCTCCTTATCTAACCCATTATAGTATCTTGTATTTATTTACTATTGTTTAATATAGTCGTGTTTCTTTTTATATATTTCATATAATTATTTTATCATTGTTAAATATCACATTATTCATAAATTTAGCTTATTTAAATTTCCATTCTTATGTATATATTTACTATAAATTAATATCCTATAATTATCATCATTAATTTTTATTTTTGTAGTATTCTAATATTATTAATAATTATATTTTCTAATAGTCTTTGGAAATTATAAATTTAAGAAATATTACACCTATTAGTCTTTAAATTACTTGAATGCGTTCATTTGCTAGATTCCATTTTATTCTTTTTATTACATATAATATAATATAATATTATATATATTTTTAGAGGAAACAAACTTCGTCCAAGATTTCAACATGTACCTCGGCCTCAAACGCCGCTAGCTTTGAATTCCAGAGGCCTGTATTGGTGGAAATTTATGTGGTTCAAAATTATAGCCTCTATTCGAGGCTACTCTGCGTCTACACTACCGGCCTATCCCTATACAGCCCCGATGATAGGGTATAAGTTGTCGGAGTAGAGGGACCGTTGCCATTGTTCATCATCTTCTCCAATTTTTCTTCGTTTATTTCTTATTTTTGTCGATCCACATGTATGTTAAGACTACTTTAAAGCATTATTAAAGTGTTCCTAATGGTTTTGTACATGTTATATGCAGACATATATCATTTCATAGCATCTAAACATGTAGTTAATCCTCGTTCTACAAATTTAAATGGTGTAACTAGGGTTTTTGTGGAAACTTACCTTGTTTGGCTTAGTTTGAGGGTTCTAGTTCTTCTTCCAGAGCTTGATACGACTCTCAATCAGTAAGAAACATCATTTAAGACAATGTTTAATGCATAAACTTACTCGTAACGAAATCAACTTACCTTTATTACTCCTTTCCTAAGCTTGGGCTTGCTAATGGAGTTTAGATAGTTGAGTTTGGATTGTCTACTATATTGGCTATCTATGGAACTGTTGTAAAATGAATTTTTTTATTTTTTGAGTTGTTGTTGTTGCTGTTTGGCTATTGTTTTATGTGAGTTATTAGTCTTGGTTTGTAGTTCATTAAGGATACTTATATATATAGAAGTAAAAGAAAGGGGCAACTGCAACTTGGATCTTACAAGGGCAATTCTCCATCGAAACACAAGTTGCACAACAAATCCTTAGGCATTTAATGACTTTAGCTGATTTGGAAGCTTTCCATTGGTTTGTACATAAATTGGACTTGACTTTCATTTGGTTTTTTTATCCAAATTGTTAGGTATTTTGATTGGAAGAAGTAGAGAAAATTTTAGCTACTAATCCTCACCAAATGCACCGAGAATTGCACAATTTATTACATAATAATATTTAGTTAGTTAATTATCTTAATTTCATGATAGTTTATTGATTTTAACGGGTACAAATATGATAATTATTCAAGAGTTTTATCTTTAAAAATTTATATAGAGTTCTACAAGTTCTCTAGATTGTCATTGAATTCAACTTTGGGTTTAATATTTACACGATAAATTATTTTTTAGAATTTTATCTCTCTCGATTAGGGTTTTCTAAACTTAATAGGATAATTTTCATTTTAGGCTCTAATAGCTTAAAAATATCCTAATTAAAATGATGATGCGATTCAAATTTTTATTTGGAGTTTATATTGTGAGTTATGGATCTGTTTTTGTTTTCACTGTGTATTTATAATCCTAACGATTCATCCAATGATTATCGTTTTCTAATTATAAGCTTAATTGGTTATTTATTCTTGATCACATTTCATATCTTAACTAAGTCATTTTTATATCTTGGGTTTTCGATACCCACTATGAAATCTTATTAGTAGTATTTAATATTGTCTAGGAAACTTTGTTTTAGGGTTTGGAATTATATATAAGCTCATTACTACTTATGGTTTTATTCTAAGGCCTTGGTTGAGTTATATATTAACATTCTATTTTCTATTTTTATATTTCTATCTATTTCCATTTGTATGAAAAGTCACGAGTTTTATAGCTCCCACTAAGAACGATCTTGAAGCGCATGAAATATTTGTATCTTCTAGAGGGTGGCGTGCATTACTGGTGTATGTTAAAATATATGAGAATGGTAATGGGCATGAGGATGAAATGCATGCTCCATCGAAGAGCAATATAGGAATGGATGTAGGTTTCAGTAACTTATTTGTAAGTCAAGTACTTGAATTGCATATTTTCCCCACTGAGATACTGGCAGATCTCAATTAGCATCAAATACCTATTTCTACTCCAAGTGAATTATATGAGAGTAGTAACAGATCAACTAATTTGGCAAATAACTCCTCTTCCAGTGATTTTAGTGAAATGAGTACTAGGGATGAGGGTAATGGTAATGGTAGTTGATGCAAACACTTGAGGAACCTCATGGCTCATATTGAAGGCATGACTAATGGTGTTGGTTACCTTTGAGAGAAGTAGACATCCTAGGAAGCATTAAAGATGAGAGTTCACTCGATGTTTAGTTAGATAAAACGTGGGGTTGCAAATAATTGAAGCTATTCGTGAGCTACTTGAGCTCAGCTCGCTTCAGGCTTGACTCGATTCAAGTTCGATTAGTAAACAAGCCAAGCCCAAGCCTAAAGTAAAGCTAGTTTATCTAAACGAGCTAAGCCCAAGCTTTGACTTAGACTCACGAGCTAGCTTATGAACAAGCTCATTTAGTCTCATGAACATGCTTACGACTAAGCTCGTTAATATGCTCATTAGCAGATTTACGAATTTTTTTTATGCATAATATATTATCTATAACTACATAATAAAAACAACAAAAAGTAATTTCTATTTAATAATTATGTATGTATATTATAGCAACACTTTTATATATATATATATGTTATTTTTTAGGTTTAAAAAAAATGAAAAACGGGTTATCTAATTGAGTTGAGCTCGGACTTAAAATTCAGGCTTGATAAAAGTTCATTAGACTTAATAAAAAGCTTAGCTCGGCTCGAGCTAGTTTCATAAACGATTTGAGCTTAAACCTTAATTTCAAGCTCGTTAAAAAGTTCAGCCCAAGCTCGAGCTCGAGCTTGCTGAATTTTAAATGAGCCGAGTCTGAGCTTTTAAAAGCTTGGCTCAAGTCGACTTGACTTGTTGCAACCTTAAATTGAAGCAAGACCTTCATAGCCATACACCATATGATATGGCTATGAGACAACACCTATAAGTTAGAGCTCCTAATCACCATAGTAGAGTCCACCAATTCCATAGCAAAGAAGGCATGTGTTAGCTCCTCCTGATAACATAAGTGAGAGTCTTACACAGTTTGGACCAGCTCCAGCCCCTACGCATTAAAGCCCTCACTTTGGTCTGCCTAGAGAGGACTGGTATAGAACGTAGATCACTCAATTGCATAACCAGCCATAGTCATAGTCAAATCCACAACAACAACAACAACAACAAAGACAAGAAAGGAGGAAGAGTAGGCAACATCGGTAGTTGGTTTGTATGATTTATTTTATTTCAATTTTTGCAAAAAAATTGACTATTACTATTTTATTTATTGTCTTCTTAATGTATAATACCACATGTAAGTATGGAGCTGTTCTTTTCTTTTTCTTTTTTTCTTTTTTTGTGAACTACATAATTCAAATATTGTACAATTTGGTGTAGTGTGGGTTTCCGTGGTGGATTAAGGCGAACGAGTTCTGTTGTGTATTGTTTGAGCTCTATTTGAGTTGTATATAAGTGTAACTGTTTGTGGATTTGGGAGTTTGAAAAGGAAAAGGATATGACAGAGTACAAAAACATGAGCCTAATTCATGACTGGGTATGTTTTGCCTGAACATGAAACTGTAACTCAACTCACCATTACTATTAAGATACACAAGAAATCACGAGATGGACTCACAATTCTTCCTCAAATTTCCAATTTTGGTATTTTTGAAGTTGTTTTCCCAAAGTCTAGATTTTTGGAATTCCGTTTTTCTTTCTCAGATAACTGAATATATTGATGTTGAAAATAGAAAAAAAATAAAGAAAAATAAAGAAAACCCGTCTTTTCATATCTTTGTTTTCCCTTGTATATCACCATTCGCAAATGGCCACTAACGAATAGCAGATATTCATTTCATAGACTTAAAAAGATAAGCATGACAACCTGCATTACTTTCATCGATTTGGTGAAAAGGAAGTTCACCTTTCTTTAATTGAAAACAAATGCCTGTATTAACCTACAAAAAATCGGAAAGAAAGAAAGAAAATTCATGTGTAAGGGAAGCTTTCGGTTTTGGGCAACCATTTGTTGCTTACAAGGCTGCCACTACTCTTAGGAAATCATAAAAGAAACTACTACTTCTGGTCCCATCATCATTAGAAAAAATATAATTATTATGTGGCTTGCGTTGAATGCATGAGTACTACTAAAATCTTGTTATTTCCCATCTTATTGTCATTTCCCCTAATTAATGACATTTTTTTATTAATTTGCTTTTTAAAGCGTAATAAAAGAGCATTAACGTTATATCACTGTGATCCATTAATGGACACTATTGATATAGCATATTAGAAATAAACAGATATATATATATATATTTTTTTTTTTTCAGTTTTTTTATTGTTCAATAAATTATTCAAAAATTCTAAATCAAATTTTCTATGTAGTTTGAAAATGGGAAATACACTGATATTTTCTTTCATGCTTGTGAAAATATATTTTATATATATACACACACACACACACCAACCAAATACTTTATTTTTTTAATTATTTAAATCCCTTAAATTTATATTGGAATCGGATAAAGTTTTTTCACAAATATAGGATTTCAAGCATACTTTTTCCACCCTTAATCGTTATTCTTCAATAAGATTAATTTTTGTTTGTCCATGCCCATAAGATTTAATTTAATGTTTGTTTTTCTTGCCATTAATTCATATTTTTTGGGGAAGTTCCATATTTGCAATGCTGAACTTAAAAGCTAAACTTGTCAAGTTTGCACGTGTACGTTACATCTCTCCCCATGAATTTCAAAACCGAACGCATGGTATTGGTAGCTCTGTATAAAATGATCAACAAGGTTCATGCAAACATCAAGCAAACACTAATAACTACCAAGCATCACACAACAAGTCAATTAATCAAATTCAATTTTGATTCATGGCCGGGGCTAGAAATAAGAAGAGATTGGCTGTTCTAGTTGGTTGTAATTATGCCAACACCAAACATGAGCTTCATGGATGCATCAACGATGTGCTAGCAATGCGCGAAACGCTGTTGACCCGTTTCGGTTTTGAGGAAAGCCAGATCGAGCTAATGACAGACGGATCGGATTCTAAGATTATGCCAACCGGAGCAAATATTAAGAAGGCACTTCGTGATATGGTTGACCAGGCTGAGGCAGGGGATGTCCTATATTTCCATTACAGTGGTCATGGAACTCGGATTCCTTCATCTAGACCTATGCGCCCCCTTAGGCAAGATGAAGCCATTGTCCCCTGCGACTTTAATCTCATCACTGGTTTGTCGATTCTCACCATTTTTATTAGTTTCATATTGAGGCAGCTCTTTAGTCGTTTAATTTGTATGTTTCATGAGAATATAAATTTTTCATTTGAAAAAAACCATATGCTCTATAGTGTGGAGTCGAACAATCGGTTTTGAGTTGGTTGTAAATTTTTTCCAGATGTGGATTTTAGGCAGTTAGTGAACCTTTTACCAAAAGGAGCAAGCTTCACCATTCTCTCGGATTCCTGCCACAGCGGCGGTCTCATCGACAAGGAGAAAGAGCAGATCGGGCCATCTTCCGTCGCAAAAGACATCACCACCAACAACCCTTCACATACATTGAAGCCTAAATCCATTCCATTCGATTCCATAATCCAACACCTCTCCTCCCTAACACACATAAACACTTCGGATATCGGTACTCACTTGCTAGAGTTCTTTGGCAGCGAAGCAAGCCTCAAGTTCCACATACCATTGACAGAACTGATTGACGCCGAGATGTTGAAACCGGACGAAGGAATCCTGTTGAGTGGTTGCCAAGCAAATGAGACATCCGCAGATATGAGCTCGGCAGAGGGAAATGGTAAGTCCTACGGTGCATTCAGCAATGCAGTCCAAATGGTGTTGAAACAGAATCCTGATAAGTCGTTGAGCAACAAGGATGTTGTGATGATGGCAAGGGAGGTTTTGCAGAAACAGGGGTTTGAGCAACATCCTTGCTTGTATTGCAGTGATGATAATGCTGATGCCATTTTCCTGGAGCAGCCCGACCATCCGTCGTCTGATTATGCAGAAAATGGATCTAGTTGACACGCAGCTTATTAACACGAGAATAAGAAACCATTCATGAAAGTTGTGTCATCCATTAATTTGTGATTATTGTTAAAATAAGATGGGATGTAATATATTAATTCTGATTCATTGTTGCAATAACTGAATGATATATTCAGACGGTACCTCTTGCCAGGGAATGTGTCTTTTGCAAATTTGTTATTGAATATTGTTAGTTCATTGGAAGAAGATGGTGATCATGGTATACTTTTATATGGGAAATGTTCATGGGTGTTTATAAAAATATTTTTCAACTTTTTATATGCTTGTTTAGCAGTTGTTATGGCCTAGGGCATACAGTTATGTGATCAACAAGCAATTATTATCTGATGGCTTTGCACTTATTTAATTGGAAAAGTGTTTGTTGTCTCTAACATCCTGGTCCTATCAAGAAATATCTGACATAGGCTAAATAAATTAAAAAATATATAAAAATTCTTAAAATATAAGAATATTTCTTAACAAATGTTGATTTGCAATGATACAATGGAAACAGTAAGGTTAGAACATCAAACTTTTTTTCTATTTAGTCATACAGATATGGCGTTAAATGATTATATCAAGGTGTGTTTGGATGATCAGTATTTCATCTATATTTATATCTTATTTATATCAGATTTATATTTGGTCTGTTTAATCTTTTTATGAGTAAAATTATTTGTTTTTCATCTCTTTTTTTTTTAACAAAATATTCTATTTAAAAATGTATGTGTGCTATTTGAATGCAAATAATAAATACCACTACGCGGCATAAGTAACTTGTATAATTTTTTTATCTTTTTGAAACACACGGACCATTTCACCTTCTAATCGATCTGTTTAATGGCCCTTCATGCATTATTAGTTTAATTAATTTGTACAACGATTGCTGTACAATGCTAGAAGATTACAGTAGGATAAAAGGAAAAAGAAAAAAAAAACAAAAAAAGAAAATGTAACAAAGGTTATATTTATAAGATGTTCATACATATTGTAGTTTGTAGGTTATGGTATGAACCAGCAGTCCCCCTTAAAAGTTTATAGTGATGCCTTTATTTAAGGATTAGGATGTATGCTTATGCAAAGAGGCAGGTTAATAGCATATGCTTCTAGACAGTTGAAACCATATGAGAAAAATTATCCAATACATGATCTGGAGCTAGCAGCAGTTGTGCATGCATTAAAGATTTGGAGACACTACTTTTATGGAGAAAGATGTAACGTGTACACAGATCACGAAAGTTTGAAATACAGTTTTACCTAGAGAGAGCTAAACATGAGATAGAGAAGATGGTTAGAGCTCATTAAGGATTATGATGTTGACATTCAATATCATTCTGGGAAGGCCAAGTTGTGGCTGATGCTTTGAGTTGGAAGAGAGTTGAGAACATGGTAGCTTTGATAATTTCTGAGAAACATCTGATAGAAGACATGAGAAAATTTGAGTTGGAAATAACGACCAATCAAGTAGGTGCTAGATTAGCAAGTATGCAGATACAACCTACTTGTTTGGAAAGAATTAAAGTGGCACAAGTTGATGATCCGAGTATACAAGAGGTAAAAAGAAGATTGGGATTGGAAGGGCTCCAGAATTTCATATTGATGAAGATGGTGTCTTGAGATACAAAGGAAGATTGTGTGCTCCAAAATAGGGAGAACTTAAAAAGGAATTACTGAAAGAGGCCCATTCTTCCAGTTATTCGATCCACCCAGGAGGTAATAAGATGTACTAAGATTTGAAGAAGTTGTATTGGTGGAATAACATGAAGAAGGAGTAACACAGTATGTATCCAAGTGTTGCACATGCCAATTGATCAATATTGAGCATAGAAGACCGGTAGGAGAATTGAAGCCTTTGCCGATACCGCAATGGAAGTAAGAGCACATTACTATGGACTTTGTGAATGCACTACCTCGAACTAAGGAAAAGTTTGATACGGTGTGGGTAATTTTTGACAGACTTACCAAAGTAGCCCATTTTATACCGATAAGAAGCATATACAAATTGGAGCAACTAGCAATACTGTACATCAAAGAAATTGTGAGGCTAGGCTACATGGAATACCAGTATCCATAGTATCTGATAGAGACACTAGATTTGTTGGAAGATTCTGGAAGAGTTTGCATCAAGCTTTGGGCACTAAAGTTAGTTTTAGTACTGCTTATCATCCCCAGACCGATGGACAATCTGAACGGACTATTCAGATTTTTGAGGTTATGTTAAGGGCATGCGTTTTAAACTTCAAGGATAGTTGGGTTTATCATTTACCACTAATAACAACATTTACCAAGCATCGATTGGAATGCCACATTATGAAGCCCTGTATGGCAGGAAGTGCAGATCGCCAATTCATTAGGATGAAGTTGGTGAAAGATAGATTTTGGGACCGAAATTGGTGCAGAACTCTATTGACAAAGTTAAGTTGTTCAAACATAGATTGCAAACAGCCCAAAGTCATCAGAAAAGCTATGCCAACAAGAGGAGAAGGCCCTTAGAATTTCAAGTAGGAGACCACGTTTTGCTTAAGATATCACCAACAAAGGGTGTGGTTAGATATGGCTTGAGAGGCAAGCCGAATACTAGATATCTAGGACCTTATGACATTTTAGAACGAATAAGTGATATGGCATATAGATTAGCCTTGCCGCTTAATTTAGAAGGAGTACATGTCACACCCCGAAGGGTATCCTAAACGTGGTAGTTCACCGTACACAATATTAAAGCCTAGGAATGACCGCCTCAGTCACGCGAAAGCTTCCATACTATGTACAATGCGTCTAACATATGTAAGAGACACATAGAAGTATTTTATATTGATACAACTTGAGTAACAATGTAAAGGAAATACAATTCACTATACTCCAATTACAACGCATCCACAGATTTCACTACACAAACTATTACAAGACAATTCACAAAACCTAGCTAATATCTTCAAGTATTCTTTATTTCCTGCTGGAATCCCAAAGTTATATTTGGCTCAAACCATCTCGGTCCTCAGGTAGCATTCTCTCATCAACCTATTTATTCAAATATCTATTGGGATATAAGCTACACTAGCTTAGTGAGAGTTCCCTTAATTTCATACCATAACAAACAAGTTATAATTCATCCATATGCTATGCATGAACAAACACATCAGCAGATAAGCATATGACTTTCTAGTAGCCATATGTGAATGGATTTACGCCCTTCATTCGGGGTTGGGGTAGTTCATAAGTCATGCAACCATAATCTCGATCTCTTTCTCTTAGTTTTACAACATTTGTTGTTCTATGTAGTTGATTCAAGTACCTACACCACTTCCGTTAACTTAAGCGATCTCGCCTCCTTAATGTTAACATGGGCTCTCTCGCCTCCGCTAATATAGTTTTGTCTCACCAAAGGTATATTAGCCAATGCAATGCGACTCACTACGTGATATGCATGTACAATTTATTCATACAATCGTGGTATGTTAATTATGTAGGTTAAGAGCGATCATAGAGAATTTCAAACAATTCAAGTCTATGCTAGCTCATACAATGATCTTTCAACGAGTCTCACATCGATATACTTATCATTCATTCAACCAAGATTATATCACAACTCATCACAATTTTATCTTTTCCTACTTCTAGTGCAACTAGCTACAAGCACAAGCAAGATAACAAAATAAGAGGAAAACTCACTCGGTCATTGGATTACCAGTCTCTTAGTAAAAGTAATCCGGTGGTAGGGAATCGTCGATTCTGGGGTCACCTAAAGAGGAAGAAATACCTAAATGAGTATCTCAACTCAAAACTAATCCAAACTATTTAACAAAACTAGAAAATTCGTAATTCTCGTCCTATGCGGGAATTCCAACTTAAAACGGTCATAACTTGGTCATTTTAACTCGGAATTTCTCAATTTATATATCGATTTCTATCTACTTTGAAAGATATATCTAATTCTAATATTATTTTCAAGTTTTGAAAATGTTTGGGTCATGAAACATTCTAATCAGTTCTGATCAGTAGCAAATTCCAATTGCGAAAAATAGTTTTGTAATGTTCTTACTATACAGATTAACTATACATGCAATATGAACAAGGTTCTATCATAAATGATATGTCGTGAGATATATATATATATATATATATACACATATTCTTGATGATATTTAATAAAAGAATTTTTTTTTTAGAAAACTTTTTCCTTGTAAGATTTTATGAAAAATCAACTTAGAAAGGCTGGTCTTGTATTCTTGACAATCCCCACTTATTTTTAGAAAAATTCCTTGATAACATTTATTTATTCTTGTTAAAATTAAGCCTTCATTATGTATATCCCCCCAGGCCTTTGTTTTTCAATAAAAATTCTCATTTTACACTTTGTAAACATGTTTTTAAAATTGGTTCATCCAAAAATCCGAATTTTGTAAAAATTGTTTTTGTGGTGATTCCTTTAAGCAAAAATCATTTGATACTTAGAAAATTAACGCTCAACCATACCTAGCCACTAAGGACTTCATTTCTTTAATAAAACTTCTATTTTGAGTTTGAAAAGTAAGGGTTTTCATGGCATTACTCCATTATTACGAATTTCTTAAAATGACAAACAACTCAAATTTCTCTACTTTATTTCTACTCCTTGTTCTACATATTTTTCTTAGCAAATCCCATCTTAACTTATAAAAATCATTACTTGATGATATCTATGACCTATACTCTTCATTTTTTATATAAAACACAAGTTTTGAGTTGATAAAAGGGTTTTTAAGGCATGATCTTTAAACCATCCGAATTTCACAAGGTAAGGATAAAACTCAAATTTTATATTTTGTAATCTTTTCCTATTTTGAAAATCTCTATTAGTAGATCTACCATTTACTTATCAAAAACATCTCCTATTGATACCTATTCTATAAGCCTTTCATTTTTTAAACAAATCCTTCATTTTGGTGTTGAAAAATGGGTTTCCAAAATTAGTCTTGATCGAGATCCGAATTTACAAAATTTATTTTTTGACATATCTTTTATTAAAATCCATCTAAACTTATAAAAATTCATCCTTTACATATCATATCTTAAGAGTTTTCCATATCTTGAATAAAAACTTTATTTTTAAGTTGGAAAACATATTTTTAAACTAGGCCTTGGCCTAAATCCAAAAATAGAGTTTTGTTATGAAAATTAATCTTTGAACCATATAAAATAAATTCTTGATGATATATATACATTAAGCCTTCATTATCTCAAGTAAAAATTTCATTTTGACACTTGGAAAGCGGTTTTTAAAAATGGGTCTTGCCTAAATACGAATTTTACCATTTTTGTTTAAGTTCAAAACCAAGATCTATACTTTCTATGAACATAAATATAAAAGAAATCATGGTAGTAAACTATAAACTCATAGATTTAAACATAAACATAATCAAAATTATATAAAAGTTAGATCTACAAGATATAACTACTTCTAGCAAGAAAATAATAATATTACAAGAGAATAATCATGGATAAGAGGAGTGTTTCATTTTGGCATCATCATCCTTAGCTTTTAAGCTTAGGGAAGGTCATTTGATGCATGAAACTCTCATTATACTTTACCTACATCAACTATGGAAGCTTTGGACAAGAGTTTTACCAAAGAATTTTGAAGAAATATGTGTGGGAGCTCAAATAAGGTATAAGGGCAGCAAGGGTTCTTGCAAAAACAAGAACAAATGAAGAAAGAAAGAGAGGAAAATAGAGAAGAAAAATGTAAAGAATAACAAAGGTTTAATATGTGAATGAGAGAGAAAGATAGAATGAGTTTAAAGACACTTTAATGAAGTAAAAAAATAAATAAATGGCAGCCAATAATAGTACCATGGCTGGCGTGAAATGGAGAGGAGAGAGGGAGGGAATTTGGTTGGTTTTTTACTTGAAATTGTAATGTGTTATTAATGGTGTGTGTAGCTTCTTGAAAAAGGATTGAAAAAGATTTATTTTAATCAATTTCAAAGGGTTTCAAAGGACAAAAGGGCAGCAAAAAGAAGTTAAAAATCTGCCATGAAGTGATGAGTGAAGTGTAGAAAGATAGAAGTGAAAAAGAAGTAATGTGTGAAAGGTGTACTTAAAGGTATGGGTTTGTAAGAGTACTTTCTTAATAAAATAAAATAAAAATAAGAAAAAAATAGAAAATTAATTCCGAATATTTGTAGCAGATTTTTTATAATTAAAATAAGATAATTAATTTATTTATTTTAGTGAATTATCAAATAAGTTACTAGTATGATCAAAATACGCGAATATGAGCTATAAATGATATTTTTATAACTCGAAAAATTATAAAAAATTATTTCATGCAAATAAAAATATTTTAAAATATTTTTCAATTATTAAATTAATTTATTTTATTTTTAATATCGGGTCTTAAATAGAAACTGATCCCGTAAAAGCCCGAAATGAACTAAATTTTAGAAAACAAAATTTTCTATGATATATAAAATATTTATCTAAAAATATAAGGGTTTATAAGAATAATAAAATTGTGTAATGAATAGTAGTGAATAGTGCAAAAGACTAGTTAATTACTGGTAGTAAAGAAATACGAATATAATCGCAAAATAAAATATTTCTAGTTGTTGAAAAATTATAAAACCGATATTTTTGAAATCCTTATGAAAATACCAGTCTAACGGTATTAATGGTATATTTTTTATATCTCGAGTCTCAAGACACGATTTTCAAAGTCTGTATCCGAACGGGTTCGAAATAGATCAAAAATTTATCAATTTGATATTTTTAAGCGACCTTATATTACTACGAGCTACTCTACACACTTAAATTATACCTCTGCCTCTAGGACTAAGAACACAAGATTGCCGGACTAAAACTACTATATTCCACTTAGGGTTCCCGGGTGACTCCCCGGTTTAGATCTTTGCCAATTTGGAAATTGAGTGTTTATGTTTATACAACACATTTAGTTTAAGAATTTTATTTTAAATTTTATTTTTATAAGTATTTAATATCTCTTAACATTTACGGAATTATTGAATTGGGTTTTATTTCCAAAGATTAATAGTTATTTAATTTTTAATAATTTGTTTTTGTGCTCTATATTGCCCGATTTTATAAGCCAGGGTAACGTATAGAATTTGTCATACGTAGTGGTTTTGGATTTGAAGACCGTTGAGTTCTTATTTTATTTTTAAGGATTCTCATTTTCTCAAGATTAAGAATTTTCTAGATTCGTTCGTGATTTAGGGCTAGTCAAAGTTCGGTTTTAATTTGGAGTCATTTTTTTGAGTTTATTTTAGACGTTTATTTTCGAATTATTTACTGAAATTTTCCGGGGCTTACAGTACATAATGTGTTCCACGTATCTATGCTGAGGAAATACATCAAGGATCCTGAAGAGATAGTGGCGTTGGAACCTTTGGATATATAACCAAATCTATCTTCAATAGAAAGGCCAATAAAGATTGTGGATGCCAAGGAGAAGATCTTGAGAAGAAAGGTGATTAAATATGTCAAAGTCTAATGGACAAATCAGATAGAATGGGAAGCAACTTGGTAGTTAGAGGAGGAAATGAAATCAAAGCACCCCGAGCTTTTCAACAATCCAGGTAACTTTCAAGAATGAAAGTTTCTTTTAGGAGGGGAGAGATGTAAGATACAAATAACTAGTTTATAATGAATGGCAGATTCGTTATAAAGTGTTGTTTATAAGGGTATTTTTATCCTTAAATAGATAGAATTGAACACGAAGAAGTCGTACGCGAGGAACCGAGTGATCCTGGCCGAAGCAGGCATTTAAGCCACTGGCCTTAATCAAAGGCCACCAGCCTATTTATATAAGATACCAGCATTGGAGAGCTGTCGAAGAGGTAATGAAGACCGACTTACACCAGCAAGATAGCCGCTGGCGTATCGTGGTAGGCCGTCGGCTTACTGGCCGGCCTACAGTGGCGTTTTTCCTAAGCCGAGTTCTTCTATAAATAGACCCTTAAACCTTCTATTTCCCCACACTTCTTCTTTAGCCAAAAAATCAAGGTATATAGGTATAATCTTGGTCTTTTTCAATTCTTTTTTTTAGATAGATAAATATAATTCTAGTTTTGTATATGATTGAAGAAGATTTAGGAATCTATTGGAGGAAACCCTAAAGAGGATTTTGAGAGTTTCGGTTTCAAATCAAAGTAAAGGTAATATCTCTATCAAAGTCTTATAGTTTCTGAGATTAATAGATTATAGGAATATGATTATAGCGATAGTAAATTACTCGTGATAGGAGATTGATTGAACGAATTAGGGTTCTGTTGCAAGCAAGATCTACGAGTTCTAGGTAAGTATGAACCCGTTCTATCTCTGTGACTATAAAGTTATGAACTTTCGTTGTCCTTTTACTCATAGATGATTGTATATATATGTATGTGTTGTGAAGGGAATTTTGGAGATAGTTAAGAACTCTGGAGAAATTGTGAAAAAGGTTTCTGTGAAGTGCAAACGGGATAAAAAGGTGTGTTGATCTACGATTATGTTTATGGAATTAGGGTTAGGGTTTGATATTGTTATTACAATTGGAATTGATTGCAATATATATATTGTTAAACAGGAGTATTGTGAGATTAGGGTTCCTTTTCAATTAAAAGTTTTTGTTGGATAAATTGGGATTGAAAGCAAATTTAGGTATGACCTTACTTTGTTTGCTGCTTCTGCATGTAGGTTTAGTAAATAATTTGACTAGATTCTTTCTGACATATAAATTGTAAAGAGTATTGTTTGTGTATGGCTTTGGTTAGTAAAGACCACGCAGAGTGAGATACTAACGAGGTATCCTGATGATCTATGTGTGAGAGTGTCCCAAGTGAACTCGTGTATAGAGATGATTCCAGTACACTAGGAGTCGTTTCGGTTCATATGACGGAACACAACGATGTGTGAGGAGCACCCAACATCAATATATTGTATATAAACTATTTTTATATAAAGATTGTGAATCGAGGTCATAAGTTATTCCAGGTTTAGGACTAGATGAATATGGTTCTAAACTGTGTTGTTTGTTTCACTAATCAAAGATAATAATCTGTGCCTGTTGCATTAGCTTAGGAATGTATGTGAATTATGTTGACATGTCCATGCGTATTGTAAGCCCTGGAAAATTTTAGTAAATAATTCTAAAGATGAACTTTGAAAATAAAACCCTGAAAATCATTCTGAATTAACACCGAACTTCGATGAGTCCCAAATCCCGAACGAATCCAGAAATTTCTGAATCGTGAGAAAAATAAGAGTCCTTAGAAATAAAATAGTAACTCAATATACTTCCAATCTAAAACCTCTATGTACGATAAATTTTATATTTAACTCCAACTTATAAATTCGGTAAAATAAAGCCCTAAAACAAATTATTAAGAAGTAAATAGTGATTAACCTTCGGGAATAAAACTCAATCCAAAGAATTCCGAGAACGTTGTGAGATATTAAATACTTATGGAAATCGACCTTAAAATAAATCTCGCCAATCCGATGTGTCATATAAGCATAAAATATCAGTTTCTAAATTGGCAAAGGTGTAAATCGGAAAGTCAACCGGGAAACCTAAGTCCCCGAAACTCCCAAGAAACTCCGTAACCTAGATCCGGCAATCCCGTATTCCTAAACTAAGGAGTCGGAATAAGAGGAAAAGGTGTAATTAGTAAGTATTAAGTCTAGGATGCTCTAAAAGATGAGATTAATGAATTTTCGATCTATTCTAATCCGGTCGAGTACCGACTTTGAAAAGCGCGCCCTGAGATTCAAAATATTAAAAATATGTTATTAATGCCGTTAGACTCATATTTTTATAGGGATCTTTAAAATATTAGTTTTATAAATTTTCAATAGCTAGAATTACCTGATTTTGCAAATTTATTTGTATTTCAGTACTACCGGTAATTAGTAAGTCTTTCAGTACGATTTACTATTATTCGTTACACAATTTTTTATTTTTGTTCTTATAATGTATACCCTAGTTTCCTAGTAATCGAATAAACTTCGGAAACCGGAGAACGAAACCCTATATCGGTCTAGTTCAAGCTTAGTGAGAGGAGCTTAGAAATCCTAGACCCGGCTTTCCTTCGGTTTCATAACAAAAGGAGTTTTATAAATAAATGAATATGAATTATTGTTTTAGAGTATATTTTAAACCTTAGAAAGTTTTAACTTCGGGAAATTTTCTATTCCGGGCCTTCCCGAGCCCAATTACGAAAAAGCATGCCCCGGGACCAGAAACTCAGAAAAATATTCCGAAATATTCATTAGAACCGAAATTTTATAAGGATTTCAAAAATATAAATTTTATAATTTTCCAGGCTATAAAAATTACAGTTATAGCCTTTTCCCGTATTTTCTTTACAACCGGTAAAGTAGATGTCTTGTCTACTATTCACAAGTACAACCTACATACACACTACCCATACCCTATTCTTACATCCTTACAACTACTCATTACAATTTTCTTTTCTAAGAAATTTTGTTTCCCAATTAATTATTACATTTATTATATTTAATTACATAAATTACAAATTTTACCAAAAATTCAAATCCCTCTTTCCCTCATACCCTCATGGTCGGCGCACCCCCCTCCCCATTTCCCTCTATTTTGTTTTATTTTTACTTCTTTTATTCACTTAAAACCCTAATCTATTCAATATATAAGCTTATTTTCTCTCTCTCTCCTCATTTTCACTCTTTCAAATTTTTGCAAAGGTTGAAAACCCTCTCTTCCTCCTCCTAATGTTGCCATGGCACACACACACCCACACACACCTTCACAAGTTCATTTCATCTTCTTTTCTACTCCAAATCTCCATATATGTGGTGATTTTAAGCTTTATTATTACTAAATCTTGTAATGGCAAGACCATTCTTGAGTGTTTTCCACTTTAAATCCCAATGAGCTTATGCTAGGGATAAGAAAACACTAATACAAGAATATCAAGCCATCACAAGAAGTAGATCTTGTGTTTAAAAGAGTTTTTATGGGAATATCATCTTGTTCATGCATGTAAAGTAGAGATCTTGCATAGAAAGTTATGTTCATGCCATGAAACTCATGATTCATACACTATATGTGGTAGATCTAGTGTTTAGACACTCATATTTTTATTTACATTTATGTTCATGTGGATATCTTGAGCTTTCATGCATTAATGATCATAAAAGCTTAGCCTTGCATGTATATAGATCTGTTAGATGATAGATGTTCATGTATAGAAGACAAGGAACTCAAAAAGAAAAGATTTTTGCTAGAAATGTCTTATGGAAAATTCAGATGATTTTTGAAACCCATTTTAAAAACCACTAAAACCACTTGAAACTCATGTTTTACAAAAAAAAAATGGAGGGTACATGTAATAGGTATCTTTAAGGAATGATTTTTATAAGTTTGAACGAGTTTAGGTATGAGTAATATGTAAAACAAGTAGTGGAGTTAGAATGGAAAATCTTGAGATAGTGATTAAATTGTTAAAATCGTATTTTGGAGTAATGCCTACATAAACACTTAGTATTCAATCTTAAATTGCATGTTTTATGAGTTAAATGAAGTCCTTAGACAATAGGTATGATAAAGCTTCAAGTTTCTATGCATTGAACAAGTTTTCTCATAAGGAGTGTGCAAGAAATGAAATTTTCCAAAATTCGGATTTTTGTGAAAATCTTGCTTAAAAACATATTTGCAAAGGGAAAAATGTGAAATTCTATGAAGAAATGAAGGTCTTAAATAGTATAGATGTTAAGGACTCATTTCTATTTAGATAACAAGTAACTTTTAAGAATAAAAAGTCCTAAAACACTAAAAGATGTAAAATTGGAAAAATGGATTTTTAAGAAATGGCTATTATGGAGTCTTATAATAATTAGGAGTTCTTACAAGTTCATTATCAAAAATCATTAAGATCATGTATATATTGAGCTCATTACATGTCATTCATATTAGGAATTCATTCATATTTCATCTATACATGAATCATCAACTAGATATATTTTTACCAAATGGAAAACAAATTTTTCGGAAACGGAAACGTTACAGAACAGATCTGATCCCTCTGTTCTGTGACCTTAATGTTTTCAAAATTTAAAAATATTATTAGAATTAGATAGATCTTTCGAAGTGGATAGAGATCGATATAAAATTTGCGAAATTCCGAGTTAAAACGACCAAGTTATGGCCGTTTTAAGTTGGAACTTCCACAAGTAGCGAAAATCACATCTTTGATTAGTTTAGATGCATAGTTTGAATTAGTTGAGTGATGAGATTCTTATTAGGTTATTCTTATTTGGTAGGTGATCCTGAGAACGACGATATCCTACCACCCGACTACTATTATTAAAAGACCGGTGTACCATGGTCGAGTGAGTATCTCTTCCGATTTCAATTATTGCTTGTGATTGTAATGATAGTTGTACTAGATGCTAAGTAAAGATAAAAAGAATGATTATGCATGATGGGGTTAGTTGGGTATTATAATTGTTTGCCGTTGATGTGTGAAGTTGAAAGTAAAGAATATCGAAGCCGGGTGATAAGTTATTGCTTGTGTAGAGATGAGTTAGAATTGATTGTCTGCGAATATTGCTTGACCACCTAAAAGAATCTGGTTAACCGATTATTGGACTTCAAATATAATTGAACTCATTCATATCACGATGGGGATGGAGCATTAGCATTTGTTGGTTAATTGTGATCCATAAAACGAATTGTTGGTTAATCGTGATCTATAAAACGAATTGTTGGTTAATTGTGATCCATAAAACGAAATATTATTCAATTGACCGTGAGCTTAAACGGCGTCGTACCGCAAGATTCGTTAATCTGCTAACCCGGGATGTAGGGCGCAAGTCCATCCACATATGATTTCCGGCTTGTCATATGTTTGTTGAACTCATTTGTTTGATGCATTTCACTTGCTTGAATGATTTGTCTTAATTGTGATATGGAAGTTTTCACTCACTAAGCTAGTTTAGCTTATACCCCGATAGTTTCCTGTTGCAGTATAAATACCTTCGGCTATCTCCAAGGACCCGTGGACATCAGGTACAGCTTTTAGATGTTAAGGAGCTGTCGATAAGGCTGGGACTTAAAAGTAGAAATTGACTTTTAATCCTGTTTCCCTGAACCAGTGCCTGAAAAATAATACAAGGAATTTTGTGAGCTTGAGAACTCTTAGCATTGTTAACGGGGGTATGCCCCCTAGTTCATGTAATAGAATAGTTCTCTATGAGATCGTCATGATTTACATTCTTGTTGCTATGTATGTCTCCTTAAACTACTACGAAGCAAAGTATGGTCTCTGTATGTTGAGAGTAAGCCTTACACCCGATGTTCAAACTCATGGGAAGACTAAGGTTGTCTTACTTGAGTTTAAATATTGAGTGTGGCGGACTATCACGTATAGGGCACTCTTTAGGGCATGACACGTATTTGTTTATGGTATGGTGTATTGGGTATTTTCGCTCATTCTTTTAATTTTTCTAGTACAAGTGAAGATTATGTTGTTTATGATCTATCTGGGTATGATCTATATGTAGATCATGGAAATGGCGATAATAGACTTGACTATCCAGTAGATGACTCGTAGATCTAGAGCATTTAATAAAATAGAGAGATGTAGAAGACTTTATGAATTTTATTTCTGAATGTTATTAGTTGTTGGAAATCTTATGAGACTAGTTTGTCAGGTTTTAAATTGTTTTGATGACCTGTAGTTTCAAATTTTTGTAGGTTTATGATTTCAAAGATATTATATTTTCTTTTTATGGGATGTTTTAAATTAATTCAATCGTGAGTTTTGGTGATTAAAATTGATATATTTGTGGCATAGTGTTTTAATAGCCTTAGCGTGTTCTTAACAAGAGAAGGACACGTGGCGAGTTGTAATGCCTTTAACTTGGGGCATTACAACAATGAAAAGTAATAAAAATTCCTAAATATCCATTTCTTAGTTACTTTTAATACATATATTGTGCAAATTGCAATCACACCATTAAACAAGCTATAAAGTTCTATAAACTCTATGCAATTGTTAGGATTACATAATGGCTATTATTCTTAAATCTATGTCATCCTCAATATATTTCTCTAAATCTTTCAATTCATCTCCAATCCCCTCATAAACTTCAAAGAGTTAAACTCGAATTACAATCAATCACAACATTGTACATGTATGCACAATCAATCTTGGCTTACTAATAAGGATAGCTTAATGTTGGAACTATGAATGCATGTATTAATGTAGAATAATAATAACTTCTTTTTTGAGAAAATACTATTCGATAATTAACCAATTACTTTCCTAAACATGTCCCATAGAATATTCACAATTACGGGTAACATAATAAATAACAACTTCATTCAGTCATTATGGAATATTAACATATTCATATGTCACTAATTTAAAGCATAATTAGGTGGGGAAAAAAGGACTCCCACACTTGAAAAAGTACGGATCCATTCACTCACTTCCTTTTAAATCTATTACATCTAATTATGTGCTACAATGTTTATGTTTTTCTTCATGAAACATATATGTTATCACTCATAAACTTTCACACACTAGGAAATGTTACAAGTCATGTAAGCCATTTTAGTAGAATGGCATGAATGTTAGTCTATGTTGAGTTCTCTCTAAATAAGCTTTGATGATAATGAAAATGTTAAGGTCATCTAACATTATTTTTTTATGAGTATAGGTTTTCAATTAATAAAAAAATTATTTTAGCAGATGTTATTTGACAAAAGTTACTCTAAAACTTATAAAAAAATGAAAATATAAATAATATAGTTCAAAGTTTTAGTTCATTATAAAAAGTGGTTACAAGGATCGTTAGAAGAATGACAAAAAGTTATGGAATAAGTTATGTAAGTCAACAAAGTTTTCAAAAAGAATTTCAAAACTTTATTAGAAGAAAATGAATAAAAAAAATGGTATACATGTCAGAAGTTATTTCAAACGTTTAGTATTTGAAGATAGAAGATGCTGAATAGAGCCCAAAGTTAGTTTAAAACTTTCATCCAATGCTATGACAAATTTTTCTAGAATTACGTAAAAAATAAAATAAGTTAGATTTTTTTTAATGATTTCAAGACCCAACTCCACTTGTCAAACATATTTGGGTAATATGTTTGACATGTTCTTCAAAAGTTGGATTAAAATATCATCGAAATTACTTTATGAAGATTGAATAAAATGTTCATCAAAGTTTGTTAAGTTAATCCTTAATGATATAAAATATTCATCAAAAGTTGGATTAAAACAACCTGTTTACTATTATCTAATCGAATCTATTGTGAGTTATATGCTAAACTTCCTACTAATTCTAACTAAAAGCAATTTCAAAGCCCTAGATGAATGATATGCACACTTTTCTCAAGATTAATCAATTCACAAACAATGCCTCAAGTTTGATCAACCCTAGCCCCTCACCCTTAAAGATGGATTCAATTGAATGATTCTTGATCTTGAACTACCGGGTTTCTTAATTAGATTAATTACTTTATTCAAGTCAATTAACCCCTAACCCTAATTGAAAAAGTGGGAATTTCTTCCATCACAATTGTCAAATTGAATTGCATGAAGATTACAAACCCTGATTGAAGAAAAGTTAATCTTCAAAGATAGAAGTTGGAAAACCCTATTACAAAACTTCTTTGCCCATGAGAGATCTATCCCACTAATTGAAATCTTCTTCCTAATTAACGCAAATCAAGATTGTAATAACTCAGGCCTAAAATCATCACAATCAACAATATAAATCATGAACAACTTCAAAATCAAAACTTCATTCAATTAGAAGATAAATCAATACATGAAGGCTAGGGTTTCTCAAACCTAGGGCATGACATAACTACTCTTCTATGAAGAGATTAACAACAATAATAATAACAATGGAAGAAAAAGGAAATATCATGATGATAAAACCCTTATAGTGGTGTTGTTTGCAAATCTCCAAGTTGTAGCATGAAATTCCCCTTCAAAAGCTGCTCCAAATGAGTTTCTACGGTTTTTTGGATGTAATACAAGTGATTGGTTCCCCAAATAACAAAATAAGGCGCATATATATATAAGCTATCTTGTACACGACCCCTATACGACCCGTGTACAATGGGTAGTGTACTCATTAACTTAACGCTTCTTTCCTTTTTTAGCATATGTACACAACCTATTGTACACAAGTAGTGTATGTTGGGTCATGTACCCTAGGACCATGAATTTTTCATCAAATTTTCTCCCCCAAAAAATACACCAGTTGTGTAAAATAACTAGTATATGAGCAACAACTCCACAAAAGCTCCAAAACTCTCCAAAATCTTGGCTTTTTCCATTAGTAATCCTTTGAAAAGCCCAATTGTTCCATAATTGTCCCTAAAACACATAATTAATTCAATATACATCCTTTTCTTCAATAGATCAAAGAAATAGCATAAGAAATATGCTCAACAATGCACCAACAACAAATGTCTCATGACACTTATTAATGTTATATAAAGAATATTTAGTCCATACACGTCCTAAACATGGTGTTTGACAGGATGTCTGAATTGTTTCGAATTTCCCTTGTTTCAAACTTGATTTTTACATATTAAACTCATATCCTACTTCAACTAAAACACTACACAAACATTATACACTATACCACAAGCATTTAACATCTGAAAACAAGTATAAACTTTACTTCTCAACATGTAACAACTCTCAAACATCAATTAACATGAATCAAAGTCTTCCTCACCAACTCAAGCATACTCAAAACAACTCCTACTTCAATTACAACATCATACAAACAATATACAACACATAAACACAACTTCTAATACTTCAAATCCATTCAACACATCAAACACCATCAATTCCTCCGTCAAACCCCATAATTACTATTCATCACCTTCCTCAACAAGCCATCTCATATATCTACCATTAAACCAACACATACAAACATAAACAATAATTAAAACAAGGTAAATAACAACTTAAATAAGGAAAATGGACTTATCTCTTCTTGGCAAAATAACTTCTTGGTTTTCTTTATCCTCTTTTCTTCTTCCTAGCTCTTGAAGCTTGTGAATGCATGACCTTCAGCTTCTAACTTGTTTCCTTATTCTAATTCCTTCTTCAATCTTATTGAGATGTAGATTTGAGGTTGATTGATTGAAGAAAAAGGAAAAGAAGAGGAAGAAGAATGTAAGAAAGGAAAAAATGGAAAATGAGAAAGAAAAGGAAGGGGAAAAAAAAAAGTAAAAGAAGAGGGAAAAAGGATAGGAATTAAACAATATTTTAGAAAAATTATAGAGTAAAGGTTTTAGCTTAAACTTTCAGATAATTATATTTAGTATCATAAGTAATTAGAAAATAATTTGAGAACATATATATTATGAATTTATAATTTGATATAAAAAAATATAATTTCAAAAGTATAATTTGTGAAAATATGATATTTACCTTGAGTTCAGATTTAAAACTGATATTTTTAAACAAGTAGTTAATTTGAAAAATTATTAAAATTTTACAAAATAAAAAATAACTAAAGTTTAAGGGTTTTAGGAGTTTTCAAAACATTTAAAATATTTATTTTGAGATGAAAATGAATTGAATTTGAAGAAAAAAGGAGTTTAACTAAAATAAATGATTGGGTAGAAATAGCATAGTTTGATTTATCAAATCGATAGGAAAAAAATAGATATTTTGAAAAGAATATTGAAAAATCTTATATCTCAATTTAACTGATTTTACTAATTCAATTATATCAAATTATCTATTCCGTTCTCTATTGTTTACTTAGATTATTTATTTAAATTATCTAACCATGTTCAAAATTAACTATCTATTATATTATTTAATTAAATCATCTCTAAATTAACTAGGTGAGAGTTTAGTATTTCAATAATACAGCTATATCATTGGAAATAATCTCTCACTAATACATAGGAAACCTCACATTGCAGATGTTACACACCTAAAAAATAACAATACAATATCCAATGCATCTAAACATCCAGCTCTTCCAATCTCTCATCAAAATCTAACCCATAGAACATGTAATATAGTATCTAGATCAAATCACTTTCATAATCTGAAAAAGAAGCGATGAGCCGAAACCTAGTACAAAGTAACACAAGCATATACGATATGATCACACACACCTATTGTAATGCAATATAAGAACCAATAATTTAGATTTTTAATTTAGGTGTAGAAAACAATAGTAAAACAATCACATTTCAACAACACGTTGTAGGAATCTAAGGGTCTTGAATAGCAATAACTCCCAACAAGTTGATTTAGGTAATCCGAATACCAATATCCCTTATAAGAAATTTTAGTAAGTAGTTTCGTCAAGGGGTCGCAACTATCACACGTCACAACCGTTACATTTATCTACCTATCACAATTCATAATATAATGGAACTCAATCAACACCCATAGTTGTAAACCACATTATATTACTCCTTTCCAGTCCAGATTAATGTTACCCTAATACCATCTGCCATATAAATTGCCTAACAAGCCACCAGTGGTGGCCTAAACACCTAACTATCGTGCTAGCACTGCTATGCAATACAAGGTTATTGCTCCTCGGATCAGATTAAACGACAAAAAAACACTCAAGTAATTGATTAGATTGTTTTATGTATCACTTCATTTTAAGATGCCTACCTTAACAAGCAATACAAAAATCACTATACAACTAGAACTCAATATACAAGATGACTGTCTATTAACCAATGCCATAGGAATGTAAAACTAGAGGAAGAAAGATAAAACTCTTATTAATTCTCTATTTCAATTAATTTAACCAAGTTATTTTAGTATAACCAGTTAATTATCCTTCAACCATTTTATTAATCCTTAATTCGATTATTAATTAAATTCATTTGATTAATTATTTACTAAAATATATTTATTTAAAGTAAATTTTATTTCACAAACTAATTACAAGTAGGGTTGAGCAGGTAACCCTATTATATAAAGTACTCACCTCGATCTTGCTTGACCGGATATGATATGGGTAAGTATTAAGCGCCACAGAGTAGGATACAATATCAATTTTTCAAAACTTGCTCTTATAGGATAGGGTATGGGTATACGATCTTCAGACCTTATACCCATCCTACAACCTATATTATACGGTAGAAGATACGGGTTCTAGGATATCATGTATCCACCTTGTTAGATATTATACAATAAATAATGATATTCTATATTTTATTTTGGAACCACTTATATTCAAGATTGTTATTTGTACACTACATTTCAGAAAGTTTTATTATAGAAAGATTTGTATTGTTTTATTTTAGAATGATTTATTATTTTTATTTAAAAAAACCATGGTTATATATACATACTTAAACTCCCAAATTATATAGAGATTTTGTTTATATTATAACACTAATTAATAAATAAAAGTAGTTCCAAAGTTTTTTAATTTTGGAATTTTGTGTGAGTTTTATAATTTTGTTTAATATCACATACATAGGTTCCACCAGTATTTGTTATATGTTTCAATTTTCACACATTAATAGATTCTATATATTATAGAACTTGTAATATTAACAAATTACTTTTTTAATTTCTTTCCGCATGTTATTTATATTAAATGTATGAAAATAAGATAGTGTTGCATATTACATGAAAACATATCAAAGACTATAAACTTTATGTTTTAAATAGAAAGAAAAAAATATAGAGATTTTATAAACGAAAAAAATTTGTAGGTTCCACAAGATACCTTGTATCCTGCAGATTTTATAGGGTACAAGGCACATGATCGGTACAATTGAGCCACAGGATAGATTCCGAGTAGGAAATTTAACACCCTGTACCTTACAGGGTAGGATACAGGTAATGCTTCATACCCTATCTACCCTGTACCCGCTCACTCCTATTACAATGGATTAAGTGGAAAATTAGTTTATATACTATTTATTGAACCAATTTAGTTTTTAATTGGTTCAAGTTCTTTTCTCTTCTTCTTTACTTTATTTAGTTAAATTTTATTGAGAATGGATCTGGCCAAAGGATGAAGAAATTAGGGTGAATTAACCCTTTAAACCATACATAGAGTTAGTTCAACTATGAACTGGTTTGTTTCACATGAAATACACCATTTTATTTTGTTATTTCATTTTATTTTATATATTTTTGGTATTTAAATATTGTTTAGAAAATCAACTAATTTTTAATATTATTAATCTAATCATAATTAATTTTAAATAATTATAAAATATAAGTCACAAACAGGTGTTTACAATCAAGGTTTACTCAACAAGATCAAAACTTCTACAAGTTCAAAGCAACCTCAATTCAAATATTTAATGTTAAATATGAAATTTTATATTTATTATATTTATTTCATGTTGATTCCATGCTAATCTATAAGTTATAAACTTTCAAAAACAATCAAAATCCAAAATTTTGTGAAGACACGTTTTAGGTCGACTTTCGCTTGATTTAGAGATCTAACTTGAATTTTCATGAAGAACACTTTGAATATGAGGTTGAAGCTTTGAATGTCTTCATGAGCATTCAAACTATTTTCTAGAAAAGTTTTAGAAACTTAAACTCACATATAAACCAATTTCAACTTTCATATCATTATGAATAAAATACTATTCTATATCACAAATACATATCTATTCTTTTATATCATTTGACATATGCATGCTTTATATATAATTATAAATTTTAAAATTAAATTGACATCAATTACACAAATTAATCATATATTTTCATCAAATTATTGTTCAATCCAAATCTTAATTAATTAACCAAATTAACACAATCATTGCATGTAATTAACCAATTAAATTAAAAATCATGTATTTATTCATATAAATATATCAAACTTATTTTTATCATGCAAACATTATGTCACGCCCCAAAGGGTAACCTAAACACAACAGTCCGCCACACTTAATATTAAAGCTTAAGTATGACTACCTTTGTCCTCCCATAAGCTTCGATACCGGTGTAAAGCGTACGTTCACGCTCATAGAGGACCAACTTTGAAACAAGTTGTTTAATAAGACATTCATATAATAGTTTAAGAATGGACATCATAACATAATAACTTAAAATACGAAACATATATAAAGGTCTTACAAACATCAAAGGGGCATTCTCTCGCTAAAAGATATAGTTTATCATAGTCTAGCAAAGCTTAGTCAAAATAATTACAAGGAGATTTACTTAGAAGTCTAAGTCTACATCTACATCTAGTCTTTAACTTCTTCCAAAAATTCCTTAAGCTAAAAGGTAATATCTACGAGAAATACCCTCAGGGCTTCAACCATAAATGGGGAAATTGCAAAAGATATCTATAAGGAGGTAAGCTTATTGCTTATTGAGAATTAAATCCACAAGCAAAGTACTCAACAATCAATAATCAACCAAGTTGTTTAACTAAGCGTATGGAATGCAAGCAATCACGTGAACAAACAATACAAATGATTTTCCGGGAATCATATGTTTGAATAGATTTACCCCTCCATTCAGTGGTTAAATGTTACGGGCAACGAAGCCATAATTCGCAAACAACATATTTTGTAGTTTCGTACAGAGTCTTACTAATCGCTAAAATGTAGTTAATTCGGGTGCTCACAGACCATTTAATTACAGACAATTTAAGTCATAAATTATGATTTTAGGTCATCGACCTCATTACTATGCCCTCGTCCCACTAAGAGTCTAATAATGAATGCAATGTGACTCACTACATGTCATGCATGAATTATTTAATTTAAGTAATTATGGCGTAGCATTAATAATTTTATAAGTGACCATAGAATTTGCAGACAATCAATACTAAACTAGATCATACAATGATTAGTTAATAATTCCCACCTCGATTTACTTATCATAACTTCAATCATGCAAGTAAAACAGATGCACTTTCATATTTTATCTTTTCACAAATCTAATGTCACTGAGCTACATGCAAATACAGAAGTACAATTACGAGAATTTAAACTCACTTGGCCATATCAGAAGCTCCTTAGTAGAAATAGTCCTCTAGGTAGGATAGCTCGGACTCCACGTTACCTATACAAAAAAATAAATAAATACCCAAAATGAGTATTTCTCGGAAGATCTAATTAAACTTGCAACTCTATTCAACTAAGTTCATCAAAATTCGCATAGAGTGAAATTTTAACTTAAAATGGTCATAACTTGCTCATTTAACTCAGAATTTCGCATATTATATACTGATTTCTACCTACTCGAAAAGATCTATCAATTTCTAAGGTTATTTCCTACATATAAGGTCATTTGGGTTGCTAAACTCGGTACAGATTTAAAACGGAATTTTCTAGATTTTGCAAAACAATTTTCCAACTCAACTTTATTCAAAAATCCTTTGGCAAAAATATAGATATATATGATTGAAAAATCCTTTGAGTATATATATAAGCTCACTTTATATGCAAAAATTCTAATGATAGCGTCTCAACGATTTATTTAATAAAACAATTCATTTTGAAGTGTTAAAACCTAAACTTGACAAATTTCTTTTCAAAGTATTTTGAAGAAACTTTATATTTTCCTAGGTTATCATAAATGAGTATATTCTTATTTTGTTTTTTCATTTCTTTTTTCAAAACAAATAAATTTTTTCCTTAACTTTGTCTTTTACAATATTTTACTTCTAGTGATAAAAAAACAAAGTTACCAAAATTCTCATTAAGTTGTTGATAACCTATTTATAAACTTATCTTTAGAATAGTTTTAGCACATGAGTTTTTTCCTCTTATATTCTTGTTTATTAACTCTTTAAAAAAATAAATTCTTTTTTCTAAGACTTGGTCTTTTATTTCCTCTACAAATTTTATTTGAAAAGAAATCATCTTTACTAATAAAATCTTTTGTTTTTGATCTTATCATACTTATATTCTTTTTTTTTAAATAGATTCCTTTTTTAGAAAATTGAAAATTCATTATTTTTTAAATGGGTTTATAAATTTATGGGTTGATTTTATTTTAACTTTGAAAACTAATTTGCTTCTTGTTTTTGTTATAGAGTTTGAAAAGACTTTAAATCTTAAGCTTTTTGTGAAAACTTTGAATACTGACAAATTATTTTTTTACTAAGACTTAGGTTACCATATTATGAAAAGAAAGTGTTTATTTCTTATATTTCCTTGGTAAAGCTATCTTCGTTATTTGAGAAAACTTTGAGAAAACATGTATTATTCCATTTCTATATTGTTGACGATAACTCCATTATTTAATGACAAATTACATAATAGAAAATTTAGTTTCATGTTCCTTTATTAAAAAAAATACTTTAAATTTAGTTGAGACAATATTATTATGTAGATGCATATATTACGAGCATGTAGTATGTAGATGATGAAAATATAAGATAAGAAGCAAGATAATATTAATAAGCAATATAGCAATAATATGCAAGATATTATAGTTAACTATTGGGAACCTTAGCTTCATCAATGTAATCCGGTTATGTATTGAGAGCCTTAGCTTCATCAAGGCAACCCGATCAAGTATTAAGAGCCTTAACTTCATCAAGGTATCCTAGGACCATGTCCTAAAAAAAAGAAAAAGAAAGAAAAGAAAAAACAATAATAAGCTTGTTAGTGAGTTAGTGAGCATTTAGGCTCTAAATATATATATATATATATATATAGATAGATAGATAGATAGTAACATATATATAAAGTTAGGTTAGAAGCATGATAATAATAATAATAAGATTATAATAACAACATAATAGTAAAATAACATAATATGAAATTTATTCATGAACAAGAATAAAACATGAACATAATTTTGCTTCTATAACATTGGAATGTTTAAGAAACATATACCATGGTTATGTTAAGTTACATGACATGGTAAAAAGAAAGGTAAGAACTTTTATCTAAGAAGATAATATGGAAGTGGTAGTAGAAGAAAAGCTTGAATAGTGTTTATGTGTGTAGGAATTGTATAGGAAAATTGGGTAGTGAAAGAAAGAAAAGAGATATTTTGGTAGAGTGTTTGAGGAGAGATTTTGAGAGAGTTTTAGTAAGGTGAATAGGTGTGTGAAAGAATTGGAGGGAGATGGGGTATTTATAGAATTTTTGGAGTGAAAATTGAGTAAAATAAATAAATTAAAAAAGAAAATAAAAATATGTGTATGGGAGAGAGAGAGAGGTCGGCGCCACTTATAGAGAAGAGAGGGGAGTTATTTTGATTTGTTTTATATTTTTGTTAATTAAAAGTAATAAGATGTAAAGTTTGATGTGAATGAAGATATATGGGAAAAATAAAAAGTAGATAATAGGTATGGTAGAGTGTAGAAATAGGTATAGAAAAAGTAGAGATAGGTGAATAGTAATAAATAGTGTAGATAATACTATGAATAATAGAAAGACAAATTAATACCGGTAGTAAAGAAAATATACGTAATTAAGCTATATATGATATTTTTAAATTCCAAAAAATTATAAAACTGATATTTTTTAAATCCTTGTTTATTTATGAGTTTACTGGTATCATCAAAATATTTTTGCCGTTGAGGGTACCAGGGCATGATTTTCGAAAATTGATCCCGTTCGAATTTGTAAGACACCAAAATTTTTTTAATCTGATATTTTTATGTATCATTATATTATTACGAACTATTATTCCCTACTACTCAATTTCGTTCTTTTGGGATTAGGAACACGAGACTGCTGGATCTAATCTATTAAGGTTTGATGCGTATTTGTTGATCTTAGGGTTTCCGGTTGACTTCCGGTTTAGGATTTGGATATAACCGTAGCATAAAATCTAGGGGATTACACATTGATCACAAAAATCATATACAAAAACACAACCAATTATTAAACAACAACAATTATGTTATTGAAGTTAAGATTACTTATTTAGTTGTATAACAAGTAAAAACCCAAATTATTACTATAAAACTTTGCATGCAAATTGTAATGCTTCTACCCTTTCCCAAACTCCTCTTCTTCTACAATTTGTTATCCTTTGTTTTGTTGTTAGATTAGGTACGGGTTTTTTAAGAGGGAAATTATAAACCCTTAGATTTTTCGGTAATTATAAGTAAACCTTAATAACCAAAAGTCAAATCGAAACCCTAAAGTCAACCTAATTTTATGTTAAGTCTAGTGAATATAGATCCAGCAATTCGCACGTGAAACCAAAAGCAATAAAAATGAGATAAATTCAAATCATGTTTAGTAAAATTAGTATAAAACCTAAAAAGATCATATCGATTATAGTTTATAGTTAGAAAATGAAAAATTACAGATGAACCGTTGGTTATAAATACACAATAGGAATAAAAATAGATCCATAACTTTCAATCTAGAATTCAAATAAATATTTGGATTACACCATTATTCTAGTTAGAGTATTCTAAAGCTCTTAAAGACTAAAACAAAAATTGAACTATTAAGCTTAGAAAACCCTAATCTGGTGAAATAAAACCGTAAAGATAATTAGTCGTGTAAACTTTAAACTTAAATTTGAATTCAGTAACAATATAGAAAAATTATAAAAAATTTACATAAATTTTTGGAGATAGAACTCTCAAATAACTAACATATTCATACTTGTTTAACTTAATAAACTATTCTAAAATTAAGATATTAATTAACTAAATAATGTTATATTAATTTCCCCTCAAATTCAGTGCAAATTGCAAATCACATATGGTTGAGAATTCAGTGAAATTTGTTGGCCAAATCCTTGAGGAAAATGGGGTCAAGAAGAGCAAATAAAGTCAAAGAAAATAAGGAAAAACCAATAATAATCACCCAACAAAGTAAGCTTATTTAATACATGAAGAGGCCACACAAAATAAGCAAATTCAGTGGAACTTCTTCTTCTTCTTGGCCAAAAAACAACAGCTCCATCTTGCCTATTCATACATATTAAGTTAGATACAAACAAAGCCATTTAAACATACAAAAACAACCCAAACCAGCATACAAAAACAACCCAAATTAGCAACAAAACACACATAAACTCCTCCATTAGAAACAAGCATCCATTAATAAGCTCCAAACTTAGGAGGAAAACAAACAAGGTAAGTGTAAATTCGTTTTAAGTTAATCATGTGTCAAAACATTAGCTAAAACAATATTATTGTTAACCTAGGTTCATATCAAGCATTGGGAAAAGATTTAGGATCATCATATCAGCTCCTATCAGGTAATATTCAACCATAAAACCTTATTCATGTATTATACCATGTATAGAAGTTAGAAATCATATAGTATGATGGGTATAAGATGCTATATGAGTTGTTATGTGACGAAAAATACTTGTGGGACATTAAAATACACTTAGAAGTAATTTAAATACAAGTATAATATACATATAAAATAACAAAGTTAAGATTCTAAAAAGAGAAAATTGAGAAAGAAGATGAATAGCGTCAACATCGTCCATACATTGACGGTGTATGTGCTCAACACCAGCGGTGCACATGAGTAGGCCGGTGGTGTTGAGACGGTGTGCATTAGAAATCAAAAGCTATGTGAATTTTCTTTACGTAAAATGAACGAATGCCAACAAACTAGAATTCAACACTGGCGGCGTTGGTACCAGCATACATAGTACACTAGCGACCTTCGAAGCCAATGTACACTAGAACTTGAAGCGTGTAAAAATTACATGAGCATCGGCATCCTGGGATTCAATGCCGACGTTGTAGGATGTTGGCATACGTGCAAAACTTCTCCCAGAACAAAAAATTGTTTGCTGTAAAAAATCAAATAAATAAATAAATATATATATATATAAGAAGAATGGAACAAGAACAGAAAAAATAAAGAAATAAATGTAAATAATTCAATACTAATATGTTTAACTAATCCTTAAGTATTAAACTTTAAATAACAGTTATAAATAGGAAACACTTTTATTATTATACTAAACGAATAAGAATAGAATATGATAAATATTCGATACCTGTTTTAGACAGATAAATATATAAGAATGGAAATTTAGAATGAGCTAAAATTTTGAATAACGTGATTTCTAAAAATAACAAGATAATCATATGAAATAGATCAAGAGAAGCACGATAAAACTAAATGATAGAAAATAAAATTAGTTACTATAATAGCTCGACTAAAAAATGATATAAAAGTAATAATAATAGTAATGATAAAATATTGATCTATTAAATTCTAACTCTACAACTACCTATAAAAATATAAATGTCAAATAAGACCGAGACAAGTAACATGCAAATAAAAGTTATCTAATAAAAATCTAATATCATAGGATCATTACCTTAAATGACCAATACAAGTAATAGAAATATATGTATAGAACACTTAGGCACTCGTAGGAGTTTAGTTATACAATATATATTTTATTGATGAATGTTTAATTCATCTCGATAGGTGATCTTAATACTATCAAAGATTTTTCAGCGGACTATTACGATTAGTCAAGATGAGCACGTGAATAACTTAGATCTATTACATTGTTTGTGTTTGTAACTAGTGTCATATGTAATGAAAAGATAATAATATGGTTGTTGTGGAATATATTGAACATGTGATGTGAGTTGTATGTTTGACAAATTAGAATAATAAAAGTAATAATACAGATTGCTTGATGACTTGAGAAAAGCATGCTATATGTGTTGTGTATTATATGATCACCATAAGCCTAACTATGAATTACTAGCTTTATAATTAAAACAGGCATACATTACACGAACTGCGTTATTGCATATTCAAAAAGGTAACAACCTACTACGTGTTAATATTCCGATTCTCTGTTAATACTTGATTTTTCTAAAGTGTTAGTTCTTCCAAGGTTTTCTTTGTTCCATCAGTTCTACGGGAACTAAGTAGCAACGAAGAACGTTACCCATAGTATTGCTTTGAAATTACTAATACTTAGGGAGTTTCTAAGGTATAATGCAGGAAATGGTTAGTTAAACCATCCTAAAATTAAAGTGATAATCCTAAAACGAGAAATCGTTGATTTTCCTGTGTACTTAGTCCCTCCTGGGCAGGTGGGTCATTAAGTAATTGTTCTTCAACCTTAAAAAGAAGGTGCAAATCTTTTCCTTATTTGGATTCTAGATCATCGAAGCTTGTATTTGTACATATGCTTGATTGTTGCATTACATATGATTTACTAAAAAACTTACTTGATATGTAATATGTCTGGTTATTCACTAAGCCCATGGTTTCGCTCACACTCCTAAAGACTTTTTAGGTTAACTCTACGACCATGGCTTGTATCTTCTAAGAGCATGGCTCCGGTAAGAACTTAGAAGCTAGAAAAATATAGAATCTTCGGGTTATGTTATTTATCTTTATTTCTAGATATAAGTTAGATAGTACTTGTACTATTAGTTTGTATTTTAGGAGACATATAGAATAGAATTATAGTATGTAATATTATTATGATATTCACTACTTGTGATGTCAGATATATATTAATTTATGGCTTATATGTATTTATCATTTCTTATCGATGCAACTAAAAGATCATATTATTTGAAATATGTCATTCTCTAAAGGTTAGCTAGTAATGGTGTACAAGTGTGGCTTGTGTACTACTATCAAGATACCCTTGAGGTGTGACAAGATTAGCCGTTGAGTGTATTTGGCAAGGGAATGGTTGAATTGCTTTGAGCAATTGGTTGATGTGTGTGATATTTGGGATGTGTTTGAGTTTTTGTTTTGGGTTTATGTTTGGCTTTTGGTGTTAAGAGTGTAGGTCATGGGTTACTGTTGGTGATAAGATACTCGGTTCATGGTAGTGTTTGAATGCTAAGAACTGGTGTTGGATTTAGTGGATTTTGGGGCGTCTATGCAAGATTAGTTATGGCTTCTTACAACTTAGCCAAGGAAAAGGCTTTTTTTAATGTATTAGGTTGGAACATTCGAATAGGAAATTGGATTTTTGACTTCAACCTACTAAGGAAACAACTTACTAAGTAGATTTCAGGTAGCTAGACCTGTGTAGATAGATGCATGAATTTATCTAAATATTCTTGCAATGTGTCGGTTTAATGCAACTATTTAAGGTCAGACATAGAATCCTCAAAAGTCTTCTCATTAAATCTAGCTTGGAGGGCTTTAGTAAGCTCCTCCCAACTTATAAGACTGGTTTCATTCTTATATTTGGATTAAGTTACACACCATTCATATGGTTTATCCTCTAAATTCATGAGGGTGATACTTACTTTAAGGTGCTCAAGTGTGACATTAAAAGCAGAAAATTGCTTAACCCTCACTTGCCAATTTCGTATTGTTTCTCCATTAAAAACAGGAAACTCTAGTTTCATACCTCTCATGGGTAGTTGATAATCATTACCCCCTTTGTTCAAACTTCAACTCCAACCAGTAAAGCTTTCGGTGGTGCTATAGCAGGAGCCTTCCCATGAAATGCCACAATGGAAGGTGAGCCAATGTTGACATTAGTTGCTTGTATCTGCTGTCTTATCTCTTCTAATGTCTGAATTTGTTTGTTCATTGTAGCCTTAAATTACACTAGGAATACTCAAGGGGGAGAAGGTGAGCTGAGTATTTTCCCTAAAAACCCAAATAATTAAATTTAATTCCAATAAGAATAAGATATAGACTTAATTGCAGTGAATAAGTAATAGCAGATACAATGTATAATTTAAAGAGATAGAGATAGAGAAAATCAAGCCAATATTTTAATGTGGAGTTCGGCCTCTTCCTACTCTCCACAGTCCATCAAATGCCTCAATCAAGATCTTCACCATCACTTATATTAATTTCAGAAATTAGCTCAAGATGGGCAATTGCACCACTTCAGGAAATAAAATATTTCCTCTCTCTCGAAATGCTCTTAAATGAATAACAATAAATAAGAATTGAGTAATGTAGTGTATTTTCTAATTCTTTTTTATTTGCAAAATTATTTACAAAAGAACAAAAAAGAAATAAAATAATTTTTTTGATCGTGATAAAGAGCTCGTTAATGATTTTGGCACTTTGTTCCATACCCTTTTTTTATTCTCCCAAGATTGAATATATATATAGCATTTGAATTTTAAAAGTCCGTTAGTGACAATGTCAATAATCAACCAAATATTTAATACGCTTCAACAACTCTTTCTTTGCCACATCAACTTCAGTATATAAGCCATCACGCCTCAAATGTTTGTCCCCCCTTCATTTGTCGCGTCTCAACTTTGCCCTCGATAACCTTTCACACTGTGCTTCGTCGAGTTTCAAATTTGAACTATCATGCTCTAAATTGGGATATATCGAGGCAGTGACGCGACCCTCGACCAACACTGTGAAATTTTTAGCTTTGTCAAGCCTTGGGTTTAAATTGGTTGCGCCATAACTCTTCATCATGTCAAGGTCTCGACGTGACCCTTGACTAACACTATCCACTCCTTTGTCTTGTTGTGCTCTGGACTTTAAGTTGTCACACTCTGATTACTTGACATGTTTAGGCCTCGACAAACCCCGAACATTGTTTCTTTATATTTGAGCTTGTCAAGTTTTGACCTTTACTTTGTTGCGCTTTGATTATTTGATATAGTTTGCCTTCGACAGCTTCTTTTTCTACTAAAACCTATAGAAGACTCCACAAACATGCACAATATGCACATATATATGACTAATTAAGTGTAGTTTACAACAGATAAATAGTTAATTATGTATTATATTGTCTCATCAAAATCCACATTAATTACTTCAAGTTCAACATAGGTTGCTAGTTTTATGGTATTTGAAAATAGTTGGACCCAACCGTCGTTCTTCTTGAACTGTTCCCTCATCAATCGTATAGCCTCTTCAAGCTTTTTATAATCACGAGCTTCTCCTTCTATAGCCACTACTAGCTCTGATACCAAATGAAGCATTGAGCACACGGCAACAATATAAACAAGAATAGGAAAATTCTATGGCTCAAATACAAGCCGCAACTCAAATGCAAGTTGTAAATTTAAAGCAATTGCAATGTTCTATTTTAATTTTTCATTGATTATTTTGGTATCTGTTAAGATACTATATATACTAGAGTGCTCTTACAAAATTGGGCATAATATTGGCATGTGGTTAGTTATGTCAGCTCATACATCATGATCATCATATATATTTTTTTGCATACTACGTGTCTACTTCTACCTTACATACTAGCACTAATATTGTTGATAGAACCTTGTAATTATAAATCAGGCTGGGCCATGTGGCCACTTAATCAGTAATGGGACTCTTTATTCTTTACTATCCAAGCCCACGTAAGTAGATAGCTCAACACCTTCATGCACAGATCCATCCATATGAATTTCCAAATCTCCATTCACTTGTAGATCCTTAGTTGATCCCAACAACATCACTTCACAACTCAATTCACCACTTTCTCTTTCTTTTGTATTCCAAATCCACGCTTAGTTTACTATTAAAAAGTTTGTTTTTTTATTTATATTTATTTTTACAAATAGTATTATTAAAATCGATATAAACGGATATCAACCTAACATCTAATCTAATCAAGAAACCAAATGTATCCATAAGCATTTATATCCCCTACTTTTTTTGTGTTGTTTTGGCCATTTTATATCCCGTACTTAAAACGGGGGAAAATGAAGAGGAAAAATAATCTAGTTCTCAAATGACTTTGAGCTTTTAAATGATAAAGAGGGAAACAAGAAAAGTGGATATGAGAAACCTTTCCTTCGATTTTAAACTAATCGGGCCAACCATGAGAGGACAAATGGTGATGAGACACTCGTGTTGTAATTTTTTCCCATCATTGTTACCCACGTGGATTTGCCTCAGCCACATGAGCATTGATCTAGTTCATACAGCAACAGCGAAGATCCGGACCCGGAGCCAACTTTATCTCGTTTGTGTTGGCCCAGCCGGGACTGCTATGTATGGGCTAGCAGTGGAATCAAACAACGCAAACCCAACGTGTGAAAATAGATATTTGGAAGGGCAAAATTGGTAAATGGAACAGAAAATGGAGGACTGAATCGTCCCATCAAAAGGGCGGAATAATTAGCGTTGAATTTGAGGAGTGGTTTTGACAAATCATAACAACGTTATTTAGGAGGTTGCCTTTTAATGATTTGACCGAGAAAATAGAATAGGAAAAAAAAAAAAAACTAAAACAAAAAAACTGGACAAGACAATTATTGTCTATTATTACAGATATTTTCTTTGTTTTAAAATTCATCAATCACCCCCCTGGTAATACGCTTTTTCTCTCATTACTTTCCTCCTCCTTATTTCGATTCTCTCTTTCCTTCCTTCCCTTTTCTCTTTGAGACTCGCTGTCAGAGGAAGTGTTTGGCAATCTCTCTCTCTCTCTCTACATATATATCTCTATCTGGGAATAACAATGGCCGATCAACTCACCGATGACCAGATCTCCGAGTTCAAGGAAGCCTTCAGCTTGTTCGACAAGGATGGCGATGGTCCGTTGTCCTTACACCTCCCCTCCTTTTCTCTCTCTTATGTTATTTGTCATTCGTAGTTCATGATGTTGTATTTTGTAATTTCTTTTTACTCTCTCTCTCTCTCTCTCTCTCTCTTTTTAATTCACTTATGATGAAGGAATCTTCTGTTATTTTGTCTATCTTGTGCTACCGGCCTCCTTTGGATGTGTTGCCTTCTGGAATTTCTTAGGTTTTTTTGATTGATTTGTTTCTTCATTCTTTGTTTCATATGTGTTTTGACATGTGAATTTCATTTCACTTTAAGGTCCGTGTGAGTATCTCCTATTTTATTTAAAATTTACAATTTTATATTTTTTTTTCAATGTATTGTTTAGCCGAATTAAAATTTATTACCGTAATAACAGAAGCACAAAACACCAAACTATTTTTTCCCCTTTTGATCTTAAGATATCATGTGAATCCCGAGAAACATGTGGAGTGTATCGGTGATCCAATAAGAAAGTTTCATAAGGGATTAGACTAGGGTACAATGAGACAGAAGTCTCTTGAGAATTAGTAAGTGTAAAGGTTTCCCCAAATAAAGAATTCTGGAACAGAGGCAATAGCAAGGATTTATTTTTTTTATTTTTATTTTTATTTTTTGTGAGGATGTCTGTGCACAATTGACATGATCAATAGTAGTATGTATAAAGCATAGTAAATTGAAACCCTGCATTATTGTCATTTGCTTCCTTTTGATGTCTTACCATGGATGTGAGGAGTTCCTTCTATATATGGATAAATGCATCATGATCCAAAAACCATCGAGTATTTTCCGATACATTTCTAAACTGTAAAAATATGATTTTCCCCCTCCCAAGCTGGAGGTAAACTTTACTTTTAAATGAAGAGTTTTGGAGTTATAAACCTTTACACATGCCAATTTTAGAGAGTTGTAGGGTTGTAAAACCGTTTTTCTAAAGCTTGGGATGCATTAGACAAGATCAGTAGTTTTGGTTTGTCCAAATCCTAATTATAGACCCATGCTTACATCTCATGGTTTATGTTTTTTATATTAGTTTGAAAGATATCAATTTGCCTTAAAAAATTAGGGGATAAAATGCAGATGTATAAAATCATTATCGGTTTAAAGTTTGGTGTTTCAATATGGTTCATCAAGATTAGATGTGGCAACATGTACTTTGTGGTAATCCATTTTGTTTTCAGATGTTTCTCTGATGTTCAATTTAACTGTTTCTCAAATGGCATCACTTTCTTTTTTGTTATGTAAATCTTTTTCTGTGTTTATCTGTTTGAATTTATTTTCACAGATTTACCTTTCTGGCAGGACATTTTGTGGGGCATTTGTAACTAGTGTGGAAGATTTCTTTTATCACTAACCGGATACTTGTTGCATATGTACATGGATTCTGCATGGTGTTATCATTTGTTTTATGTCCCAGCAATTAAATTTATCACCTAATTAAAGTTGAGATCTTATGTTTCCTCTTTTTTTTTTTTTTTTTGAACATCTCACACTTACATATTCCGAATATGGATTGCCCACTTAGTCATGGCCCAAGTATGGACTATTATCAAATTTGTTTTATTCATAAGACTGGGAATTGTAACCAAGAGCCTAGGTAGTTACCAGTTACTGTTAACCTCATTATGGCAGTTTATCTTCTTGCGTGCAAATACTTCATGAATATTGCCATTTTTTCCTGCTATTTGTTGTGGATTGCTAACCAATGGCCGGTGTGTTCAATTACTGGAAAAGATTTAAACTTACCAGAATTACATTTTGTTTGTCTATAGGTTGCATCACCACCAAGGAGCTTGGGACTGTGATGAGGTCACTGGGGCAGAACCCAACTGAGGCAGAGCTTCAGGACATGATCAATGAAGTCGATGCTGATGGTAATGGGACCATTGACTTCCCTGAGTTTCTAAACCTGATGGCCAGGAAGATGAAGGACACTGACTCTGAGGAGGAGCTAAGGGAGGCATTCAGAGTTTTTGACAAGGATCAGAACGGATTCATATCAGCAGCTGAGCTACGCCACGTGATGACCAATCTTGGTGAGAAGCTGACTGATGAAGAGGTTGATGAGATGATCCGTGAGGCTGATGTAGATGGTGATGGCCAAATCAACTATGATGAATTTGTGAAAGTGATGATGGCTAAATGAAGATCCCTAGTCCTAACCCAATCGTGGAAAGGAATGGAATTGACTTCATATAGTGGGTTTTCTGGTTTTAATTTTTACAGTTTTAACTTGATGTCCTTGTATTAAGCCTTGAAGAAAGAACCAATGTTGTCTTGTTGTTACATAATGTTTCTCTTTGACAGGCTATGCATTTATATTCCTCTCTCACTCTTCTCGCCTTTGCTCTATATGGTATGGTGAATATCATCAATATGAATGAGAGTCCAACTGGTTTGCTTTCAATTTCTACTTTGACCGCTAGATTGATACAATGAAGTTTTCTGGGTTTCATGCAGAGAGATTGTCTACATTGATAATAGTCTTGATGGTTCTTGATGCCATGGTTGGTTGATCAAAAAGATATTGGTTTTTATGGTTCACAATGTTAAGCACAGCTTACTTGTTAGTGGATAATTTTCCAGGAGATGCATGATCAAGATTATGAAACAATGATTGACTGTGGAGGTCTTACGATTCTGTGTCTCTAGCCTCTGAACCCTTTGGAAGATTATTGCAGAAACTTGAAAGCTCGACTGAAAGCCATATCTAAGTAACTTGTGGAACCACAATCACCACGTAGAATTGAAAATTACCTCACAACTTGTTAACGGATCCAGAGCTGAGATTGAGTCCAGCGTTCAGCAATAATCTATACAGAACATCATCTTTTATATGTACGAAATGCGTGCAAGAAGTTTGAGGCCACAAAAATCCCTACATGCTAAAGACAATAAGCTAGTCGATAATCCTACAAATGGCTTAATTAAACAAATCTGCCCTTTCTTGACTTAACAGGGAGGTGTTCTCTGACCAAAGAATTTCATGTATAGATTGGTATAGAAAGGACATTTAAGATATTAAATAAGCCACTGATATAACATAATCAATACATGATATTTCAAAAATATTAGAAAGGCATCAACTATGTCACTGTTTAAAAAAATCCTGAAAAATAGGATGAACATCGTCATCAATAATATAAATGAAGTGCATGAAGCAAATGTAAGATGTTAGAGCATCTACAACCCTAAGAACCACATCAGCTTCTGAAAGACATCTATTTTTTTAGAATCTCACTATTTTATTTTTAGATTGTTTAAAGACTTCAAAACTTTTTAAGATTTTATGGATCTGTATATTTTTTATATAATACTTTTTTTTTCCTCAAGTGATATTTTATTTTTATTTTTTTCCCAATCAGCGGACTTCAAAAGCAAAATTGAATGAATTAAAAAATGAAAAACAATTAGGCTGCAGGAGAAGCCACAACAATTTGACCAAGGGCAAAATAAAATAAAGGAAAGGAAGGAATGAAGAAGTGGAGCTTGTCAGGGTACCTTTCTTTTTGCCAAAGACTAATCCAACTTCTTAGGCAAAACTTCTGACTGGAAAGAGAGGCACGTGCAGCACCAAACCACACATGAGAAACCAAACAAAGAGCATAGAAGGGGTAGTTGGCGCCATAAATATTGTTGGTAGGTAATAGTATGTTTCTAAGAAATCCTATAAATTGTAGTCATTACAAGTTAGTTAGGAGAATTAAGAGATCCATAGATGCTGGACCAAATGGAAGTAACGGAGAAAAAGCTGAAGATACTATGCCTTCATGGGTTCAGAACCAGTGGCAGATTCTTGGAAAAGCAAATCAGTAGATGGGATCCCTCCATTTTTGCTCATTTTGATCTGGTAACATACTAGTACATTGGTAAAATGATGTCTCTTTATTTCCAAAGTAAAATTTCTGTGGTTTTTTTTTTTTTTTAATTTTAACTTTTAATTATTTACATCCATATATGTGAATCCATCATTCTGCAAGGCAGAAAAGTACACCGTGAAAATAGATCAAGGACAGTGCTTTCAGTTGGTTATATTTATTTACAATTTCCTGATCGTATTTGTTATTTTTCATACTGCTTATATAAATCTGCATCAGTATTTACTGGTTTAGATTTTTAGATAAGATGGGTATAAGAATTTCAGAAGGTACTAGTTGAGGTTTGAGTCACAAAATGATAAAACTTGTTTTCGGACCCTAGGCAGTATCTTAGCGCCTTTATGAGGAGACTGTTGGAATAAAAATATCAAAAGACAATTCTATCTTCTTGATTAGTATTTTAATTGGCTTGGTTCTGTTTATTCACAAAATTGACATGGAAAAAACATTGTCTGTCCGTTAAAGGACTTTCCGGATGGAATATTCCCAGCAGGAGGCAAGTCTGATATAGAAGGCTTCTTCCCTCCTCCTTACTTTGAATGGTTCCAATATGATAAGGTACTTCAAACTCTGCTCTCGTTGGATCTTATTTCTATTATTCAAACAATTGAGCTTAATCATGTATCTTCATATCAGGACTTCAAAGTATACACAAATTTGGAAGAATGCATTGCATATTTATGCGAATACATCACAAGCAAAGGTCCTTTTGATGGTCTGCTTGGTTTTTCCCAGGTATACCTCTTGGCCTAATCATTACAGTAGATGGAGAGATACATATTAAATTAGAAGCCAGCAAAATTCTCAGACTAGAATAGACAAGCACGGAACATTGGAACAATTGACTGGTAGAAAGAAAAGTTTCGGAAACATGCAACTTTCTTTGTACTAGCACAAGCTAATCCTCTAATTGCAAGGAAACAAGTAGAGTATTTCTTCCTTGTGACATGCTATAAGAGATACGAACCTGGCGGAATTTCAGAGTTCAGAGCAGGAGTTAATATTTTCTCTTTATGGTTGAACATGTTGATTACGCACATGTTGTGTGACTGATGTAAAAGATAATACAAGTTTTACATATAAGAATTCTGTTTCTATAGTAATTGTTCTGTTTCTGTGTTGACATAAGAGGATTGTTTATTGCTGTTGTATAGGGTGCAACTTTGTCAGCCCTTTTGCTAGGTTACCAAGGCCAGGCAAGACACAATAATCTCACTTCTCTTTCATTCTTTCACTCTGTACTACCTTAGTTAGGTGGATGATTGACATGATGGATCTTTAATATTACAGGGGCAGCTATTAAAGGATCATCCTCCATTGAAACTATTCGTGTCAATATCAGGTGCCAAGTTCAGAGATCCAAGTATATGTGACATTGCTTACAAAGACCCAATTAAGGTGAAGTCGGTCCACTTCATAGGAGAAAAGGATTGGCTGAAACTGCCTTCTGAGGATCTGGCTACTGCCTTTGACAATCCCCTCATCATTAGACATCCCCAAGGCCATGTCATCCCAAGATTAGGTTGGTTCATTTTTTGTGCTGGATAATTTTTACTCCTCCATACCAGAGTACAGGTAAAGGGTTGTGTTATGTTGACAGTTAGCACAAAAATTTAATTGTATCATGAATACAAGAAATAAGTAGGCATATCCTGAATGCACCTTACTTTTTGGTCATAACCTGATGGAAGTTGCCTGTAAAAATTGGTGCTCTTAGGCCTACCTATTTGTTTCTCCATTATAACATTAGAAAAGTTAGTACAATTTCTAAAAAAATCCATGTGTCATAGCTGAATGAAATATGTTCCTAATAATTGGTGGATTTAGGCCACACCTATCTATTTTTCGGGTAATAGGGATCAGATGAAATATTTCCATAATGTCGTGGGGATAGAATCATGGTAATGCTTTATTGCTTTCCTAGGATGTATGTATTTCTGAGATTATATATGTACGAGAAGTCCTAAACATATGCTTGTTTTTATTAGATGACAATGCAGTACAGCAGATGAGGAGCTGGACTAGTGAAATTGTCCAACAAATCAACAAGGGTTGTCCGAATATGGACGGAATAGGAAACGTAGAAGAAGAGGATGTCGTTGGGAGCAAGATTGATGCTTCAGAAATTCCAAAGGTCAAATCAGATGGGAACAACACTGAGAAGGTAGATATTGAGAAGAGGGAGATGGAAATTGTGGAGGCTGCCAAAGCATAAAGGTGTCGAAGATGAAGACCGAAGCAGTGCCTACTCTGTTCCATCAAATTTAGTAGTTTGTTCTCGATGTTGACACTCCAGAATTTATCCTTACATGACAAAAATATTGTTCCAATAAATTAAATTATTAAATAGAAATTGCAACGGCCTTAATAGGGATGCTAATGGGTTGGGTCGAGTGGATAATACAATGTTAAGTGCGAGCTCGGCCTACAATTTCAAAGCTCAAGTTTGACCAAGCTTAAGATTTAAGCTCAAGTTCGGCTTAAAGTAACACTACATAAGCTCAAGATCAACCCAATTAAACTCGTTTAGACTCAACTTATTAAAAAATATTTTTAATCCTAATTTAAATAATATTAATATCCCAACTCAATTGAAATTTGATTAATATTTATACTTGACTCGAACTCCATAAAGCTCTACTAAGCTTGTATGCTAATCAAGCTAAAACTATAAAGCTTGAGAAGTTCAAACTTAAACTTGACTATTTTCAAATCAAATTCTAGTAAATAGTAAGTCGAGCTTAAATAATTTGCAAACTGGCTTTATTCTTTTGCATCTCTATATCTAATTAAATATATATAGTCTTTTACTTGTCTAGAATGCATATTAAAAATAATTATTTAAATAAGATTTAATTAAAATTAATTACTACAATAAGGTTGCAAAATCACATAATTAAAACGGATGTTGATCAACAACAAATATCGTAAGACTAGTGTGCGATTTATGCATCTTCTTCGCCATCTGCCCATCGTGCTATTCTCAATGAATTTGGGGGGAGAAATTTGGGCTTTTTCCTCGTTAGTTTGGTCCTAAATCTCCCATTGCGGGAGGTGCTCCAGGCGCATTTGGAACGCTTCGTCGAAGTTGTGACCGTTTCATTACCATCAACTGGAAGGAGATCAATTAGGATTGTTATATAACCTAAGTATCGTAAATGAAATGGTGATATACAATTGCAATATACAGCACATAAAGTTATTCAAATCACGCTTGGAATTTGGTCAACGCCACTTTTATAACTCTAATCTATAAGCTGCAAATGCAATTTTATAATATATATTGATAATTAATTTTGTTTAGTTCAAATTTTGGCTCTTTTTTTTTAAATTAGTAAACACTTGTTACACTTTATATAGACATCATCACGGTTTTAAAACCAAATCGAACGGAACCGGAATCACTGATTCTGAATATTAAAATTGAGAAACCGAAACTGTCTTTTATGGTTCCAATTTGGTTCTATAGAACCAGTGGTTCTAAGTCTAGTTTTGGAATTGTGAAATCACTATTTTTTGCTTTTAAGTTATATTTATTATATTATTACATATGTAATAAACTATACTATTAACATAAATAGTTTAAATATTAATAATTATATATTTAATATTATTTTTAATTTTTTTCTAATTTTTTTTAATGAAACCGATTGGAACCTTCGATTCTATCCAGTTCTAAGCCAAAAAACCGCCTAGAAACTGTAAAGCCAGTAGTTTCACTTATGGAACCTTCAGTGGTGATTCTGATTCAATTTCTCATTCGAATTCGAACTATGTCCATATCTAACTCTCTCTCTATCTATATATATATATATAATTTTTTTTTCTTTAGCAAACGATGTTAGATGATATGTATATAACTAATTACTTTTTTTGGGTGCATGTGAAAAATCCTTAATACATAAAATTAAATGGGAAAAATATAATTAGTTGTATATAATTATGGTAAATTTGAAATTTAAAATTTAATTTAGGATAATAATCAAGTTATATAGTTTAGTAAAAATAAAAATGCAAATCGACATGATAAATTAGTAAATCAATTAAAGTAGAAACTATAAATTTTAATTTCACCAATTTGAGCTAAATACTTAATTTAATAAATTATTAAGATAAATCGAATATTTATAAATCAAACTCCTTAATTTCTTATTTAATTTTTCTAATCACACTTAAATTAAATCTCTAATTGTAACACGTCTATTATCAAAAGCTATAGCTAGAAAGGAATTAGTTTTTAGGAAAAGTGGGTTTCTTTAACTAAGTGGCATAATTAGTAAATAAGGTGAAACTTGACTAAAGTAAATACCCTTTCTTTTCATCTAAAACCCTAACTAAACCCTACAAAAGCCACTCTCACAATTCTTTACATTCTTCATACGTAAAACAACGTTCTAATATTACAAAAACTTGCTTTTATACTCTCTTTTTCAGCAGAAAAATAAACGTCTCCCCTTCATCTTTAACTCCCAAAATCCATAAAAACTTTTATCAACTACAAGAGGAAAATGGGTAATCCATTTCTACAAACCGTACATACTCTTATACTCTTATTAAACCATACTAATTTCTATAAATTTTCTTGTTATCATTAGGTGTTCTTGAGTTTAAAGAAGATTAAGATTTGGGGTGGGAGGATTAGGAGCTTCAACAACAAATTTGTAGTAGTTGTTGTTGGGGTTGAAGAAATTGTTGATTCGACTTTGTTTTTCTAGTAAGTATATTTTAAGTCATGTTGAAATTGCTTGTTTTTTATGATGTTGATAATTTCTTAAATCTGAAATTTTAGATTAAACATGTTCATGAGGTGATTTTTATAAATTGATGCTTGGATGATATGACTTATGCACAGTATATGGGTAAACTTTGTTTTATTTGATAAATAAAATAAGAAACATGTTATATTCATAGATCTAAATTCATAATATTTTTTTTATGAATTTTGATATAATATAAATAAATTGTGTAATCTGAAAATTTATGTTTAAAATTGAAAATTTCAAAAAAAAAAAAAAAAGGCTTGGAATTGATGTTTAGGCACTAGAAACATATTATAATGTTTTGAAACTATGTAAAAATGTTATAATCATCATATATTATGTTGTAAATGTGTTTAATATGATTTACATAGCCTATGGTGATTTTAGAGTTATGAAATTGCCTTCTAAGCCCCTATTTTTGCTTTGTTTTGAAAAGTTTAGGAAAGACATCAAATGATTTTATTATTTACGCAAAATTTTAAGAAAATGATGTTCAATAAGTGCATATTTGATTTGAAAATTTTTAAGATTTTTGAAGGTTGTTTAATATTTTTTTAAGATTTCTTTTCTCGGGTGCACTGTGTAAAATGCTATATAAATAGGACCTAGTCTAGAGGTTGAACCGGTCAACTTTTCTCCTCCTTTTCAAATGAATGTTGGTTGGAACAATAGCCTAGGATATCTAGTATAGTGTGGTGAACCGAACCGGACCGGAATCATGCAAAACATTGGTGAGTCGATCTAAAAACAAACCAGTACACAAACCCTCCCTCGTTTCCAGCCCTGTTTCTTTTGTTAATTTGTGTAATCCGACTTTAGTTAAATTTAATAATTTTTAAACTAGCTTGATTAAAGTGTAATTAGTTATAATTAGTCAATTTAGGCATATTTTATTTATTAGACTTTTTGTTAATTTAAAAATATATATATATATATATATAGGTTATAGGATAAATTAGGCTAATTAGGTACAAAATGACTTTTGATTGTACAAAATGGATAAATGAAAATAGTATGGACCTAAATTAATATAAATAAATTATTATAGGCTTTAGTAGCTAAATTAGGCTTAGATAATGATATAAGACTCAAATCAATTATATGGGTTTAATTAGATTAATTATGTCAAACTGAGGTATAATAGGTTTAATTAATTAAATGGGCTCAAAATAGGTAAATGACAATAAAATGGGCTATAAAAATTGAATTTGCAATTTATTTAGGACTAAGTGGGCTATAATGACCTAAATTAGCCTAAGTGGTGAAAATAAGATATTTATGGCATAGATAGCTTAAATGGGTCAAATGATTTAAATTGGGTATAATATTACTTATATAAGCTAAAATGAACTTAGAAATAATTTAGGACCAACTTGCTAGTAAATATTTATTTTAGGCCTTGATAACTAAAAATGGGCTTAGACAAAAATTAGGATCTAATTTGATTAAGTAAATATAAGTGGGCTTAAATAAATAAATTTGACATAGAAACATAACCTTAGGATCAATAACTTGATTCAAGTAATTTAGGTCTATTTATACCTAAATAGGCCAAATCAAATCCTATCATGAATTCCTTAGTCAATTCAAGCCTAAAATACAAAATAAAGCATATGCCTAAACCTATACCTTATGGACTTATATTCCATAATAATTGACCCAATATCCTTATCTACTAAAATGGGGCCTATTTCTAAAATGTTTAATTTTATTATCAATTCCATGTATTGAAATACTTAATTAGGTTCAAATTCCTCTCATGAGCCCAAAAGTCCTAAAGTACCCTTAATGGGCCTAAATGGAAAATTTTGTGAAAATTTTTGTAAAACTTTATTATTTTTCAAATGTTTCCAAAACCTAATTGAATGATTTTAGAATTTAAAATTTGATAGCAAACAATCACGATAAACATATAGTTTAGGGTAGCCTTTGCATATAACTCGTAAGTATTATGCGTGGCAAATCTATGCATGCCTTGGCCCTATTCAAGGCGTGACAGCACGTGCAGGATAAGCATCAATTAGCTCCAATCAATTAACAAATTTTGGCTAATAGCTTTGTAACCTAGTTACATATTCTTTGTTCTCTCAAATGAGAGGTATTAGATTTTATTCCCCCCCTCCTCGTTGTAGTAGAAAAAAAGAAAGAACCAATTTTGATTTCTGCTTATTATTACCATATGATGTTATTAATAAGGATTGATTATATAATTGATTTTAGATAATTAACTAGAAGAGCATAAAAACAATAGGAATCTAATTAGGTAAACTTACAAAAGTAGTCCATTAAAATTATCCAAGGTTAATTTCTTTGATGGTACATGAACTTTCTCAATATAATGGTTTTGTACCTAAAAAAAACATCGGCACAAAAGTATCTAAACTTTTTAAATCTTTCAATCATGGTACTTTTGGTCAAAATCTAGCCAATAGTCAAATGAAGTGCTGAAATGGCACGAAGTCTTTGTTAGAAAATAATTTTTTCTTTCAGCTAGCACATTTAATTTTTTTTCCTTTTTTTCCTTTCTTCTCTCTCTACTACACACATCTTCTTGTTCTTCTTCTATTCACTTGTGCTACCTCTCAAAAATATTCTTTTTTGCTATAAAATTAGACAAGAAAAGTTGTTAAAGAAAATCTCTCCTTTTTTCTATTTACTTCTCCCTTCTTCTTCTTTTCTTCTTCTTCTTCTTCATTCTCTCTCTCTAGAAGACATGGTTGACAACCCTCTCTCTCTTTTATTTACAAACATCTTAAGCAGCCATCGACCCAATGGTATCAATTGTTTTTGCTAGATTCTTTTAAAATAGGTTTTAATGATAACAAAAGGGTAAAAATGATTACTAATGAGTTTATTAAGTGTGTAGTATTAAGTAAAAGAGAAAGAAGAAAAATGATGAAGAGTATTCGGAATCCAGAATGTTTCCAGAATGTTGCTTTAAGGATAAAGAATTTTTCCAAAAAACCAAAACCTTTCACTACACTTTTGACAGTAGCTCTATATCACATGATTTCACTATTCATCTTCTCTAACTTGATACAAACTCATTCCAGTTTAGTACAAAAATGAATCTTGAAGACTAGCTCCAAATAAATGAGTTATTTAGGTAATATACTCATTTGTTCCACTTAAGTTGGTTTAATCCAAGGGGATTTAATGTTTTCATCAAAGTTTCTCTCTCATCAACGTCTTCAACGATGGAAATCTTCATGAACAGTACCAGACCTTGTTTGAACAGATTCTACACATTTTTCTCCTTCAAGACAAGTGATTTATCAGTATCTACATTCCAAGACATCTATTTTCATGGGATTTTGCCTAGAAGATTAAAAAGAAGATAAACGTTATCTTGGATAAGATGAGGAAGAAGATCATGATGAACAACAACAACAAATATCAACCGGATTTTTTACAAAAATCAAGCAAGGCTTATCATTATCCTTCCGTTATAGAATTTGAATTTGAAAAAGGATAAGGGTCACAAGATTTTATCCTAGAAATACAAGGAAAAATCTATCCACAACTTGCAACCAGTTTTGAATATCAAAGCAGAATTTGAATTTAAAAAATGGATAAGAATATCAGATTTTTAATCGACCGAAGCCAAGGAACAAGAAAAATAGAGAGGTTTATATACTTACGATGCTTCGAAAATAAAATAGAGAGACTTACACCTACTGTGAGAAGGAAGAAGGAACACACCTGATACTATTCTCGTTGCAAACAAAAACTTTCTCTTTCACTAAGAAAATACAGAACCTTATACAGAACCTCAAGAAACTTTGTTATTTCTCCTTCTAGTCTTTGAAACTGATCTCTCTCTCTCTCTCCTTTGGAAGAAACACGACGCCAAGAAACACTCTGCTACAAAAAAGAAAAGAGAGATAGAGAAGGAAGAAAAAGAACATTTAATTTACCAACCCAGAAGGTTTCACAAAATTTGTGATCAAAGAAAAGAACACCTTCTTTACCATGAGAAGCAAATAGATACTGCTATTGCTTATAATCCTACAAGAGCTGAGTAGTGCTATTTTTATTCTTTATTGCAATCTTGATTTTATATTTCTTTGTTGACAGAAGGAATGCATTGTTGCCTTCTAGTTTGTTTGATTACAAAGATTAGACTCTGTAGATCGATTATAACTAGAGGATAGCTGTAGGAATCGAGCAGAGAGGATTGCACTGTCTTGTAATTTGAAGTTATTGGATATAGTGGAATAAACCCGTAGGATAACACGGTCCCCGGCTTGGAGCTGGAAAAGTGGACCGACGCACAAGACGGAACCATCATAAATCATTTCCTGATTTTCTATACTCTATCTTTTTAATTTCTGCAATTTATGTTCATAATTTTTTAATTGCCTATCTGGTTCTCATTTTTAAAACCGAAGAGGATTATTTTTAAATGCGAAAATTTTTATTGATAATCAATTCAACCTCCCTTCTTGATTATTATTTGGGACCAACAATTTCCCTCCATCCATTTCCCCATTACTAGATCCAATTCCAAAAGCCCTTTTTGTTTGCTCCAATACAACAATTTAATTCTAATTCCATTTCATATATAAGGTCTAGACACAAAATAAAAAATTCCAATAAACACAAAAATTATATAAAGATCAAAAGAACAAAAAAAATTTGATAGAAATACTTCATTTATTGACTAAAATTAATAATTTTTCTCCCACTTTTTCAACCTCCATTAGCCTCTTCTTACTATATATTGGAACACAAAGATACCCCACATGCTATAGTAGATTTGGACAAGGTTATGCACCGTTTTTATGTTTCTTTCATCCTCTCAAGGAATAAAAACCCCCACTTTGATAAGCCTTGATTGAAGTGATGATTTGGTTTAGAGAGAGAAAGTGGTGGATTAATTAGAAAAGGTTTGGAAAAGAAGAACAAGAATAAGAAGAAGAATTCAAAATTTGTTTCGATTTTGGCTTTTTTTTCATTTGTTTTGAATTTTTTTTTTGTTTTGTAAAGAAGAAGATGACGATGAAGTACGAGAGAGGGAAGAGTGCACAGAGAGAGATAGAGAGGGAGGGTAGAGAGATAAGTGAAAAAAAAGGAAAAAAAATATATAATGACATGGCAATTAAAAGTTAAATTTATAATGTGCATTCCCTACCATGTTAGCATTTCATTGGACTTTTAGCTAGATTTTGACTAAAAATACAATGCATGAAATATTTAAAAAGTTTAGATATTTTTGTGGACTAAATTTTTTTTTTGGTAAAAATCTGTTATATCCAAAATGTTTAGGTATCGTTAATGAAATGAACCCAAATTATGTATTTGGTAGTTAATGAGTATCAACTTATAGAAAAATGACAAACATTGATAAAAATAATTAATAAATTATATTTTTCGCCAGGTTTCTATGTGTATGTGTGTGTGTGTATTTAAGATTCATTGGATCATCTTTATTGGCAACAATGAAAGACAAAATTTCTTTGTCCTATCCTCAATAGCAATAAGGACATTCCCTTAGTGGTTGCCTCCTTACCTCAAATTTTGGTTTTTGGATCATACAGTTGATCTATGTTTTGCTTGGAGATGTTATAATGTTGAACCCAAAGGAATCAAACTATGAAACTTTTTTTTTCTTCAAAAGTCTTTATAGTTGATATTGTAGATTCTTTATTTTCTATTTTCTATTATTGGCTTTGTAAGATTTATTTATTTATTTTTTATTTATTGTGATAATATTAACAAATCATAGCATCATATAATTAAAAATGATATTTAGTTTTTGAACCAACTATTCTTTTGAGACAATACCATTTAAACTTAACTTTAATATTAAAGGATCATCAATCAAAAGGAGAATCAATCTAAGTGAAGCTAAAATCCTCTGATGTAAACATCTAATCAATAAAATTCACAAAATTGTATGGCCTCTCTTCCAAGACCTTTGAATAGGTACTTGGTGCCTATGTGACATGTTATACCATTCTTAAGTTGAAAATGAAGTAAACTATATTGAGTTTGAAAAATACATAAAATGACCATTACCCATAAAAGGTAGCTCGATTATTAGAGTTCTGTCACTATATTTGAGATATATCATAGTTTCTTGCGCTTGTAGAACTTTTTTTTGTTGAAGCACTTACAAAACTATTGCCTGCATTGATTTTGTTATATATGACCAAGGCCCAACCAAGCATGGAGGACATAAAGAGGTTCCCTTTAAAGGTTCGATTAGTGTCTTCGTCTTATGGCATTCTACCCTATGTGGCACTTACACGATATCACAATTCCAAGAAGTCCATACGCATAGATGATGTTTGCTTTGAATAATATGTCATATAAATTTATTTCTAGTATAATAATAGGTTGTACGGGTTTATTTTTAGGGTTAGCTACTTTTCAGGAGAATATCCATTTAGGAAATGGTCCCTACTAAACAAGCCATGATGTTTGACAGCTTTACTTTCTTTGTGAAAAATTAAAAGCAAAAAGTTTATTATTATTGAGTCCAATAAAGACTTTGACTTTTAGATAAGATGAGTGAAGCCCATTGAGTTGAAATTGAACAAGAAACTTGGTAAGAATGACTAAGAAACCGTTGAAGAAGTTCTTCAATTTGTCATGTAGAGGAAGAAACATGGTCGTAGTTTCCTCTATGTGATGATGGTAGTGGATTTATATCTAGAAAAAGGGTTAAATTAGGCTAGAATGTATTAATTATTGGAGATATGTTCATTTAAGGTATCAACATTTCAAGTGGTTAAAAAAAAGTAATCAAGGTTTTGCAAAGTGAATCAAATGATGTATCAATATTTGGATTAATTTTCAATTAATTTTCCTTAGTTTTCGTTAATAGTCAAATATTAATACCTTATTTGACTCACTTTACAAAATATTGATACTTCTTTTTAATCACTTGAAACATTGATACTTTAAATAAACTTACCCTTAAACGTTAATATCTTTCTATGTTATTCACCTCAAGAAAAAGTCCATGTCACATGCCAAGGGAATATATCGAAGAGAGAGTGAATGAGGTTCAAGGTATTGCTTTATCTTATCTCTCGTGACAAGTTAAATTATTAGAGGGGAGACTAACATCTCGAATGTTATGTAATGGGTGGATCTTATTAGCACGAGCTTGATACGGATTCAATTGCCTTCATTTTTGTATCTCTTCACTAACTTCCATTCTCATTGTATAGGTAGGAAATTTGGCAAGTCAAGGGATTTGGATTCTTAAAAGAAAACTAAGAAGGAGAGGAGTGACCATCAACAAAGGAAAGGTCTAAAGTTTGATTGATTGAAGCAAGCACCCTTCCAAATTAATATTCAACCAATTAAACATCCACTTCATGTTGATAAGAGGGAGAGGCTCAAGAAAAGGAAAGCTATATGGAAGTTACGGAGCTCAACCAAAGTAAGAAAGTAAAGTTAGTGCCAAGTTTACATCCATGCTTCGAATCATTTTCTAGATTAATGCAACAGGTAGATAAAGGGACTAAGTTGCTTAAGGTAAGCACTTTGGTGTTTGCCCAAAAGTTTCTAGTAGATCCTAGGAGAGGAACATTGTGTAAGTAGATTTGCCCTGTCAAAGTGAGGATATAAGAATGATACCTAATCCCATATCTATTATGAAGACTACTAACCATTCTTGAAAAGTAGAAAGTGAGCTAGGTGCCCATTAAGATTTATGTAGTGTTAATCAAATGATGTAGTTAAAATGTTAGTTGAAAGATGTAACTTAGTTGAAATACCAATCAAAACTATTGTAACGTTTCATTTGATTCAATAAAGTAATTTTCCTTTTCCTTCATACCAATTCATTTCTATAAAGATTGATTTCTCCATGCTTTATATCACCTTGTCTTGGTTCTTTGCCTTTGTGGGATAGCATTTTACTCAGTGACATTCACAAGTGGGACATATTGGTGACTTGTGTGGAGAGTTTTTTAAAGCTTATTTGCTAAGTGTTAGGACTTAGCGTTATTCATAGCATGATAAGGCTAGTTGAAGGAGTTGCTCGAATATCTTGACCCATAAGTCAACAAGGTTACCCAATCTTAGCTAAAAAGCTTAAATGCAAATGAGCTTAAGAAAAACTTAACACATGTGTCTTGATGCCTTGATAAGTAAGAGTTCCCTCAATGTGTAAGGTAAAGCTAAAGAACTTTCCTTGATTAGGGGTTATGTCATGCCCCAAGGGTTACCTAGTGGTAGCATACAATCCACACATGTATACCATTACCAGATATACCTTCAGAGATGACATATTTTCAAACAAATAGGATTTTCAGTTACATCGATAAGAAATGACAAATACATGCAAATCATAATTTAGTAAATAACTGATATCACAGGTCTTGAATAATATAATATTACATATCGTATTCCCATCTCATAATTCTCAAAGTACATAAATTGATATTCTAAATACTAACTAATTTATAACTAGGAAATAAAAATAAACAACTTCTCCTGAATATTGCAAATTCTTCCAAATTCTAAATCTTTCCGGAGTCATGCTGCTGGAAGTAACAAGCTAAGGTTGTAGAACAAGCCTGAAAGGTCTTTAGGATTGTGAGAGAAACCACAAACTCAATGAATAACCATATATGTTACACATCATACAAGTTCATCAACAATTATATGTAATGTAACAATCAAACAAATGCTTAAAATACAAGTCTGGAAGATCTAGAATCCAAACATGTAAGAGATTTATACCCTCTCATTAGGGTTGAAGGACAATTACTTAATGACCCACCTGCCTAGGAGAAACTAAGTATATAAGAAAATCAAGGATTTCTCATTTTAGATTATCGCTTTAATTTAAGGGTATTTTAACTAACCATTTCCTGCATCAATCATAGAAACTCCCTAGGTATTAGTAATTTCAAAGCAATACAATGAGTAGTGCCCTTTGTTGCCACTTTGTTCACGTGTAACCGATGGAACAAAGATAATCTTGAGTAGAACTATAAATCTTTTATATAAAAAAACCAAGTATTAATAGGAACTGGAATACTAATATGTAACAAGCTATCACACTTTTAAAATATGCAATAATGTAGTTCGTGTGATACATGTTTATTTTAATTATATAGCTTATATTTCTTAATTAGGCTTAAGGGGATCATACATTACACACAAACCTATACCATGCCTTTCTCAAGTCATCAAACAATTTATATTATCTCTTTTATTATCTTAGTTTGTCAATACAAACAAACAACTCATATCACATACTTAACAAACTTCCACATCGATCATATTATTATCTTTGCATCACATATGCCATTAGTTACAAACATAAATAATATAATAGATCTGAGTCACTCACCTGCTCATGTTGATCAGTTGTAATAGTCTACTAAAAAATCCACGAGCTGATTAGTATTACTATCACCTATTGGATGAATAAATATTTACTTAACAGATATATATATATAAATATATAAATATAAATAAATCTTACTAATTGTCTAAGTGTCTTAAAACCAGTTTTTATCTATTCTAGATCTATATTATCTTTCTAAGTTATTATTTACCGATAAATAATAATTTTTAACTATTTTATTTTTACTGGATAATTATAGAGTTTGTATTCAATAATTCAAGATTTTATTATCATCATTGTTATTATTTTTATATTGTTCTTTAGCTTGATCACCTTATGGTAACTGATATTTATTTTCTATCATTTATTTTCATTGTGTTTCTCTTGATCTCATTTTATGTTATTATCTGTTATTTAAGGGAATCATGTTATTCTTAATTATGACTTATTTATATTTTCCATTTTTATATACTTACCTAAGTAAAATAATTATTGTACAATTATTATAATCTAATCTTTTTATCTAATATAACAAAAGTGTTTCTTAATTGTAATAGATACTAGAGTTTGGCACTTAACAATTATTTAAACATATTCCTTTTAAAAAATTTATATTTATTTATTAAATCTTTTCCTTCTGTTTTCTTCTTTATATATACATATGCATGTATATATTATGGTATAAGTTACAGGCGAAACAAATTTCTTCCAGGAAAAGTTTTGCATGTACACTAACATCAACGCTGCTAGCGTTGAATCTTAGGCTATCGGCCTTCATGCAATTTTTTTTGGTATCATTGCTCTAGTATAAGCTAACTCAAAGGCCGCCAACTTAACCATGTACTCCACCGGCCTTTGAAATATATGGCGCCAACATTCATATAATTTTATGCATAATAAAACTTTTACGTAGCATCATTCTAATGTAAGCTGGCTCAAAGGCCGTCAGCTTATTCATTTACGCCGTCGACTTTACCATGTACGCTACTGGTATAAGGCCGGTGTACGCACTGTTCATCATCTTCTTCATTTTCTTCAGTTCGTATTTCATTTCCATTACATCATACATATATTATACTAGTGTTTTGGCTGTTTTTTAGTGTTTTTCCATTATCTTCAACTATTGGTTATGATATATCAACACATATAACATCTCATAATCCTCATAATATACAATTTCCTAACTTCTATACATATAATGATATATAAATGAAGTTTTAGAATTAGATATTATCTTGTTTAGAGCTATTATGGTGATGTTTAACCTTTCCCCCAAACTTGATATGAACCTAAGTTAATAAGAACATTGTTTAAGCTATTGTCAAATACATAAACTAACAAAAAACGAATTTTACTTACCGTGTTGTTGGTTTCCTAAGCTTGTGTTTATGTCTTGTTGAGGCTTGTTTAAAGGGAGCTATGTTTGTGTGTTTTGTGCTGTGATCTTAGGCTATTTTTAGTGTGTTTTAATGGTTTTGTTTGTAACTAAATAATTATGGCATTTATAGGCAAAGGAGCTGTTCCTTTTCTTCTGGAAATTTTTAGCTAAATGCAAGTTGCTTCTTGCTTTGTTTGCTGTAATTAATAAGGTATTTAAGTTAGAGAATTTTGATTGGCTAAACCTTAGTAAATTTGACTTTGTTGTGCACAATTTGGGCAATTTGTTTATGGGTTTTGGCTATTGCAAATTTTAGAACTCCTCAGCCACAAATGCATGCCATTTTCTACTGAAAATGTACAACATATAATTTTATTTAATTAATTAATTATCTTTGTTTTAGGATAGTTTATCAAGCTAAACTGGTATATTTATATCAGTTATTTGGGAGTTTTGCATCCAAAAATTTATTTAAAACTTCCATAAATTTTCTAAATTATCGTTTAGTTCAATTTTGAGTTTAAAGTTTACACGATTAATTATTTTTTTAAGGTTTATCTCACGCAATTAGAGTTTTCTAAGCTTAATGGGCCAATTTCTATTTCAGTTTTTAAAAGCTTCAGAATTCTCTGACTAGAACAATGATGTAATTCAAAAATTATTTGGAGTCTAGATTATTAGTTATGAATGTGTTTTTGTTCCCATGGTGTACTTATAACCTCAATGGTTCATCCTTAAATTATTGTTTTCTAACTATAAGCTTTATTGGTTATTTACTTTTTAATGCACTTGAAATCCTATCTTAATTATTTCTATATTTTGACTTTTTGATATCCACTATGAAATCTTGTCTTTGGTATCTGTAACTACGTAAAGAACTTTGTTTTAGAGTTTGAAGTTATATATAAGTCCATTACTACTCATAATTTTATTCTAAGTTCTTTATTGAGTCATACACTGACCTTATATTTTTAAATAGGTATTTCTATTTATTTTTACTAGCATAAAAATTCTCAGGATTTATAGGTTACCCATAGCTAATTTGAAGAGCTTGGTGAGGCAATTAAGCTAAACAATTTTGGCTTAGGAACCTGATTAAATAGCTTAGTAAAGGTCCCAAGCTAAAGAGCTCAATAGATAATCAAGTTAAAGAGCTCGAATAGATAAGAAAGGAAGTAAGTTGTTTTATACAAACTTGTTAGATGATAGTCTGAATTGAAATGATTTCATTAACATAAATTGGGATTACAACTTCAACATAACACATAATCAAACTACTCAAAATATTTTCTAAGATTGTCAACATCCCAAGTTTGAGGGATAGGTTGGCTATCTAGCCTTTTTAGCCAATATGCTCTATTTCCTAAACTTTTGGTGATCCTGACAAGGTTTTTCCAATTCAAAGCTAAGTTTCCTTTTTCCTTACTAAACCCTGTAGCTCTAAGCCTTTTGTATAAGGTCACTAGGCCAAAAAAACCTTGTGTTTACCATTCCTGTCATTATATTGCAATATTCTAAGTTAGTAGACAATTGACCTTATCTTGACTAGATATTGTATTTCTTCAATGGTGCCTAGGAGAACTATAATTGCAATCTAATTTAGCATGACATGAACGTCTTAGATTTGTAAGTTTAGGAGTTCCAATTCAATCGGATGGATCACTTTGGAGCCAAAGGAAAAAATGGTATAGTCCTATTGAGGTACAATAGGTAGTCCATCAACCCCATAAGATGTTTAGGAGTTTATCTTCCTAGTTACCTATAGTTGCACCAACCTTCTTCTTCAAGCCGTTGAGGACGATCTTATTGATAGCCTCAACTTGTTTCTCTGTATGGGGATGTGCGACTAATGTATATCTCAGATCAATGTAGAGGTCGACACAAGAGTCTTAGAACCTCTGGCAATTTAACCGTGTTTTGTGAAATGAATACAAAGAACTTCAAACAAGGTAAGGATGTGGTTTAACACATAACATTCTACATTCTTTTTATTATCTTATCCATTGCTTCCACTTTAACCCACTAGTTTACAATAAGGACATACTGACACTAGCTAATTGCTTAGGGGAAAGGATCAATTATATTAAGTCCCCAAAGCGAATAGCCATAGGCTAGTGTGAGAGTATAGCTGGCTCCTCGACGTGTGATTGGGTAGTGCATGTTTTTTACATTGGGATCATTTGAACATAACTTTAGTAATGTCTTGTTTCATAGTTAACCAATAATAACCAAGTTTGGGGGGGGAGGGGGGGAGGAACTCAATAACAATTTTGATGTGAACTTGGTGCAGATTGGAGATGCTTATAGATGTAAATTTAAAAGGCTTGTCCACCTCAAAGTTCTTGGTCTTTAGAATTTTGTGGACTCTCCAAGAGGGGAATTCCAAGGTTAAAGCTTAAACCATTGACAAGCAATTAACCATCACGTCACCTTTTGTCTCATATTCGCCATTGACTTATTGGACAAAGAGTTAAGAGTATGAGTATTCTTTAGTCTTTCCATTTTGATATCCTTTGCCAATTTCAAACTAGTAATCAGAGCCTTGTATTCTAGTTCATTATTTTTAGCGTTAAAGCCAAATTATGCATAATCGACATTGCTATTGAAAGGACCTTCAAGTATAGGTCTTCATCTACTTCCCCCCTGAGTAGAAGATCCACTGGCATGGACCATCCACTTCGATTTATCCTTTTATTTGGTGAGGCTCTCTTCTCCATTCTATTTAACCACAATGTCTGCTAAGGCTTGTGCATTGTTGGTGTCTCATGGATTGTATTTTATGTTATATGCACTAAGCTTGATTGCATACTTCATCATCTACCTTGATGCATTTAGCCTATGTAAGATACTCCTAAGCAATTGATTAATTAACACTATGATACACTTAAGAGGACTATCATTAGGGTATCAAATAACAAACAGCTAAATTGATAAAAGCCCCAACCCCGATATGAAACTAGAATTTTAGATTATTAGGTTAAAGAAAACTTCACTTATCGGATATTACACACTAAAAAAGGAAGATCTCAAGGACACTTGTGAATAACTAATATTACACAAAAAGATTCACTCATGTTTACACTCGCCACAATCATTACAATTAATAGGAGTAAAAAACTCACCATAATCAAGGAAGCTTGATTAATTAGAGTAGAGTTTAGAGTGAAGACTCTGAAATAAATTTCTTGAATATCAAAATCAATTTTCAGATTACACGAATAGGACTATCTATAGGAGTTCTAAAAAGTCAATAAAATAACTAAAATAATTAATATAATGCAAACTTGTGGAATAAAATAAATAAGAAAAACTAGGCTCTATACGACTTCCAACACAAATCCATGTTCATGTCCGTGTACTCTACATATGAGAAGAAACTTGCTAAAAAGAAACTTCAACATGACCCCAAACATAGGTTGTGTAACAACTCGTGTTGGATACAAAATCCACTTCTCTCACTTTTCCAATTCAACACAACCTCAAATACAGGTTGTGTAACTACTTATGTTAACTAATTTTCCTTTATATTGACTTCTGTTTCTAACATAACTTCCTAATATAAGTGTAATCAACTTCCTAAAATAACTTAGATGGAGGGGGATCTAGTGGGGGAACCATTGGATAGGTTGCTCTTCCTATTCTCCTTTTCCTCACAAAGTTTCATGATGACTCCATCAAGCTGATCATCGTCGCATTGTTGCAGAGGGTGTTCCACAACTAGGTCAGCAACAAATACATGGGACGCAATAGCTTAATTATAAGAGGTAGCTATCTACTATAGCAGAGCAAGAGTACAATTACAATAGTCCGTAGATAATACTTGTTGGTTGACTATTTGCAGAAGTGGAGGTGATGGCAACTCCTCTTGATTTTCTTATCTAAGGATATTAGTTTTATCCATGCCTTTAATATTACGACACTCACCAACTAACTCATCAATACAAGTCTAAAGCCTCTGGCTACGTTCTACGACTTTTGTATACATCCTACAAATGTCATTATTTTGAGAGAACAATTTACAACATACTCTTTGTAGGAAAGTGTTGCTAATCAACAGTAGTGACCACAATATTTGAACCTTTAGCTTACTTATCCATGTGGCATTAAGATTGTTACTATTGACACATTTTAAACTTCTTGCTATCATGACCAAAATATTAATAAAATTCAAGGAAAGTAACCAAGTTATCCTTTTGTCAATTCCCATAGAAAGCATCGGAATATTGTCACATTGGTTTCACTAATTGAGTTGATTGGATCTACGCATAATTGAAATTGGGCCTATATATATATATATATAGATAGATAGTGGGTACCAGAGGGTTGTTGATGCAGCCACTTTGACAATTAAATTGGTAATGTAAAAGAGGTATTGGGTAATAAAAATAGCAAAGTGTGGGTTTTAGTGTTAGCAAACGATACATCATTGATATTGCTTACGATATTTATAGGTAGATGACTATGGGTGGTTGAAACAAGTAAAGCTTCATCATAGATATCTTGAGGATGCATGGCAGTTATAGGGAGTAGGAGCCAAGCCACATTTCGAGATTTTCAATAGTAAGGTCAATAAGTCTAATTTTGGCTTAGCCAAGCGAGTCAGATACCGAATAGAATAACGATAGTTGAGTAGATATGGGGGTTGGTTCATGCTCCAAATAGGCCTAAATGAGCTTAAAGACCTTTATTCAAATTTACTCATGAAAGAAATTTTGCTTGGTGTTTTGTTGACTCCTATTCACATGCAATAAAGGAATTTGAGATGCAATAATGGAATTTGTGCCTTTTGACCGTACCGGACTAAGAGAGACTTGTAATAATCTAGATTTGCATAATAGTTAGTGATGTATATACTTCTATTTATAATGGGAATGAACTTTGCAACAAAAAAAAAAAAAAAAAAGAAGGAAGAAAAAAGTTGTATTTATAGATGTTTTACAGTGTGTATATATATATATTTCATTATAATGCATGAGAATTCAAATATAGTACTTTTCACTTAAGAGATTGGAGAAACTACTATGCTATAAATAATATTATGCTATAATGACATTGGGGATGTTTTATAGTATTTAATATTGTTTTTGTTACCATTATTTAGCAAATTAAATGAGCTATGTCTTCCGGTAGCTATTGTATGGTTTTACTTAAAAACTCTTTCATATTAAATTCGGACACAAGAAAGGAATGCCAGATTAGTGTGCCGAAAATCCAAAGATTTGGCAGTAACTGGGAAGGTTCCAGCCATCAACCTCCACAACCCAAAAAACACGAGGACTTAAATAACTCAAGCCTGCAATGTAAATTGAAATGTGACGTAATTCCAGTAACTACAACTCTTGAACGTTAACTTATCAAATAGAAATTCAACCCTTAAACAAAAATAAAAATTAAAATTATTAACCCCCCAAAATAGAAACATCATGGTCCATGAGCGCGTAAAATGAAAAATAAATCCCACACAATAAGACACGACCCGGTCACGGGGAGGGAAGAGAGAGAGAGAGAGAGAGAGAGAGAGAGAGAGAGAGGGAACAGATTGTGTTTGTGTTTTGTAGAGTTGTGTCAATGGGGAAAGCTAAGTTGCTTGTATATGATTTTATTGTGTCTTTCATGTGGGTATGGTCCGGTGTTTTAATAAAATTATTTGTTTTTAACACATTGGGTTTGGGTCATGAAACCAAGGGTGAGATTATCAAGTATTCATTTTCGATTCTGAATATGTTCTTGTTTGCATATTTGGGCAAACTTACAAAAGGTGGCTCTTACAACCCTCTCACCATTTTATCCTCTGCCATTACTGGGAATTTTAGCAATTTCCTTTTCACGGTTGGAGCTCGAATCCCTGCTCAGGTAACAGAGATTTTTTCCCCCCCTTTTCATATTTGGGTTAAAATGTTTGGTTGTTTTGATGAAGATTTAGTCACTTTGTGCGCAAGTTTGTTTTTGGACGATTGAGTTGTGTTTTGTTGGTGGAGTTATGAATTGGGTTTGCTTCATTTGGTCTAGTGAAATGATATTATTGAAATTTTTTGTTGGCAGTCCCTTTCTTTAGTTTGGCATAAGGGGTTATGCTTTGATGTTCCATTGTGCTTTGTTGTGTAATATTAACCTTTAGAAGGAATTAGAATAGATTGGTGTTAAGGGTTTTAAAAGTTAATTTATTCTTGCTTCAGTTGCCACTGGAGTTTAATAAATACATGTTAGATTTGCCCAGGGTTCTGAATGAAGGAGAACAAAATGATAAAATAAAATAAATTAGTTTACATTTATGGTTTATTCTACTAATTTAGCTCTTCATGAGATCCTATAAATCTTAAAAGGGTTTCACACTTCCGAAATCTTTGTTCTAGCATTTTCATTGTTAGAGCATACAGGAATCAGATTATGAAAGATGACTTTTATTTCTCCATGCAAACGTAGCAGGCTGTTCATTTAATTGGAAAGTGGCTGATAAAACCTAACTGGAAACAAACTTCTTCCCCAGTGACTGATTCTATTAAAAATTTATAAGAAGCAAAATATAAGGATGGGCATGAAAAATGGGGATGCTTCTGATGCATGCTGATATTTGCAACTGTAAAATGGGTTTTGTACCGATATACCCATATTTTAAAAAAAAAATCCCAAAATACCCAACTTTGCAAAGTTATTCCGGAAATAACCCACCAAAAACGCCTTTAGAGCGTGCGTAGGAAGGTGTGGGGGTCGGGCGCATGCCCTGTATGCGCCTCAAGATGTGTCTAGCGTTGCCAACATGGGGTCGGGTCGGGAGGAGCGCACAGCGAGCGCAGGAGGAGCGAGCGCGCTGGAGGAACGCGCGCACAGCGAGCGCACAGACCCAGCGCGCATCCAGCAGAGCGAGCGTGCAGGAGGACCAAGCGAGCAGAGCTTGCGCGCAAGAGGAGCGCCCGGCCGCAAGCTCCACTCCGCACATTTGCTTCGCCTGACCTGCAAGGAGTTGCGCGCGCGCTTCAGGCGCGTATAGCGCATGCGCGCGCTTCAGGCGCATATTCCCCATGCGCCCGGCCGCAAGCTCCACTCCTCACATAAACTCTGCACATAAATACTCTGGGAAACACCTCAGGCGCATACAGGCCATGCGCCCGACCGTCAGAACTTCGTACGCACGCTCTAAACGCGTTTTTGGTGGGTTATTTCCGGAATAACTTTGCAAAGTCGGGTATTTTGGGATTTTTTTTCCAAAAAAGGGGTATCTCTGTACAAAACCCACTGTAAAATGACCATTTTTAAAGGTAAATGATTTCATGAAGGACTTAAATTTGATAAGTAAAGTTTTATTTATAGAGGAATGGGGCTTGAGAAGATTTGATATTCTGACAGTTTGAATATAAGAAGACTTATTTAATAAAGATGTTTTCTTGCAGTGGTGTGATTTTGGTAGGCCATTTTCAGAGTCGGTTATAAATATGGATAGTGTTGGATGGGTTAGATTGAGCAAGGTGCATTAATTGTCTGGTTATGTGTTTCCTCCTTTTTGTCTTCGTGATACTTCGTCTTTGTTTGTCTAACTCAAGTACCTATTTCCCATCCTTCTCTTGAGGAAATTTCTTGCCTAATGGCAGGTTTAAATTGCAGACCAATTTGATTATAGACTTGTCTGTTAATATTGGGCTGTTAATGTATAACACAATCAATTCCCTCTACATTTTCCCAATACATATGGCTGAGATGTAGAGCCTAATGATGTCAAATGAAAAGAATTTGGCTAATTTTCAAGAAGATGTAAGATGATCTGAAAGTAGTTCTGTGGTAGTTCTTCATGCATTAGACAAATTTATGCTATCTTTGCCATTTTAGGTACTTGGTTCTATCACAGGGGTTAGGCTCCTGATTGACACCTTTCCTGAGATTGGGATCGGACCAAAATTGACTGTTGACATCCATCGTGGTGCACTGACAGAGGGACTTCTAGCCTTTGCAATTGTGACCATATCTCTTGGACTTGCTAGAAAAATTCCTGGAAGTTTCTACATGAAGACTTGGATCTCCAGTGTTTCTAAGCTCACCCTTCACATATTAGGTTCTGATCTAACTGGTGGATGCATGAATCCCGCCTCTGTGAGTATTTAAGCACCTTACTTTGCTCACTAGATATACTATCTGCTGGCAGTGAAGAGTTGAATTATTAAACTTTTTTGAATGTTGTAGGTGATGGGATGGGCATATGCCCGTGGTGATCATATTACAAAGGAGCACATTCTTGTTTATTGGCTTGCCCCGTTGAAGCCACTTTACTGGCAGTGTGGATATTTGGGCTGCTAGTTGGGCCCCTAAAAGAGGAGAAGAAAGCAAAAACAGTGTAAGGTGAATGCATCACCATGCCAATGTGATGAGCTTATCAGTAGCGTTGGAGACATTGCATGTGACTTTTGTATCAAGGGTAGCGATTCATTTGCTGTAAAGTTTGCAGTATGTGGCACCCTGTGTATTATCATTGTACTCACGTTTACTATTGTTCAAGTCAGATGATCTCTCTCTCTCCCCCTTCTCTTTCTCTCTCTCTCTCTCTCTCTCTCTCTCTCTCATGGAGTATAGTTTAAATGGTATATTTGCATGACATGGTAAAAGTGAATATCTCTGCACATCATCGATTTTTGGGTGTTCTTTTTCTGTATACCTTGGGCTGTACACCTTGGGCAATATTTCAAATCCAGAAAGACCACAGCTAGTATCTTGTTGAGTCTTGTTCTGCATTGACTTGTCCATTATTATGTCATGGCTGCTATATGGTTTATGCCTTTCATGTCATACTGTTGAAGAATAGTATCTAGACTTGCTTTCCCCTGCTGATTTAACTTGTAAAACGAGTATGCTCACATTGCTTGTCTAAGTGACGCCATACATGTAGTTCACCTCTTGGACTGTTAGTATGAGCTATGTTGTTGTTTCAGCTTCAGGGAACCTTCATGTCCATTGTGTAAGATTTTCTTGTACTTCGGACACCTGCGCATGCTTGGCACATCCGTCGAACGTCAGGACTTTTTGGCTTGTGCACGCAATGAATAATATGCTACATGCTGTCTAGAGATAACTAGCTGTGACTTGTGAGCTAAAGGAGCCGATTCCATTTGCAAAAATTTTTGGGACAGCACTGGACAAGTTTATTTGTCTCGTTTGTTTTACAATTTAAGCAAGTTATGTGCTGCACCGCTTCGACTTTATTGATCTTTGAAGATGGCAATGGCACTGATGAGGAATCTACATTTTCATAATTAGACAGACTGCAGACAAAGGGCATGTTGTAGACATCTTTAGATTTGCCACATATGCAAGTTTGGACGGCTAATTATTGTTGGCAAATAATTTGAAAGAATCCATCTACTTTTTAATTTGGAGGTGATGCAAATATTCACACAACGGTGGTTTTCTTGGGGAAGAAGAAAAGGGCCATTCGGACTTCTTGGTTAGCAATTGTAGTTTTAAGGTAAGTGTTGATATACGTGTAATATTATTAGTATTATATTAACAATGTAATTAATAGTATGGTAGGTAAGGTAGACCAATAGTCACAATTAATAGTATGGTAGGTAAGGAAAACCAATAGTCACAATTAATAGTATGGTAGGCAAGGTAGATCAGTAGTTACAAATTTTTTGTATAAATAGATGTATTCTTGTACAAATTATATATGAAATATACTTTTCAAATACTCTCTAATTTCATCATGGTATCAGAGCCTAAAACCATTTTTAGGTCATAATTTTCTTTTCCAAACTCCTTCCGTTTTGGTATAAGCGAATGGATTAGGTTTAGTCGTCTTTTCCGACCTATTTTTTTCGACACAGCCTAACTAGGGAGGAAGGCCATCCGCCAATTAGGGTTTCTGGAGGTCACAGCGGCCAACGGAGCAGCGCGTGAGCTACACGCGCCGCCAAGGAGGATGCGTCTATATTCACGCGCCGGCGCGTGAGGGCGCGTGGGACATCAAAAACACCTCCGGCAAGTGGCGTTAGGATCGACAGCCCTTTTCCGGTCGTTGCTTGTCTTTTTTTCTTCTTTCGCCGACGAAGTGTACTGTTCTGATGTACTGTTCCGACGCGATATTTTTTTTTGGATTGTTCTGGTATCTCTTTTTCTTTTTTTCAATATGGAAAGTGATAAGAAAATTGCAGCTATTAGTACTGATAATCCTTCACTGCAAATTAGCCCTGTCAAGCTTGATGGAAATAATTACCTTGCCTGGTCACGGTCTTGTTTATTATTTATCAAAGCTAGGGGAATGCAGGATTATATTACTGGTACTAAAGTCAAACCAGCAACAACTGATCCAACATTCAACCAGTGGGATTCTGAAAATTCGCTGGTAATGTCATGGCTTATCAATTCCATGCAGCCCCAAATTTCAAGGACATACTTATTGCTTGACACAGCAGCAAAAATATGGAATTCTGTTACTCTCACCTATTCACAAGTGGGAAATGATGCCCAGATTTATGAGATTCGAAACAAAGTCCATGGTTTGAAGCAAGGAGAGATGACAATCTCGCAGTATTTTTCTGAGTTGAATGGCCTGTGGCAAGAGCTTGACTATTATCAAGATTTTCAGGCTGATTGTACTGAAGATGCAGTCAAATTTCAGAAACTGCTTGCAAAAGAAAGGGTCTATGATTTCTTGGCCGGACTGAACAATGAATTTGATCAGATTAGAGTTCATGTTCTGGGTAAGACCCCTTTTCCTTCTCTTGAGGAAGCATATTCCTATGTTCAGCAGGAAGAGAGCAGACGCAATACCATGCTCTATATCCCACAAGTTGAAAAATCTGGTTTAGTAGCAGCTAGTGATTCATCTGAGCAGCTGAAAACCCAAAGTTCTAATAAGGATCATTTGCGATGTGATTATTGTGGAAGACCACGTCATACCAAAGAGACTTGCTGGAAATTACATGGACGCCCAACGAGAGGTCGTGGAGGCAAACGAGTTAATTCTACTCGGGCAAATTTGTCTGAAACTATAACAACTCCTGAGATGACTCCCTCTGACTTCTTTTCTCCTGATGAGATTCAGTATCTTAAGCGTCTGATGTCTCATAAAGAATCTTCCTCCGGTGCCAAATCCAACTTTGTGCAGTCAGGTAATGCTTTTTCTGCTACCCTTGATACTAATCATTGGATTATTGATTCTGGTGCGAATAGACACATGACGGGCTCCTCAAAAAATCTTCTTGAATACTCACCATGTTTAAATAAGGACAATGTCCGAATAGCCGATGGCTCTTTTACTCCAGTTTCTGGAACAGGTTCTGTTTTCTGTACTCCCCATATCAAACTATCCTCTGTGCTTCATGTCCCTCAATTTCCTGTCAATCTGTTATCTGTCAGTACACTTACAAAAAATCTCAACTGTAAAATTGAGTTTTTTCCTGATCATTGTGTCTTTCAGGATCTTCAAACAGGGAAGAGGATTGGCAGTGGTAGATTGCACGATGGCTTATATATGTTGGATGAAAGTCAAGGATCTAGTCTCCAACAGGTTTTTTATGGGGAAAATAAAGATGTTAATCAAGAAATCTTGCAATGGCATAGGCGTTTGGGACATCCCTCCTTTTTTGTGTTAAGTAAATTATTTCCTAGTTTGTTTTCAAAGACTCAGTTTGATTCATTAGTTTGTGATCCTTGCGAATATGCAAAACATTCTCGAAACTCTTATCCTTTGATTAATAATAAAAGCCAGTTTCCTTTCATGACTATTCATTCTGATGTTTGGGGTCCTACTCAGACTACTTCCTTGTCTGGTAATCGATGGTTTGTCACTTTTATTGATTGTTGCACCAGGATGACTTGGGTCTATTTACTTAAGGCTAAGAGTGATGTGTTTTCTTGCTTTCAGTCTTTTCATAAGATGGTTTGCACCCAATTTGATGCTAAAATAAAAATTCTTAGGACTGATAATGGCACTGAATACATGAATGAAAGATTTGATTCTTATTTAAGGTCACATGGGATAATTCATCAAACTAGTTGTCCCTATACAAGTGCACAGAATGGGGTAGCTGAGAGGAAGAATCGGCATCTTTTGGAAGTTGCTAGATCTCTTATGTTTACCATGAATCTTCCTAAGCCTTACTGGGGCAATGCAATTCTAGTTGCTGCATATCTGATCAACCGAATGCCTCTTAGAGTCCTTAACTACAAGAGTCCTTTAGAAATCTTAACAGGACATAACACATACACTGTCCCTCCAAAGGTTTTTGGATGTGTTTGTTTTGTTCATACTAAGGATGCTGGGAAACTAGATCCAAGAGCCCTTAAGTGTGTGTTTATTGGGTACTCGCCGACACAAAAAGGTTACAGATGCTACCACCCTCCATCTAGGAAGTATTTTGTGAGTATGGATGTTACTTTCAGAGAAACTGAACCTTACTACAATCCAACTCCATCATCTCTTCAGGGGGAGAATAATGCAAAGGAAGAGATGATACCTAGTACTGTGACCCTCATTGATCTTACCCCAAGAACAAGTGATGATCAGAAGGAGACTATAATCCAGGGGGAGAAAATTGGACGTTTGGATAAACCTGATTTGAAGAGGTACTCAAGGAGAAACAAAGACACAACAGAAGAAGTCATCGTGCAACCTACTCTCCGCTGCCAAGAATCATCCTCTTCTGGTGAGTTATTTTTTGATGATTTAGATAAACCTATTTCTCAAAGAAAAGGTGTTAGAGCCTGTACTAAACATCCCATTTCTAATTTTGTTTCCTATGATTCTTTATCTCCTACCTATAGAGGTTTTGCCTTGTCCATTTCGTCTGTGTCTATTCCACAGGATTGGAAGGAAGCACTCAATGATCCAAAATGGAAGGGAGCAATGATTGAAGAAATGAAAGCCTTGACTAAGAATGAGACTTGGGAGCTTGTTACCTCTCCACCTGGAAAGAAACTGGTAGGCTGCAAATGGGTGTTTACTGTAAAACACAAAGCTGATGGATCAATTGATAGGTTCAAAGCTAGATTGGTGGCTAAAGGATTCACTCAAACGTATGGGGTAGACTACCAGGAAACTTTTGCTCCAGTAGCAAAAATGAACACAATCAGAATCTTGTTATCATGTGCAGCCAATCTTGATTGGGATTTACAGCAGTTTGATGTGAAAAATGCCTTTTTACATGGAGATTTAGAAGAAGAAGTGTATATGGAGATCCACCTGGATTTGATACTGAAACAACACATGGGAAAGTATGCAGACTGAAAAAGGCATTATATGGATTAAAGCAATCTCCTAGAGCATGGTTCGACAGATTCAGCAAAGCTATGACTTCTTTCGGCTATCAACAGAGCAATGCAGATCATACTCTATTTATTAAACATAACAAGGGTAAAATTACTATTCTCATAGTTTATGTTGATGATATAGTATTGACAGGAGATGATGAAAAGGAGATAGCTCGATTGAAGAAACTTTTGGCCCAGGAATTTGAAATCAAGGATCTGGGAAAACTGCAATATTTCTTAGGAATTGAAGTTGCCAGATCAAAGAAAGGTATCTTCATTTCTCAGAGAAAATATATTCTGGATCTCCTGGAAGAAACTGGCATGTTAGGTTGTAAGCCAGCTGAATCTCCTATTGAAAACAACCATAAGCTACAAGTTGGAATTGGTGATGCAGTTGATTTAGGGAGATATCAGAGATTGGTAGGAAGACTAATATATCTCTCTCATACTAGACCCGACATTGCATATGCAGTCAGTCTAGTGAGTCAATTTATGCATGATCCACGAGAATCACACATGCAAGCAGTATTTCGCATCTTGAGATATCTGAAGTCTGCTCCCGGAAAAGGACTACTATTTGCCAAACATGGTCACCTTCAGATAGAATGCTTTACAGATGCAGATTGGGCTGGATCTCCAAGTGATAGAAGATCCACCACTGGCTACTGTACTTTTGTAGGAGGAAATCTAGTAACATGGAGGAGCAAGAAACAAAATGTAGTTGCTCGATCAAGTGCTGAAGCAGAATACAGAGCTATGGCTCAAGGGGTTTGTGAGCTTCTGTGGGTACAGAAGATATTAGAAGAATTAAGTCTATCAAGCAAAGATACACTGTCCTTGTATTGTGACAATAAAGCTGCTATTAATATAGCACAAAATCCAGTTCAACATGATAGAACCAAGCACATAGAGATTGATCGACACTTCATCAAAGAAAAATTGAATAATGGTGCCTTGAATTTACATCATGTGACATCTGATAAGCAACTGGCTGATGTATTTACTAAAGGGTTGTGTCACAGGACCTATCATACTTTAGTTTGCAAGTTGGGCATGTGTGATATCTATGCTCCAACTTGAGGGGGAGTGTTGATATACGTGTAATATTATTAGTATTATATTAACAATGTAATTAATAGTATGGTAGGTAAGGTAGACCAATAGTCACAATTAATAGTATGGTAGGTAAGGAAAACCAATAGTCACAATTAATAGTATGGTAGGCAAGGTAGATCAGTAGTCACAAATTTTTTGTATAAATAGATGTATTCTAGTACAAATTATATATGAAATATACTTTTCAAATACTCTCTAATTTCATCAGTAAGATATGTATTTTAGTCATGTGAACTTGAGGAGACTGCGAAAAATAGAGAGAAAATTTCCTGTAATTTTGTTTTGAATATCTCCTACACTTGGACCACTGCAGCTACCTCCTTTCTTTCCATGAAAAGCCGTTATCACGTTGTGCAACTGCATAGTAGTTAAACATGGATAAAAGTACTGTTATTTTGGATATTGTAACAGGTGTCGGTTCTTGCTCATTTGTTTAGGTTCAGAAACTCGATGAGAGATTATTTAAACATAGACAATAGGAATAGCAAAGCAAGGGGAAGCTGCTCCCAAGAAGTTGGAATGGATGATACAAACTCTTATGTAGCAGGGTTTTGCTAAAGTTTACATTGTCTAATAACAGCTAGGCCGCAACAAGTCCATTGAACAATGAAAATGTATGAGTTTATACGCCCAGAAATCAGTAGACAAGTTGGGGCTCAAACTCTGCAAAATCGACGGAGCCAGATTCAACCGGTGGCATCAAATATGCAGCTAAGAGCTCATTAACCAATGCAACAATAAACGGAATCCGCTTCAGATTCTTCATGAAAGGGTTAGTCTCAGTTTGACCAACAGCCACCAGCTTCTCATTTATCTCCACCATCCTATCCAACTTCCTTTTGAATTCAGGGTTTTCAACATCTAGCACAGCAGGGAAAATCCTGGCTGTTGTTCGGTTAGTCTGCAAGTAAACACTAATCAGTCAGTATGCGGTTAAGCTGTGACATCAAATTGAAAGCAATCTTGAAATTTATTTTAAAATGGAAACGGTATGAAAGTAAAACACACACACACCAAAGGAAAAAAAAAGCATTTGTTTCAGACATTTTCTTACATGTAATTACACTCAGTACATAAAATAAATTTATAGACTGACCTCAATAATGACATGCATATCAAAATCCTTAGTGTTTAGGCCAATGCCTTCATAAAATGCTGTTCTCTGGCAATCGTTGAGGTACATTGTCACGTACACCTGCAGGTTTACATGTGATTATTCGTTAGATATCGATACCTTACTTATCAGGCAATGATTCACCCAGAATTATGCCTATTCTGGTTTATTGTGATGTGGTCTTCAAGACTCAAAAATGAGATGAAGCTCTTTTAGGACCTAAATTGGCACCATGAATATGTAGAAAAGGCTTTGCATGGAAAGGCTTCGTGTCCATCTTGAAACCAAATAAATATTTCAAGACTCAAAACGGTACTTAGTGAACTTAGGCATTACAAAGTCCATAGCCAGGAGGCCAAAGGACCACATTCTCTGACCCCATAAACAAGTTATGTGTAAAAGATCAGGCGTAAATAACACAAGTTGAATGACTAGGGAATATTACCGATAAGCAGAAGAAACGAGACCATAGTTTTGCTTTCCAGTCATTGAGAAATTGTGGCTGTGCCTTCATAAGTGCAGAAAAGAAGTCTCCATGTCGGTTCTCATCTTGGCACCAATTCTCGAAGTACTTGAAGATTGGGTAACATTGGTACTCGGGGTGCTCCTTTAGATGCCTGTAGATGGTGATATACCTCCAGTATCCAATTTTCTCTGACAAGTATGTTGCATAGAAGATGAACTTTGGCTTAAAAAATGTGTATTTCCTTGCCTTTGTCAAGAAACCCAAGTCCAAAGCCAAGTTGAAATCAGACAGCCCCTTGTTCAAAAATCTATATGGAGCAATAAAATCACTGTGTGATTAGCGCCAAAAAAAAAAAAAGAAAGAAAAAAGAAAAACAGATTAAAACGCTGTCTTTGAATTCATATTGATCTAGTACACATACCCGGCATGCCTGGCTTCATCCCTAGACATGAGAGAGAATATCTCAGCGACCACTGGATTGGTTTTCTGTAAATCCAGCACCACAAAACTATTGAACGACTTATATTGGATGTATATGTATTATTGGATCTACACACACACAGAGTGCAGAAAAAACTCAAATTGTAACCTCAGAGATATTAGACTTTTAGACCAGAGAAAAAGGAATGAATAGCTTCCATATTGAATGTTAAGAGGCAAAGTGGATGAAAATCTATTTAAAATTAGCAAGGTAACTTTGGCGTTTTCCTTGAAAATAGATGAAGTCGTTCAAATCCATTTCCCCCTTACGAAATGAGCTTCAAGGCGAGTTAAAGGATAAGTAATCCTTCCTATGGGCGGCTAGGCTACTGATTTAATTCTCTCTCTCCAATTATATATGCTGAGATAAATTCATGTGTTAGATTATTTTCAATATTCATACGAGAAATATCCCTCTAACTATAGTTGTCAAAATCACGATTTTACTATTCACTAACATACATAGAATCGCACAAAATGGATAAATCATAAATACGTGGAATTGTACATCTAAATTCATATTTTTACCTAAAGTCTTCACGCACACACGATTCTGCCTCCATTTTAATTATAAAAAAAAAACACACAGACACATGCAATCGTAAGCTTATAGAACCGTATATTTAACTTGTGATTTTAACAACTATACCTCTAACCAATCAAAACTGTTTTGCGCAAAAGCTAGTCATGTTAACCATTTACTGTAACAAGTTATGATTCATCAATCATAAACTTCTAACCACATACACAAAAGTGCACAAGCCAATTGAGAGAGGAGATAAGTCGATTCAGAAACCTACTTTCGAGGCATGTGCATAAGAAACGGCAGTTATTAGCTAAGAAACAATGTCGCAATAAGCTAATGTAGGAGCATTCTGATTATGTAGCATCCATAGCTTTTAACCTCTTGGTAATTTTATTCTGAGGGCGCGAATTCGTGTTTTTTCTTGTTTAACTTAAAGCCAGTTTACTGTTGTAAAAAGATCAATTAAATATCACCGTAATCATATCAATAATTTTACAATCAATTAAATATCACCGTAATCATATCAATAATTTTACAATCAGGAGAATCTGTGCCATATTTTGAATAAACCTGATTCACGTTTTTTAGCATCACAAACCCAGCATGGCATTTTAACATATTATGAAAATACTCCGTACTAATATAATGAATAATTAGAACAATACAAACCAACCATAATCAAGTAAAGAACATAACATGATGCATAAAATCTTTATAATAAGCATCAACAACTCATAATTAGGAAAAATAAGTTGGTTAATTCAGAATAAGAAATCTGAAATCCCATTAAGAAAAGAAGACCCACTTACCTTAAGTCTTCTTCCAAGCTCTTTATAGAGAAGGAACCCAGAGAACTCAGCAGTGCAAGACCTTTCCAGAAACTCCACAAAAATATTCCTCAAGGGTCCTTGAATCTTATCAGCAGCTTCCTTAAACTCCTTGTTCCTGACGAAGTGTGTCTGGTTATAATCAGTTTTGAATTCCTGAAGAAGAGCTTCGAACTCAGCCTGGTTAAGTTTCTTGTTGATCTCAGTGTTGAAAAGTTGCTCCATTTCATCAAAATCGGTGGTGTAGAACCTTGGTGTCAGAAGGGTCTCTTTGATTGCTGTCTTGTTGGCTTTCTTGCTTGGTTTTGGTGTTGTAGTTGGCTGTGCGGTGGCCGACATTTTGATGATGGTGAATTTAGATGATGACGATGATGATGATGGTGTTCTTGGGTAGGTGAATCTTGGGGTGTTCCCAAATTTGGACATAGGTTTTAGGAGAGCCATTTCTGCTACAGCCATTGCAGAAAGACAGAAAGACTGTGTGAGGGTGTGTTTAGTGCTTATGTCTGGTGTTTGAACACACAACACACTTGAAGAAAGTGGGCTATGTATTGTGTGTTAAAGAGGAAGGAGTGAGAGAGCAGAGTTAGTGGAGGATAAGATGTTGGATTTATAATTGGCTGATAGTGATTGGATATCATCCAAGGAAATCTGCAGGTTTAAATGAGATTTTGACACGTGGAGGCGGCTATTGGTTTGTCTGATTGGCGATTGGGTACAGTGCTGCCACCTCAGTAAGGAGTTGTGGTCGGTTTTTCTTTGCAGGCTGATACGGTACATTTGGTTGGCAAAAGGTGATGCAGGGCAGCCCACAGGTTTCATGAATTATCACGTAAGATTGCAGAATATAGCAGTGGAAGTTGATTACATATTTAGCAATTTCTTTTTTTTTTTTTAAATTATCTAGAAGCTTTTTATGTGGTGATTATTTATTGAAAGTTTAATATTAAGCGTGCTCATCAAACAGCACTTTAAAAGGAAGAAAAAAAAAAAAAAGAGTTAAACTAAGATAATGTCGTGGGAGACATTATAGTAAAGCAAATAACTACCCCTAAAATACAGTAGAACTCATAAAAGTATACCATTTGTACCTAAAGAATAACAGCATTGGGAATTAATCGCACTTTTGATGCCCTTGTTATTAATATAATCGAATTCAAAGTATTTGTATTCAGATATCAAGTTCTGATGACCGAAATCTCCAAGTCTTGCTCCTATTCCTAAGCTTGTTTAGAACTCCTCTTCCACTTATCCTCGTAAGTTAAGGCCTCAAAATCTGGTCCAACGCCACTTTATATGAGATGGCGTTAGTTCTTTTTCTTCTTTTTTGCTTTTTTGGCCCATGGTGGCTTGATTTCAAATCACTGCGTCACATACTGTAGTTTTTTAATAGAACCATTCGCCAGAAACTAGACCTTTTGCTTTGTGCAGGTTCCCAGAGACATCAATTCCCTCCATTTTCAAGTTTCGATGGAACTTATCACAGAGAATCTGTGGAAAGTACTTGGAGCTAAGTATTCACATATGCTCGGATTTTTTGTTATGAATAATGAACGAAAGTAGAATGATTGTTTAACTCTTCAACCAAACACAAACTGATGACATTATCATATGCTCTATAAGTTCCGACGGGCATGAGATTTTAGGAACCGCTAGACAAGTCTTATCAGCCCAAAAGACATAAAAGTTCGAACAGCTGAAGCTTAGAATCTTATGTTCCATAAAACATTTAAAACCTAACTATGAGCTGCCAAGGCATTAGCCTGACCCCTATTTCTAGTAACCAGAATGTCCAGTGTGTGCTACGAATCCCACAGCACTCTCATACTCGTATTGCCCCAACATATAGCCAATACTGCTATCATCATGAAACACACTGATATGCCTATTTCTAAAGTCAACATGCAGAATTTTGACACTGCAAAGGACACCATTGCATTACAGTGAAGTAATGGTGCAAAAGATAAATACAATTGTGCTGTAACTTTAATGAATCTACTGCAAAAGGGTCATAAACATCTGGGCCGTGATTTGGCCCCAAAAAGAACATCTAGGCCATGAAAAGGCATTTTACAACCTTTGTTGATAAACAAAACCAAAAAGGGGGTGGGGGGAGGTTAAAGCTGTTGCTTCTATCTCCTGCATGTTAGTGTCTTGGCTATTCTAGTAGCATCTAGGAGTGAGCACCTGCAAATGCAGCTGTTGCGACAACCCACACGCTACAGTGAGACGGATGATTTCAACATCACTGCAAGTGAAACTAGTTAGGAAAAGAAAATTAGTTGAAAGAACCTCTACACTTGGTTGACCCACACAAACAAACCTTCCTTCCTACATCAGATTTTTCCGGCTGGACAACTCCATAATCATATGTCAATTCTGTCATGGGAGGAATATGTGTGATTGCAAAAAACGCAACATGGAGATCACACATTGTGCTATTTGCATGCAAAACTGGTTGCCAGAACACATTAGGGGAGCAACTGTGGTTCATGAACCTAGCAACATTGCCCTCATTTCTTGCAGAGATAACCAAGGGGAAAGGAACCTTTGGAACATTATTATCACCAGGCAACACTTCCAACGGTTGATAATATCGAGTAGTGTCAAAAATAAAGGTGTCCTGATTATCATCCCTAGGCCTGTGATTGTCCACCTCCGCTTTATCAAAGACTTCACCAGCATACTCGCAGATAAAAGCTCCAGCACGGATTGGATGCAAGGATCTAAGGCCCCAGCCTTTATCCTTAGTTTTAAATACCTCCAAACGCAGCCTTAACTCGCCCTGAGACAGCCGGTTACGACAAGTAGGAGGGCACTGACAGGAAGGACCACACTCGGTTGTCAAGGGCTTTGGTTCAGCAAGCATGCTGTTTGTGATATATGGGATATAGCCACCATTCTTCTGTACACAAGGGCAATTGAAATTATTTGAACGGCAGCCATCACTGCAGCCACAGCCTGTCAATGGTTCAATTGGATTTACAGGTCTTGGATACCTGAGATTGGTTATATATGAGAAATGTGCAGGTCCCTTTTCATTATCAACATCATTTACCAATGAAACCGGTAGCTTCTCGACCCCAGAAGTAAGATCTGGCAATATGACCCCATCCCTGGAAATACTACCGTGTCCCCATTGCTGAATTGATTTCCAAATAGCAAATGCTTTGGGTTGGTTGGGCAACCTTACCAGTTTATATTTGAAAACATTGTATCCAGACTTTCCCTTCTCAAGCCATGACTGATATATCTTGTAAAGACCATCATAGACATAAACCTTTCCAGTCGGATATGCTTCATCCTTGATACCTCGAATTACTCTAATCTCATTCCCATGATGCACACTCTTTTCTAATGCAAGATTGCCTCTTTCAAGCTTTTGATCAGTGGTGTCCTTATCTTTCCGGTATATGTTACCACCTTGACCACTATAGATCAAGACATCATCACCTTCATCATTGTCTTCATACCCACCAGAAGAAACAATGCTAATTGCAACAGTTTCTTCTGAAAGACCAACTTTAAGGCCCATGTAACCAATTCCAGCCATAATCGGCGCATGCAGTCCTATCACACACAGCTCCATTCTGAAAAAGAATATATCCCCAACTTCAACACCCGGAACAGATCCAATTCTTTTGGTGACATTTGTCCGAATTCCTTTATTCATCATAATTGTGCCAGCACGCAAGTCAGGACGCCTTGAAGCCCCATGAATAACTTCTTTTGCTTCATCAATTTGAGTTAATTTTCTCCTAAACAAATCATATATCATATGGACGTGCTTGACAAATTCCTTATCACCATCAGCTTGTCGGATGGCATCAAAAGTCATCTGGACCGATGATGCAAGTATACCATCAATGATGGAATCTACATTGATTTCAGAAGATGCAGCATTGAGGTTGTTGCTCTCAAATGTCCTCTTCTTATACTTACCCCTCTTCCGAGCTTTACCAGTTCCTTCACTTCCTGAAAGCCCTGAACCACCATTCATGGCTGCAGCAGCCTCCTCTGATCGGAATGAATTCAGTGGAACTGCATCTGAAATTGGGGTGCTAAACTCAAAGCGTGTGCTTCGCCCTGAGGATTGGTCGTTTGGTTCGGCCCCATCTTGGACTCCTCGAGATTGAAAAAACGGGTTGAACGGAGGAACCCCATGAGGAAAAGGGAAAGAACCAGGAACTTGTGCTGGTGAAAATGGACTATAGGATGGGAAAAAGGGAACAAGACGGCGCAGTGGTTTCACATCCAAAACCCTAGACTTATCAATATATGAGCTGGATGTCGGGACTGAATCATTACCAAAAGCTTCTTGCTCCATATAAATACTAAAAAATGAAATAACAAAAACTCTTCAGCACCCAAATCGTGATCTTTAAACTCAAGCTACTCGGCCAACAACCTCTGCACTTATCAATTCAGAAAAGTCCCCATGTTGAAATGAAAATTCAAGCTTTACGCAGTACATGAACGGACCTGTCAAAGTGAAATCATTATAAGAAAAGATTTTAACAAAGCCCAGACAGCAATAACCCTAGAGCAGACAGAATTCGAAAAGAGCAAAAAACAGGAGAAACAAAAGTATCACCAAGCAAACCCAACTTAAAAAATTGACCAAAGTTTCAAACTTTTAGTCCCAAAATAAAGTAAAATAACACTGGTCCAACACAAAACCAGATTCAAAGCTTTTGAAGCTTTTTTGACCTTCTTTTTGACAAAACAAAAACCAGCTAACTAATATAGTACAGAGAAAGTTTTGAACTTTTTTAATCTAGAACACGCTTTCTGGATGATCATTCAAATTGTACTGGTCAGAATACAAATTATCGGACTCCATGCAAATAACATATCCCCGAAATGAATAATCCAAATAAAAAACTAAAGTAAGAGCTCAACAATTGGTACCCGAAGAGAAGACAAGGATTTGCACAGCCTGAGGGAGTGAACAGAAAGAGAGTGTAGTTCAACCAAATCCCGCTGTCGAATTTGAGTAAGCTGAGAGATTTTGATTTGTTGTTTCAGTGTGCTTCTTTCTCATTTTTCCTCCATCTTTGTAACGTGGGCGTGTTCCTGTCCTGAGTTGTACAGGCTCCAAACCAACGTGCGAGCCGACTGGTTAATGGTTATGTGTCGGTTTTTAGATCCATATAGTTGTCTTGAAACTTTCTACTCACCTTGGCAAATCTTGGCTAGGGTGGAAATGGAATTAACTCAATGTTTGGCAATTTTTTTCATATGCCTATCAATGGGAAATTGGAATGAACGGAAAGAAATAGGTAAAAATGGAAAGTAATTATATTTTTATTTAATATTTAGTGAGTTACGAAGGAAATGGAAGGAAATCACGTAAAAATGAAAGAAAATTAAATATATATATTTTTTATATTTGGTAAGTTACGAATGAAATGGAAGGAAATCATGTAAAAATGAAAGGAAATTAAATTTTCTTTTATATTTGGTAAGTTACAAAGGAAATGGAAGGAAATCGATGTAGTGATTAGAGATTACTACATATTAATCACCGTTTTAAAAAAATTACACAACTATAATTTGAAAAAAAAATTATTAAATTAGCTACTGGTATTTTGTGTGTATCGCACACCTTATATATCATACATGCATCGTAAGTGCAATGTACGATACAACCAAAGTATCAGTACTTTATTTTATGTATGGCATATAGGGTGTATGATACACATATAGTACTGGTACTTTATATGTGACGTACACCCCACATACGATACACAAATTTTTACAACTTTTGCATAATAGGTCATTGTATCTCGCCTCTAAGATGCGATACACGTATAAAATTTCATATCTCTTCTCCAATGCGATATAAAGATAGTAGTTTGGTAACTTTTTAATACAATTTATATTTGTGTCATTTTTTTTTATAAGGATGGTAAACATGTGTTTCACGAGTGCAATACATGTCTATGGTTCCTATACAAAATAATTACTAAAATACTACTTGGATGAAATTAATTACCAATTTCCAATTGCAATATCGCATTTAACAAACATGATATTTAATTTTACATAAAAATCGCGTGAAATAATAGCGATTTAATGTTTGAGTGCTGTCGCAATATTGCGATTAAATAATCGCGATATAAGTATTTCTACGTATATCGCGATTAATAATCGCAATATTGCTTCGTACATTTAAACATTTATCGCGTCTTATAATCACGATATGCACTTGTATGTCGTGTTTTACAAACGCGATATGCATGCATTTACTGTTCATGTGTATATCCTCTGATAAAAACGCGATTTTGGTATGGTAAATTGATAATTATTTTCATTTTGACCTTATTTGAGGAATTAATTTCAATTAGTGTCATAAATAGGAAATTAATTCTATGTTTCACCTTAGTGATTGACTACATTGTCCCTTGCTTTATTCTTTTTATGTTTCAGTTATGAGTATTTTTGTACATTATGATGTCTTTTGTCACTTTCCATTAAGTCTGTTTCTGCCCAAATTTGGGAAGAGAAAAATGGCACCCTTTTCCCCCAATTTATGCTCCTTTTTGTCATTTTCTATCCTTTTTAAATTACCTAAACGAATCAATTTAATTTATTTTGGTAATGATAAGAAAAGAAAAAAAATAATGATTTTATTAAAATTGCTTAGAAGTTGGAAAGAAACTTAATTTTATACAAGGGTATTTTGGTAACATCCAAATATTTTTACCAATTTGTATAATTTTCTTTTCAATCTTAGAGGGGAAAAAAAAGATGGTTCATAAATGGAAAAGTTTCCTCTCATTTCTAATCATTTTATTTCATTTTTATACCTCATTAAATCATTCAAACATACATTTTCCAGCCATCTTGGCACATTTCATGTTAAGTATAATCTCTTAAAACTAATAAGGCCCAACCCACTTGCTTATTTCAAGTATATAGGGAAATTCTATAACTACTAGATCCTTTTTAAAACTCTTCTAAGTGAGGTTTCTCTTATCTCTTCTCTCTCTTTTCACTCGCATTATTTAGATTTAGGGTTTTTTATTTCTACTAATTTTCTTTGTTTTACTCGTTTTACTCTTCTAAGTGAGGTTTCTCTTATCTCTTCTCTCTCTTTTCACTCGCATTATTTAGATTTAGGGTTTTTTATTTCTACTAATTTTCTTTGTTTTACTCGTTTTGTTTGATATGAATGGTTGTAGATCTTTTTTAAGTGGATCTGAGCTCCCAAAGACACCATCAATCATGGGAAAGACGGTAATCTCTTTCTAGTTTTTTATTTCCTTTTATATAGATGCTATACAATTATACATGATAAAATTAAAATATATAATTGATTTCCCTTTTATTATGTTATTATTGTTCATATCTACTAACGATATTTACATATTATGAATATGGTACTAGACTACACATACTATTTACTTTGAACCCTCAATGATGGTCTTTAAGCCATAGTGGTGTTTGTCATCGTCTCTTGTCATTAGTTGTAATAATTTTCAACTCTTATGAAAATATAACCTTATTCTCAAAGTTATGGTCAAGGTAAATCCATCAAAACATAATAAGATCCTAGGTTATATCCTCATGTTATAAACCTTACCATTGTACTAATATCTAGGAAATCTACTTAATAACTATCAAAATAACTTGAGACCCCAAAATAGAAAGAGGAACCAAAGGAGGATGAGATTCCATGGTTATGAGAGGTTGGTCCTAAGAGGGAATATGTGACCCAAATGCTTTTTCAAATCAAAACATGAAAAACATTATGGATCCGATCGTGTTGTAGAACCTTAATCTCATAAGCACAAGTTCCAATCTTGAATAAGACCTTAAAAGGTCCATGAAACCTCTTAGTCAACTTATGAAAGGGCTATTGAGAAATAAAAATCTATCTATAAGGTAGTAAACACACAAAAACCATATCTCCAAGAGAAAATTCATTATCTATCGTGTGCTTATCTGCATAAGATTTCATTCGTTGTCGAGCTCTCATAAAATCTTCATGCAGTAGCTTAAGAATTTCATCTCTAGTTAATAAATCATGATCAATAACATTTTACTTAGAACTACCTCAAACACAAATAGCTATAGTACGGGGCATTTGTCCATTTACAGCTTAAAATTGTCATCTATGCTCTTTCATGATAAGATGTGTTGTAGGCACACTCAACCTATGGTAGAAATTGAAACCAATCTTTAAAGCTTGAAATTGTTGAATTTCTATTCAATTCTTCAGTCTGCTCATCGGTTTGTGGAATATAAGCACTAGAAAAATGCAATTTTGTTCTATAGAGTTTGAATAATTCTTTTTAGAAAGTACTAACAAAAATTGGATCTCTATCCAACAGCAAGGAAATCCATATAATTTGATAACAAAATTAATAAATATTGTAGCTACTTTAGTGCTTATAAAGTGAGTGTCCAAAGCTCCTAGACAACAATGTTTAGTAAATCCATCAACAACTAGTATGGTCAGTAAATGCCCTTTGAATATAGGTAAGGATGAAATAAAAATCAAACTTATATCCTCTTAAACTTTAGGTATTGGTAGAATAGCCAATAAACCTGCAATAGGTCTTGTGAAACATTTAACTTGTAGACACTCTTTACATTGCTTGACGTATTCAATTTGCTTCTTCATACCTCTATGTTTTCAAGGTGCCAAAAGGACCCGAACTAGGTGGATGATGAAATGTTTCCAAAAGCTATGAAATAGTGGAAGGTTGAGGCATTAAAAATAAAGTCTTTTGAAAATGAAGGAAACCATTTTACCAAGAAAAATGAACGAGTATCTCTATTATTTTGCAACTCAGAATGATTTTCTTAAATGCAACAAGTGTCTAATATTCCTCTTTTATTTTGTTAAGAAAAGGTTATGTTAAAAGAGATAAGAGAAGAACTAAATATTCTCTTAACAAAACATCTGCCACTTGATTCTCTCTTATACCGTGTAAACAATAGTATAACGAAAACTCAATAGCTTAGCTAAGTATTTTTGTTGTTTAAGAGTTGGTATCACTTGTAATAATAACTCCTTGATACTATGATGATCAATTTTGATTACAAAATGGCTACCTAACAACTACTGCCTCCATTTATGAACATATTATACTATAGCATGTTGTTCTCAAACTTATGTGGAGGTTTACATAAATGACGAGGAAGCTTTTTACTAAAGAAGGCAATCAAATGATTGTCTTGAAAAAGCATTGCTCCTTTATTCGATCTCGAAGCGTTTGTTTCCACAATAAATTGTTTCAAAAAATTTGGCAATACCAATAGAGGAGCTCAAACTAAATCTTCCTTTAAAACTTAAAAAGCCACTGTCACTTCATCTATCCATTGAAACTAATCTCTTTTTAGTAAATTAGTAAGATATGTTGCAATAGAGGCATAGTCTCTTATAAACCTTCTATGACATTTGGAAAAGCCAAAAAAAGTTGTCAATATTTAAGGAATATCTCATGCTTTTATTTTTACTATTTAGGTTGGATTTGGATGAGTTCCTTTACAATCCATAACATGTCTTAAGTAATCAATTCTATCCTATCGAAACAACCATTTGCTTTCCTCAAGATAAAGAGTGTTTTCACTCAAAATTATCAACACTCAAATCAAATGCTCTAAATATAAAGCCATTGTCTCACTATATACTCAAATGTTGCAAAAAATACAATAAAGAATTTCCCTAAGAATGGTTTAAAAACATGATTCGTTGTCGCTTGAAAAGTTAATGGAGCATTACTAATAGCAATAGCATAACGAGAAACTCATAGTGCCCTTCATGACTGCATCATGCTACTTTAGTTATACCTTAGCTATGTCTTCATGAAGTTTTACGTACTTCCAAAACCTACCAAGATTGATATTTCATGGTTATTGATAAACCTACTAAACGTGGTGATAAGAGCAGTTGGACCATCCACATTCTCTTCACATAATGCTATTGTTTCGTTATCAACTTCTGATGTACAATAATCAATTTTGGAAATCCATCCATAACAAAATGATTGAGTCAACAATATCGATAAGTGAGAGTTTAACTTGTGATTCTTGTGAAAAATTTTCATCACAATCAAAGCACAAGCCTTTTTTTCCCCCCTTCTTTCGTGCATTCTATGTGCAAATAATCTGCGAATAGATAATGACTTATGTGTATTTATTATTGCAGATGAACTATATATTACCTTATTAGGTCTACTAAATTGTAAAGTAAACTAAGTATTTGATGTTGTAATAGGAATGACGTTTTAAATGCAAACTAATTCACAAACTTTGTTTCATACATTTCAGCTACCCATATAACATGCATTAAAGAATTATATCTGGAAGTTTTTAGCTCTCTTCTAATCATTATTTTGAGGCCTAAAACAAAACAAATAAAAAGCTTTAGTATAATTTAGATACTTGATTAGATAACACTTCAAATTATGCTTGATATTTTGCCATTCGTCTTCTTTGTATTAATTTTAACAGGGATTCTTGGACATCTTTATATTTTGATAGTCTAAACCAAATTTCCAATGCATGAATGTAAGCAAGCCATATTAAAATTTGGTTGCTGTTAAACATCCACTAAAACTAGTTCAAAGCATTTCTTTCCTTTACAAAAGAAGCATGGTAATTCTTTGATTCTTAGATACATTATGAAAATCAAATAATTGTTGCACTTTAAAGATCCATCCTAATGTATTAAAGCGTATAAATTTTGGATTTCTACCTAAATCCTGTTCAATAGATTCTCATAAATTGGATCTCCTGAATCATGATTTGAAAATGATGAATACTTATAAATATGATTTGCTTGATCAATAATTAAACTTTAATTCTGATTCTCTCATGAATTTTCCATTGCCTTAACTGGTATCGACAATGATTGCAATTTAAGCATTAATATTAAATAAAGAATACTTAAATACTTGATGATTTTGCTGCATTGTAAAAAAAATATTTACTATTCAATGCCATGATCTAAATGAGGCACCAAATTCTTAGGTTTAGTCTTTAGAATCTAGCAAGGCCCAAGCTTAGCCCACTTATTTCTTTCACAACCCTAAGTGTACAAGTAAATTCACAAGCTACAATTTTCTTTTTGAAACTCTTTTTTTAGTATACTTTCTTTTTTCTCTCTCTCTCTTTTGTTATTTGCATTATTTATATCTAGGGTTTTTTCTTTCGACTATTGTTCCTACTTTTACTTGTTTTGTTGGATATGAATGGTTATAGATCACTTCAAGTGAATTGAAGCTCCTAAAGACACCATTAATTACAAGGAAGAGGATCACTAATTTTTTATTTTTAATTGGGTAAATGTCGTGAATGGTACTTAAGATTTGATAAAATATGTAATTAGGTACCTGAACTTTGAAATTGATCAATTTAGTACTTACATTACTTTTCATGTGTAATAATCAATAATAAAAGGTACATTCACCCTCTCTGACTTTACTTTTTCATAGTAGTTTTAATTATAGTTGATGATACTAAATTTTGCCATTGATTTCATTTTTACTTTGTTATTATTGATTACACTTGATGCATGACTACACATATTATTTACTTTGAACACTCAATCACGTAGTTTTTGAGCCATAATGGTGTTTTTCTATCTCTTGTCTCTATCTGTGACTTTTCTTTTGATTTCTGTTACTTTCTTCCAATCCAAACACACTGTTTAGCTATAAATTTTATCATTTTTTTTCATCCATCCATTATATATAGGGTAAATTTCATAATTGATGCCTAAACTTTACCAAATAATACAATTAATCATCTGAATTTTAAAAACTATCAATATACATTTTGCAAATTTCTCGAGGTCATAAATGGTATAAAAATTAGGTAGTTAATTGATAAAAAGGGTAAGTTTCATTCGTGATACCTGAACTTTTTAAAAGTTTCACGCATGGTATCTTTAACCGGAATTCGATCATTTCTTTGACCAAAAGCTGAAATGGCAAGTGCACCTTAATAAAAAGTTATATTTTTCTATTTTAGTTGATATTTTTTATTTATTTATTTTTTCACTCTCTTTCTTTCCCCCCTATGTTTCTTCTTCTTCTTCAAAGTTCAAATAACAAAAAAAAAACTAGCAAACTCCAAATGTAAATGAAAAAATATTAACACAATTATATATATAACTAACATTGATGATATTTCTTATCTTTTTGTTCTCTTTTCTAATCTTATTGAAAAAATTAACACAATTAAAAGAAGGTCGAAAAAAAATAAAAAGAAAGACCCACTAAATGCAACATAGATTAAGCTCTTCTATATTAGGCGAGCTTATTAGGTCATGCATAAATGTGAAGTTCAATGACTCAACAAGAAAGAATTCAGGTCGAACTTTGAAGTAGATGTATTGTAGCAACCTCTTCTCACTATGATAGATATGTTAGTTGAGATCCGCAACAATATTTTTTTTAACTCCCACTTCAAGCTTTTCAACACCAAATCCAAAAGAAAGTTGATGACTTTCTCAATTTTCACGGAAGCCCATAAGGTTGAATCTAATTTAATTCTCTTTTCTTTGTCTGGGTTGTGAGATATGTAAGAGAGAGAGAGAGAGGGAGAGAGATCGTCTATGGAAGTTTTCTTTTCAAAGAGAGAAGTTAAATAGTTGAAACTGTTGTAATCTTCAAGAAAGAAGTTGAGTAATTGGAGAAAAATAATGGGTCTTCCTTATCAATTCAAATGTGTTGACATTTGGTGATCAAAAGCTCCTTTTTTTTTTTTTTTAACTTAGGGTTGTGAAGATTTTTCGAGAAAGTGGTAACTTTCCCAAGAAAAATACTAGGTCAATTGGAAGTGATATTCTTGTAAGAAGAAGATGATGATGATAAAAGAAGAAGAAGAAGAAGAAGAAGAAGAAGAGGAGGAGGAGGAAGAGAAAGATGCCAACTAGGATAAAAAAAATAACAATTTTTTTTCAAGTACGCTTGCCACATTAGCTTTTTATGGAAGAAATGGTTGAAACTGTGCGTAAAACTTTTAAAATGTTCGGATACCATCTTGGTATCAAATTGTTACAAAGCAAAAAGTTCAAATACTGCGAATGAAACTTACCTTGATAAAAGAGTAAAATTTAGGAAGTTAAATGTAAATGTAAGTAATGTTTAGATAGTTAGTTAAGAAAATGAAAAAGGTTTAGATACCAAATTGACATTTTTAAACTTCAGGTTGTTAATTGTAAATACGAAGAAAATTGAAGTACCAAATGTAACATTTATCCCCATATATAAGGAAATTATTGGATTTTTCTTATTATAATTTCATTTATCATATTTACTTATGATGTCATTATTAAATTTCAATTAAGTTTAAATATACAACCATGTATTATCTTAGAGTATTTACGTAAGTTATAATCACTATTTCCATTGCATTTGTTATTAATATCCCTCCTTTCTCTATAGTATTAAAGCATAAGATATTGATTTTGATAATCTTTACTTTTTTATACATCACGTTCTCCTTAGGCTAGAAATTTTGCACCTAACTTACTAACTTGAACATGATATAACATGATTACATATGGGTTTGCATAAGTCAAAGTTGACATGATTGATGAATAGGTCAAATTTGTTTAAACTTGTGTATAAATGAGTCCTAGTTATAGCTTTAGCATCTAAAATAGAGTACAAACTCATTTTATATATACGTATGGTACACATGTCTAAGTCAGATGTATGAACCCATTTAAGATGAAGATTTCTCATATTTTTAGGTCAATTTATACTCTATTATTTTATTACTCGTATTTTTAGATTTCTCATGTTATTGGCACCAACCATGCTAGTAATAAGCTCATCTACTATTGAGGTGCTATATCTTTTCTTCTAAGCTGTTCCACTTTTGTTTCTTTTAATTTCTCACACAATCACCTCTTCAACATTCGTAGCCTTTGTTTCAATTTTAGTTATAGTTGTAAAGTTAATAAAAGAATTATTCACTTCATTGTTACTATAAAAAATCCGAAGTTTAAAGGTTTGGTTCTCTTCAATGTAACTTTTTAAAAACACATAACTAAAAAAATAAGTAATCAATTTTGACCGTACTTGTCATATTTCTATGTATATTAGATTATGAATTAAAAGTTGCTTATTAAAAAAAGGAAAAAATAATTTAGCTTCTTTGTTTTTTTAATTATGTGATATGTTTTAAAATTATTACGAAAATCATAAGTATATCTTTAATTTTTAAAGAAATTTTACATAAGCTATAGAAACTTACATTTTTATGTTTTGATTTTATATACATCATTTGCATTGATTTCCACATTATATTTGACATTAATTATTTTTATAATATATATTCATCATTGGTCAAGACATGTTCTATTATCAAAGCAACAATTTTATTATTTTCTCACTTTATCTATCCCCTATTTCTTTTTTGTATGCTGCAGATCAAATAAAATGGCATATAATGGTTGGATTGATAATCCATGAAAATAACCATAATAATGTTTGAAATACTCTAAAATTATTTCAAACCAAGGGTAATTGATTAATTTAAACCTTAAGTACACAATATACATGTATATATTTGTGCCCTCCAATCTTAAATTTCCTTTTCTTCCTTACTGTCATGCCCCAGAGAGTATCCTAAACGTGGCAGTCCACCGCACATAATATTAAAGCTAATGAATGACAACCTTAGTCATGCAGGAGCTTCGATATCACATGCAAGGCGTGCTTTCAAGATAGTAGGAGACTCACAAGGGTATTACATTTAAGTAGACAATAAAAACAAGCAAGAACTTATATAAATAAACATAAGATCTTCATAATAATATCCTTACATCATCTTAGAGGCATTCCCCCGCTTTAGAAGTCTTTCAATAAAACAATAGCAACTATAACACAAGCCTACTATAGAGATTTTCCTAGAAGCCTATGTTCAAAACTTAAATACATATAGCTTCTCCTAAAAATTCCTAGTAACTTAAACTCGTACCTGGCATACGGGGCTTCTTGGGGCCAACCAAAGGTAATCATACTGTAACAAAAAGCTATAAAGGTATAAGCAAATCTAGCTTAGTGAGATAATTCCATCTACAAGACATTTCCATAATTCAAACAAGTATTTAATCAATCATATAAGAATGCACCAAACATATGAACAAACAAAATACACATGATTAACCGGAAATTAAGTGTAGCACGGATTTTACGTCCTCCATGTCGAGGGTTGGGAGGTTATAGGCCCATATGACCATCAATATTTGCAGATTTACCGACTCCTGCTCGCCCTGTAGATTTCCTGACTCCTACTAGCCCATGTAGACTTTCCGGCTCCTACTAGCCACCACTACCATTTCCTCGTTTCCCCACACGAAGAATAGTAGTGAAAATAAATGTGACTCACAATTATGATATGCATGAATTAACTTCAATATATATTTAACCAAATAATGTTTAGTTCAAGTTGAAGGTGATCAACATAATTTTCATCATATCAATACAAGAATTACAATTTATTTATCAAACCTTCTTTCGATATTCTTAACTTGTATTCAACCAATCATAATTCCAAGTCACACAACCAATATTCATTTATCTTTTTTTTAATTGCTAGTGCTACTACTTACAAGCACAAAACAAGGAAATGTAACTTAGTAAAGAATTAACTCACTCCATGTCTGTAGATCCTAATCAAAGTAATCTTCCGAAAAAGTGATCTCGGGTCCTTCTCCACCTAACCAAGATGAAATACCCAAAATGAGTCTTTCATAAAATCTCTATTCTTGAAGATCCTAAATCTTTCTCAAAATCGCGGTAAAATCGTATAAGAGGAATTTCCAACTTAAAATGGCCATAACTTGCTCATTTTAACTCGGAATTTCACATATAATATACTGTTTTCTACCTATTCGAAAAGATCTATCTATTTCTAAACTTATTTTCATCAAACTAAGTTGTTTGGGCTCCGAAAAAGTGGTGGACAGATTCACCACGAATTTTTATAAACTTATTTTCTTTCTTTTATTCAAAGCTCATTTTGAAGAGATAGATATTATAACAATTTGTAAAACCTTTGAAATGCATATACATACATTTATTGACTCATATCAAATGTATGAAGTTTAATGAAGTTGTCTCAAATAAAAGTAAAGTCTTTTAAATATTTTAGGAAGTGAGAACTTTTGAAAGATTCTTTTCTATTTTGCTTTTGAAAATATCTTAAGTTGTTTCAAATGAGTATTTTTTTTCCTAAGTTTAATTTCCGTAATCTCTTCAAATTCTTAAGGAATGATTTTATTTTCTAAACTTAACTTCCAACTTTTCTTTTGAAAGTAATAACAATTCTATGTTTGGAGAAATAATTCTTTGTTTCTTGAGATCATGTCATTTTGATGAAAAAAATTTCTAATATTTGATAAAAAGTGAAGTTTTAGTAAAACTTTTATTTATTTCAAAAAGTTCTTTTCTATGTATGTTTATGAGCTCCTCTAGATTTCTTAGAAAAGTTTGTTTAAGAAAAATTACTTCTTATTTCTAGAATAGAATATTTGTTTTTAAGAAAACATTTCCTCATTTATTTTATTGAGACAAAAATAATTATGTTCATGCATGAATATGAATCATAAAGTTATGTAAACATAAAGAAACATAATAACTTGAAAAAATAAGTTAATAAGAAAATAAATCAAGTATTGGAACCTTAGCTTCATCAAGGTATCTCGGGACTAAGAAAAGACTAGTCCCAAAAAGTAAAAGAAAATGTTTTGACTTGATGAGGACAAGTCTAAGACTAGAAAAACTAGTCTTAAGAATAATATGGAAGTAAATAAATTACAAGGAAGTGAATAAATTGCATGGAAAGTAAATAAATTGCAAAACAAATGAGCTTATATGCTCTAAAAGATATATATAGCTACATAGATATATTAGATAGTTATAAATATAAAAGCAACATAAATGAATTAGATCATGAACAAAAACAAAGTATGAACCTATTGTTGCTTTCTTTAACCTTTATGGTTTAGAAAACACACACTAAGCTCATACTAAGTAGATGAACATAAAGAAGACTTGAAGAAAAATTAGCTAAGAGAACTAAACTAGAGAGAACTTCTTGGAAGAGACTTCTTGTAGAAATTTTAGAGAGTAATTTTAGTGTATAAGAGGTGTGAAAGAAGTGAAAGTAAGAGGGTATTTATAGGAAAATGTGGGAGATAATTTGTGTTAATTAAATAAATTGAAAATAAAACAAATTGGGAAGAAAGAGAGAGGGGCCGACGCTATTTTAGTGAAGAAAGAGAGAGAAATTTTATTTTTTTGTATTTTTGTTAATTAAAAGTAAGATATGAAAGATGTGAAGTTGTATTGGAAATGAAAATGTGTAAGATATAGAGGTATGAGTTATAAGAGTAGGTTGTAAGAAAAAATAGAGATAGATAAATAGTATAGAATAGTAGTAAATAGTGTAATGCAAAGTAGATATGATAATTTAAGTACCGGTAGTAAGAAAATACGCGTATAAATGCGATATATGATATTTTTAGCTACCGAAAAATTATGAAATTGATATTTTTGAAAATCTCATATTTTTACGAGTCTAATGATATATTCGGAATATTTTTACTATTTTGAGCCTCGGGACACGTTTTTCAAGAACTATGTCCGATCGGGTTCAAAACGAGTTACGGTTTTACTAAACTGATCTTTTTAAGCTTCCTTGGATAATTACGAACTATTCTATTGCCTAAACTCTTTCTTACTCTCTTAGGGTTTCTTAAACAGGAATGCCGGATTTAAACGGTTACTGTAAACTAGGGTTTTGTTGACTTTAGAAATTCAGTTGACTTCTAATTAGGGTTTAAGCTTTAATTTGATTACAAAACTTCGGGGGTTTACACTTACTATATAAAGTCTCCTCAAAACTTACTTTCCATTTGTAGGTATTTTATAAGATCTCACCAATTCTTCTAAAATGTCCCAAGGCATTTCAAAATATTCTAAGACAATAAGAAACTCGTGAACACTAACCTTTGTCGCTCTTTGATAACTTTTTGTGAACCAATAGTAACTCTATGACATTTCTTGATAAGAATTGCTAATAAAGGGAACAATCACGAGGTAATAAGCCATAAAGGCTAATCATAAAGATTTTGTTTTCCATGAATATGTTACTCATGAGGTAAACATATGATGTGTAGGAGTAAAGGTAAGCAATTTGTGATCTTAGATTTTATCTGAATAACAAAAACATTGGTGATCTACAAAATTTAAGGCAGTGATATCTCACCTTAATCTTGTTATGAGTTGTACCTAGGGATTATTATGAGTTTAGCAATTATTGTGAAATAAAATTTGCTATGAGTAATTTTGTAAAAAGTCTAAAATTAGAGTTTTATTAAAAGTAAAATAGACTATAAGGTTAAATTAAATCTAAATAAGAAAGAAACATGATTAGAAGTCAAATTCTTATGAATGTTTGTGCATGTAGGACTAGTAAATTTTGTTATGTTAGATTTTATTATTAAGTTAAATAATCTCGGATTAATAACATTCTGAAAAGAGATTTCAAGTAAACAAACTTGATTATATCACAATTTAAAATATCAAGGGGGTTTTCATAAAGAGTTTTCAACAAACATTGTAAACACAATTTCAAAAAACAAGCTTAAAATCAATATTTGCAAACAACACCCCACCCCAAGTTACTTAACTTTCTATGAAAATAATGCGTATCAAAGCAAATGCTTGCTATTTAACAAGTATTTGATGTTAGATATGGCCGAGTTTAATGGTTTAATTGCTATTAATAGAGCTTCATATTTTGATGGTACTAAGTTTTTTTTTTTTTTTTTTTTAAGGTGCGCATGGAGTCATACATAAGGACGAATGATTATTCTAAACCCTCAATTTTAGGGTAGAATTCGAGTAAACCCTAATCCTAGTCAAATTGAAATTTCAAAAGTCAATAACAATCAAGGCATACTAGTAGTTTTAACTCCAACAATCTCATACTCTAAATCTGAGAATAATAAAAACGAACTAATGGTAGATCGTAGTTCAAAATTATATGAGATAGCTTAAAAAGATTAGATTCGTCCAAAATCAATCGTTTCGGACTCGAATAGGATTAGTTCTCAAAAAATATGTCCCGATGCTCAACATAGTAAAAATAATCCCAAAACATATTTAGACTCGTAATTTAACAAGGATTTGTAAAATATCAGTTTCATAATTTTTTGGCTTTTAAAAATATCATATATAGCCTTTTTATGAGTATATTCTTTACTACAGGTAATTTAATTTTCTAGTCTACTAGTCATTATACCATCTCTACTATCCACTTCTATTCACCTATCTTTACGTTTTCTTATAATCTATCTCTTATAACCTATACACTTATCTTTTAAATTTTTTTTTCCCATAAAACTTTATACATCACTTCTCTTACACTTTAATTATTTTTCATTATAAAAAATACAAAACAAATCAAGTCTCTCCCTCTCCCTCTCTCATTCATGCCGACCCCTTCTCTCTCATCTTTTTTTTCGAGTTATTTTATTACATCTAATTTCCCTCTACAAATATGTAAAATACAGAAATAAAGATGGAAAAATAATGATTTATGAATCATGAAATGATATAGGACGAGTTTAAGGTCAAAACAAGTAAATTGTAAAAGTTTAAGTTTGGTTGTAGGATAAATATTAAAGTTCGGATTTCTGCAAATTTTGACAGATTGTACGCTACCTCCTGGAGAATCTACGCCACCAACGTAGAGACGGCGTAGGATGGGAACAGTAGCATTTTTCTTAACGCTGGGAGGAATGCTACCGGTATTTACTAAGGTTTCTCTCAACACTGGCATGGAACGCCGGCGGTGTAGGGCATGGATTTGCCGGCATATGTAGTAGGATCGAAGTTCTGGGAAATCAAAGCCCCGATGAATGTTGCTGGTGCTCGTGTAAATTTTGCCAATGTAGGGTGTACGTCGGCAAGATCTACATAGGTATAGGGCCGGCGTATGACCAAATTTCTATAAATACGAGACGTGAAAAACATTTTCGATAGATTTTCTTTTATCATTTTCTTCTTGCGTCAAAAAGGGTTTTGGAGTGTTCTTAGAGATCCAGGCTTGGAGAATCATCCGGAGGGTATTTTTGATCCAAAGTAAGTGATTTAATTTTCTCTTATGGATTAAATATGAAATTGTATAAGTTTTCTTAGGGTTGGGTTGGATTTTTGCATGAAGGTTCTTGTGAGGAAACCCTAGCACGTGTGAGATCTGTGAATTGGTGAATGTAAGTCGGGTTTTAGCGATTCAAAATAGTAAATTTATCTCCTCTATGATGGATTCAAACAAAATACGGCTTAAACAATCCTTATACGTTCTTATTATTGTGCATATTAGGGTTTTAGGTGAAATAATTGGTGTTTGTGGAGTTTGATAGGAATAGACGGTACAGATAACGGAAATTTCTTTTCAGATTAGGATTTTTGGAGAATTCATGTTTGTTAAGGTATTTTGATAATGCGATCATATCTGTTGATGTATATATATATGTTGTAACAGGACATTTGGAGTTTGTGGAATTGTTGTTGGTGTAGATATAGGAGTTTGTGGAGTTCGAGTTGTCTTTGGTGTTTTTGGTATCAGATTCTGAGGATTTGATTTATATTTCTGAAATTTAGAAAGGTACGACCAATCCTTGCTTGCTGTTTTTGTCTGTAAGCTTAGTATTGATTAATTGCTTGTAGGAACAGAATTTCTTAATAAACTTAATCTTTATTTGGTTTAATAATTGTATGTTTTGGTTGTGCTTGGCTTTGACCAGTAAAGACCTGGCAGACAGTGATACTGGTGAGGCACCTTGATGATCTTGGTGTGAGGTTGTCCGTAGTGGACTCATGCCTTGATATGATTCCGGTAGAATTAGGTGTTCTGGATTCGGAGTGTTTGGGGAATATCTACTCATCCATATACGTATATGATTATTATTTTCAAAAAGTTGTTTGATTTTCAATGGAGTCTGAGTAACTCCGAGTTCAGCATTAGTGTATGCCTAATACTGGACTGTGTTGTTTTGTTGGCTTAAGAAAGATAATAATATGATTGTTTGCATTAGTTTAAGTTGCATGAATTATATGCCTTTTGTATGTGCATATGCATTTGTTTTTGGATTGGAGTTATCGTACTGGGCGTCGCCACTCATTCTTTTAAATTTCAGGTACAGGTGAAGAAGATATAGTGTATGATTTATCCGGTTATGAATTATTCTTTGATAGCGGGGATGGCGATAGTGGACCCGACTACCCAACCGAGAGTTAGGCTTCATATACCAAGTTTTTAAGAGAAGACATGTTTCGATCATTTGAGATTGTAGTTGGATTCATTGTTGGTTTTAAATGAAGATATTTTAATATAAACAGTTTTTAGTTTATGTAGAATTTACTGACTATGAAGTCAACTTGGATTTTATGCTTGAACTAGGAGTTTATGTTTTATGAAGTATGAGTTTTTATTTTTTTAAACAGGTTTGGTATCCTATGAGTTACCCCATTAGTGTTTACAGGTGATGATTTTACAAATTTGTGGACAATAGAGCCTTTGCGTATCCTATATAAGAGGGGATATGTGGCGGGTTGTAATGCCTTATTTTAGGGCATTACAAAATATCTACAAATACCACTTCTCCCTCCATTTCTTTCTCACTTTGTTTATATAACAAAACTCTCTCAACTTCTCTCAACAAATTTTCTCTCCAAAATTCTCTTCCCAATGCTCTCTTCTTGTTATATCACAACTATCTCCATACAACAACCAACACCAAATATTCTTCCATTACCTATCTTTAGTAAAAGTTCTAAACCCATTATTATATTCATGTTAACATAACATGAACATATTGTGTATTTGATTTCTAAATCCCCATGAGCATTATGCTAGGGATAAAATCATGAAAACAACAATTTATTCATGTCTTGTTCAACACTATGTTCATATTTTATTATTGTTGTTATGTTGTTATTTTGTTCATGTTTCTAATTTAACTTTTTATATGTATTATGTATATGGATATATATGATTTAAAGCCTAAAAGCTTACTAACCTAACTTATTATTACCTTGTTATCATGCTCTTATTATTATTCTCTTTTCTTATATTGCTCATAATAATAATAAGACTAGTTATTCTAGTCTTAGACTTGTCCTCATCAAGTCAAAACTATTTTTTTCTTTCTTTTTGGACTTGACCATAATCTAAGTCCGGGGAGCTTTGACATAAATCTAAAGCTCCCATGATTATTCTTATTTGTTTTCTTGTTTTTCTTAAAGGACTTGCCTATATCTATGTCTGGGAAGACTTAAATAAGAATCTAAGACTTCCGGATTTTCTTCTTTTTCTTTTCCTTTGCTTTTCCTTTCTTTTCTCTTTTGGGACTTATCTATTCTAAGTTCCGGGAAGTCTTGATGTAAGCTAAGACTTCTTAATACTTGACTTAACATATATGCTTAATTGATTTCTATGTCTCTTATATTTTATGTGAACTATTTTCTTTTCTTTTATCATATATCATAACTACAAGTTATATTCATGCATGATATAATGTTGTTGTCTTGATGAAATTTTTCAAAAAAGTGAAAAGGAGTTCTTTCTTTTGTAAAATAAGGACTAAATTCTATACAAAAGAAAATAGTAAATATTGAAACTTAGGAAAAATTTCCATTTAAATGCTTAAGAATAAGATTGTCGAGCCTGGATTTTTCAATTATCTGGTTTAATTTCCTTTAATTTGATTCGTATCAAACTTGAACCCATTTAATACGAACCCTCAACTAGGAAATAAAAGAAATTTAATTTTTGAAAACATTTTGGAGTAGCCACCCGATCAAAATCGGGAAAAATTGTAAGTTGGATAAATGTGTTGGTTGATTCCAACTTAACTACTAGTCTGTGAAAAAAATTGATTTAAAACCAACTTTGTTAAACCAGAGATTTTTTTATTCAGGGCTATCCCATTAAAATCATATGGTTACCACTTAAAATTCATAAATTAAAATTTTATCTTTTTAATGCTCAAAATATAAATCAAATATCAAGAATTTCTATATTTATAATTTTATTTGCAAATTAATAACAAGAACATTTAATATTTACAATTAACTAATTAATTCAAAATTTACAAGATAATGTGATGGAACAAGATAATATTTTTTTTAGATTTTATGTCGCTCCGAAGGTGCCTACGTATCTGCTGATCTGGAGCAGACATTACGTAGTTCTTTTTAAGAAAACTTTAGTGGGTTGGTAATTTTTATTGTTTTTGAAATATTATTACTTTATGTTCATTAAGTTTTAACAACTTTAGAGATTGAACTGTCTTATGGTGAATCCTAGATCTATTAAATTAGGCTTTAATAATGGTGAATCCTAGATCTATTAACTTAGGTTTTAATAATTTTATGAAAATCAATGTTCTAAGTGATAAAATAAAAAATTTATGAACATATCAAATCATGTTGTTGAAGTTTCATATATTATCTTAATGGAGATATCAACTTATGACTGCATAAGAGAAAAAAAAAAAAAAAAACAACATATGATATATTGGAAATCTATAAATAATCGTATACGTATATCGTGATATTTACATATTTAAATTAACAAATTATTATTTGAGCATGTCACGATAAAAATAAATTATAGCAAGACATAAATCCATATTAGCGAAACTATCATAGCAAATACCAAATTTATGGAAAATCATATCATATTGATACATCAATTATAAGGACAACAATTAAACCTAAGAATTATACAAGAATTTATAATGCAAAGGACATGTGTTTATTACGCTTTTTAGAGTTTCAAAGAAATGTTCAGATCATGCATTTTATATCCTTTATTAAAACCAGATTTTTATATTGTTTCACCTATTATCATTAATATTATTATAACCATTATAATACTACCGACAGGATTTACATTATTATTATTATAGAACAATCAGAAAGTGCGAAAGCTAACTTGGCTTGAAAACAAGCAACCGCGCGTGGACGTCGATGGCAAAATGGAACGGGTCGGATAGGTGGCTTACGTCTCCGATGGTGGGATAACTGGATAGCCTCGTAATGTTCGAACGCGAGAAAATGGCCAATCAAGCTAGTTCAAGGCCGCTTAAAACTCCAATAACTCTGTTTCTTTGTCTGATAGTTGCTGGAAATGGTGGTGTAAGTGCAGCAGTGGTGAGCTACCCTTTGGTGCCGACCAAAGATGAATTTGATGTCCTCGGAGCTGTTTCCTGACGAGGAAAGCTTCAAGGACATGGGACTCCTCACCGGTGCGAGCAGAGGGGTGAATACGAATGCAGACGCGACAGGCGGCCAGCAGTGGTTGTCGTCAGAGTTTCCTCCGGAGCCTTCGGGTGTTGCTACCAATCCAAAGCTTTCAATGCCAGAAAGCTTCCTACGACCTCCAATGGCTTCGGAAATGTTTACCAAACCTCCATTTTAAAGAACTTCTTTCGAAACCCTAACTCTAGAAAGCTTTCTTTGAGTGATTTTTATGTGAGATTTGTATAGAATTCTTCTTTGATTTGATATTTTTTTCTCTCTCTAATTCTCTTGTTCTTGTTCTTCTTGTTGTTGTTTGTTTTTTATATCTGTGCTAGGCTCAATAGGCTTACCTACCCACTTGCTGATATATGTTTTTATCTATCACTGACATATACGCTTACCTCATCTGGCCATCATAGAATCAAACCCAGATCTCCTTTATACATGCCAATAACTTATCCATGTAAACTGTGAGCCTGTGCCTTATTCTAGTTGAATAAAAATTATATTTAACGCTTTAAAAATAGGCTCAACTAAATAAGCTCATTTACATGGAGTATTTAATTGGGTCTAAAATAAATCTATAATTAAAATTAGTATTATATCAAGCCCAAAAATATTTTTAAAAATTTATTATTTTTTTCTTTTTTTCCTTATATATTTATTGTGATGATTTTCTTTTCTTTTTTTTTTTTTTAATTTGTGGGCTTAATATGATATTAATTTTTATTATAAATTAAAGCTTTAAATAGGCAAAAATAAGGTATCTACAAAGATTCAACAACATCCTTTTCAAAAAGCTTAATTATGTTCATCATAATTTTTTAATGTTGTTAATATACAAATCTTCTTCAAAAATTAATTATGTGGTTCCATTAATCTCATTCAAAATAATAAAATAAATTTATTATTAAATCTTAACGTTGATTATTCTTTGCTATACAAAATTTTCTTAAAAACTTATTTATTAAGATTTTTATCCACATTTTGATAAAAACTAAGAACAAAACAAAATTTTTCTAGATAAGGTAAAATCAACTCACTAATTAAAAATCCACTTAAGAAATACAATTTGTAGATAACTTAAAGAGCAAAACTTTTGAAAGTAAATTTATTTTTGAAAAGTTAAGAAAATATAGTTATGATAAGGAAACCCTCAACAAAAGCAACTTAAGAATTTTTAGTTTTCTTTCCAACAACTTAAAAGAGATTTTTGTGAATTTCAACTTTTTAAACTTTTAAAATAAATTATTTTATGAAAATACATTGTTGGGACAACATCACTAGAATCATTCATATAATATGAGTATATATATATTCAATGGATTTTTCAGCCGTATAAATATTTATGTGTTTCCCATGAAGTTTTTGAGTGAAATAGAATTTGGAAAAAAATACATTTTGAGGCTGGAATTTTCGTGCTAGAACTATACTGACCCATTTTTGTACACAAATGAATTTAAATGTAAAAAATAACCTTATAAATAGATCAATATTTTTGAGTTGGTAGAAAACGACTACTTATACGTGAAATTATGAGTTAAAATGAGCAAGTTATGGCCGTTTTAAATTGGAATTTCCACAAATCCGATTTTTACCTCAACTAGAAGATAGAATTAGCAAATTTAATTAGAAATTCTATGAAATACTCATTTTAGGTATTTCTTTTGTTTAGGTAATGAGGAGGACGATACCTACTATCCAAAAGACTATTTTGATTAGGAAAACTATTATCGCAACATGGCTAAGTGAGTTTACTTCCTTTATTTTTCATGCTCATGTTTGTGCTTGTAGATTAGTGGCACTAGAAATATGAAAAGATAAAAATGGAAAGTGCATGTGCTTTATAATGTTTGGTCAATTTATGATAAGTACATCGAGTCTTGAATTGCTTATGATCAAATGGATGCTTCATTACCATGTTGGGATGTCTGAATTTGTATGATCGCCCTTAAGACATGTTAATTATATGCCAAAAAATTAATTAAATTGATTCATGCACTTTAAGTTGTGAGTCTCATTGCACTTACTATTATACATTTGGTGGGACAAGTGCATAATAATGGTGGTTAGCATAACTGGTAGTATCTGCATGTGGTGAGTAGTTGCTAGTATGATCTACAATGGTCAGTAGCAGCCGATATCATCTACATGAAGAACTTGGCGAGTAGTAGCCAATATGAACTGCAAAACCTAACCCTGGATAAAGGGCATATATTCATTCAACACATGATTCCTGAAAAACTATGTGTCTTATTTGCTCATGTGATTGTTTGCATACCATATGTTTGTTAATAATAACTTGTTTGATATGGTTGTTCAGGTATGAGGAATCAGGAATATTCTTATTAAGCCAGTAAAGCTTATACCCATACATATATTTGTATTTGCAAGACTACTTATATTTGTGATCACCATATATCCGAGTAAGGATTCTTTTGAGAGCTTTTGGGGGGAAATCCAATTGTGACCTTAGATCGGACTTTCTTTAAAATCTTTGGTGATAGTATTTATTTTGTTGTAAAACTAAGTTTAATTTACGATCCTTAGAGAACTTTAGCGAGGGAATGCCCATAAGAAGATGTACAAGAACCATGTCTTTATATTATGTGGGTTAGTATTTATTAAGATTCTTGCATGCGTTATATTATTTGCTCAAACTACACTTTCCATCGGTGTCACTTATTGCCATCTTATACGCCTTACATATGATATCGAAACTTTTGTGTGACTAAGGAAGTCATTCCTAAATCTTAATATTGTATGTGGTAGACTGCTATATTTAGGATACCCTTTGGGGTATGACAATTATGCTTCATGAAAAGTAATTGAAAGTGAAAATAGAGAGTAGTTCCACAATCTCGGATGACGAGATGAAGAAACTGAAGAAAAACAACAAGGTTAAGAGCTTGCTGTTAACTACTGTTACTCCTTTTGAATTTTATTTGATATCTTCATGTTAAACCGCAAAAGAAATTTGGGATAAACTTTATGAAAAACATGAAGGATCTAACACAGTTAAAGATACTAAAATCAATGCTTTACTTCAATATAAGCTTTCAAGTTTAAAATGATGAAAATATAAGAGATGCATTCAATCGATTTACTCTTATTACTAATGAACTAACTTCTTTAGGAAAAAGACTTAATATGTAGATTTAGTGGGGTGGATGTTGAGAATACTTCTAAGAGCTAGGGACACCAAAAGAATGGTTATGAAGGAAGCACAAGACCTAAGAGACTATCTTTTAGCCAATTATGAGAAAAGTTTCTCTCACATGAGTCACATATGATAACTATCAATAAGACAGATATACAATCAAAAGCTAAACTAAAGAGCAAAAAGACAATTTCCTTCAAAGCAATTGATGTAGTAATAAATGAATATTCAGGTGAGGACAATGATGACATAATCTTCTTGATAAGAAAATTAGCAGAATATTAAGAAGACAAGGTGAGAAATCTAACAATTTTAAATTTAAGAAATTTAATAAAAATTCAAACGTAAGAAAAGAAGATAGGAAAGGCAAGAAAAAAAAAGACAAACAAAAAATAATATGTTTCAAATGTAAGAAGCCTGGACATATTAAATACAAGTGTCCAATACTTCTTAAGAAGACCAGAAGCATAAAAAGAAAAACAAATCGCTACTTGCAACTTGGAATGATTTAGATGAATCGAATGATGAAGTAGAACCATAAGATGATGAGGAAGCAAATCTATGCTTGATGGCACAATCTGATGTAAGTGATTCCGAAACTAAAAATGAATCTAGTGATGAAGATGAAGAAATGCAAGAACTATTTAAAGCTTTGGCTAAGGCTAAAAACAAAATCTTTAAGCTTGATTATAAAAATAGGGAAAATGCCCAATTTACTACTTGAACTTTGACAAAAATGTCAATTAAGTACTTTAACTTTAAAAAACACAATTTTCATACATAATTGAACTTTTCATGCCTCTAAATACCACTCCACTAAATCATTGCCTGACTCGAGTCAATCACTTCAAGAGATAATAAAACAATGTGATCGTATTTAGGGGCATAAAAAGTTTAATTGGGTATGAAATTAGAATTTTTAAAGTTCATATATCTAATTAAAATTTTTCTTGAAGTTCAGGTATCAAATTGAGCATTACCCCATAAAAATTAGAACCTAATGGATGAATTAGATGTGAAAAATGATAACAAATCTCTTCAACAGAAACTAAATAAGGTGACATGATATAAGGAAAATGTAGAAAAGAAAACATGATGCTTAAGGAAGAAATTAACGAATTAAAAACTAAGATAGATAGATTATCATAAACACTAAATAACACGTTTAATAAGTTCAATGAAGATGATAAGAAGCTTAGCATGCTATTATCATCTCAAAGAATGGACAAATTTAAAACAACACTAAGTTATGAACATGGTGAAAGTTCTAAAACAAATAATAAAACAATCTTTGTTAAGAATAAAGAACCTGTAAATAAGGGGAAAGTAGAATATAAAAACATTACAAGGAATAAACCTGCTAAACAACCTTTCAGACGTAACTTTAGAAAAAACTATCTACAACCTAGAAGATACACAACAAACTACAGAAGACCTTTTAGACCATACTATAATCAAAATCATGGGTATAAAAGGAATGATAGCTATAGTAATACAAAGTCATATGCTTACTTTTTCTTATAATACAATAGGACATATTGAAAAGTTTTGTTATTGTAAGAGAAGCAAGCTTAGTCATAATCAAGATAATAGTATAAATTACATAAGCTTGAATTTCAAAGGACCCAAGCTTGTTTAGGTTCTTAATAATAGATAATGTGATCTTTTTGGATGCACGAACATAGAGCCAAAATCAAAGGTACATGGTATCTCAATAGTGGATGCTAGAGACATATGATAGAAGCCACTTCGTTATTCACAGGCCTGGATTAGACAGAACAAGGCAACGTAAGATTTAGTGAAAATAATAAGGCAAAAAAAAAAAAAAAATTGTCATGGGGACAATTGGTTCTCTTCCCTTTTCTATAGATAATGAAACGAACCAAGCCTTAAAGTGCTCAAAGGCATTGTTGTTTTGTCGCACACATCGCCTCCAAGTAATATATGTAAAGTATTCTAATGTTTGAGTGGGTTTCTAAGTAATTTTTAATTTGAGAAATCGTTATTCATTTTTATAAAAAGAAGTCCGGCAAAGTACCGTTTATTTTCCCATGGTCTGGGTTTATCAAAACCTGTAAATATTAAGCTATTTAGAGAAAAAGATTGATCTATTGAAAATGTTTTTATAATTGTAAAAGCGAATTCACCAGTAAGTGTATTAGATCAAATCAAGTAGTAAAATGATGAGATGAGTATCATTCCCACGAAGAATAATTAAGTACTAAACTTGTGTTAGTTCTAACTAATATTTAGGCAAAAGATTTCAAGTCAATTATCTAAGTAAAACTAAACTAATCTAATTCTACTTATGACTATTCTAATTTGAGACTGATAAAAGCAGATATGTATAATGAATTTAAGTGGGAACACAGATTAACTCCAAATGTTGCCAATCAAGTTGAATTCATGCTATATAAACTATTAGAACTCATGGATATCTATATGAAACTGTCTAATTCTAAACTCCTAATTGAAGTTTTAAAATCCTTTTAACATCTGAATAATCTGGTAGCTTCCGCTACTCAAATTACCAATGGACTCAAAATAACAATAAAGAACCTTTCGATTCATTAATTGCCTAATGCAATAAGTCAAGTTCTCCTAATCCCTTAGTGAAAATTTTTCTTATAAACATTGCATTAATCATAAAGAGAGTTCTTAAACAAGATCTAATCACTCAGCTCCCACTTTTTGTTCTTAAATCTTGATTCAAAAATTCCATTCAAACTCCGACTTCTCTCCTAAGTTGTCAAATTCTTTCCAGATATAAGACTCATAATAGGAATTCAATACAAATATTCAAGATTCTAACATTCCCATAACATGAATTCAACAATCCTCTTAGCAAATTTAGAAATTCATCAAGTTCCCATCGTGACAACTTAGCAATACATGGTATTAACAACGATCGACAAATCAATAATTGCAACTAAACTCATAATGAACATACTAGTAGATATTTAGATTGCATGAAATGCAGAAACAAGAATTAATTGAGAAATCAAACCGTACAAATGTGTGCTCAAGGCTTTTAGATCACTAAACAATGAATTTCAGAACAAATCTCTACTTCCAATTACAAGATCTATAAAACTTACTCTAAAAGCTCTCTATTTCGTGCTCTATATTCTTCTCCAAGAACTTCCTCCTTTTTTTTTCTAACCCAGCCTTTGAAATTAATAAAACAAACACGCAGAAATTCTAACTACCAAACATACACCGGCAGTTACTTATTTAACACCGACGGCATAGAAGACGGCGTTAAATAATTTGGATATGAGCAATCGAACACCGCCTCCTATATCGGCAGCGTAGCTTCTCATTTTGCCGGCATAAAAACACATTGCAAAAGCCATCTGGAATTTTTCCTACACTGGCAATGTTTATGGTAGCATAAAGAATGTGATGATCAACATCGCTATTAACGCCAGTGGCATTAAATGTTGATTTTCAAGCGTTCATCGAAACTTTGCATCCTCACTAATTCCTCCTTGCGATGTTGGCAATGTTACCCCTTTAAATAGCCAATGTTGCTTTCCTTTTGGCTCTATTTAAGATGAATCCTTGCTAAAAAACTCATTTACTTTCATGATATATTATCTTAAGTCCTCAATGACCTAAATTAAGACAATTTAACACATCACAGTACCGATTCTTATAATTTTAATAAAAATTAGCACATATTAAATACCAATTGAGAGATAGAAAGTGTGTAAAATGTGAGTTTATCAACTCCCCCACACTTGAACTTTTGCTTGTCCTCAAGCAAAATACTTAAACACAAGATTGGAATCTGAATTACAACATACAATTCTTTCTTTAACCTTCATGACTTGCAATTACAACGCCTACTGCTCTAACCAAACTGTTTTATGTAATCATATTACTTTAATCAAAATTAAATAGTAAGTCTAGACAAAACAAACTTTAATTCTTGTGTTTAGAAAATTTTTTCTGTCTAAAAGCAAACACACAGTCCAAATAGAAAAATAACCATTTAAACTTCATTAGACCTTTAGCATTTGTACAATCCTAGCAACACAAATTGAAAGCATGTGGTATCTACTTTTTCTCTAGGTTTCTCCCATTTATTCAAAGTCTTTCTCAATTACTATTTTTGCATTCATTATGTTTTAATCTCCTACAAGCATTTTTCTCTTAATATCAGAAGGGGAGGTTTTTATCTCCATCTTATCTTTTCCTCTAGACTGGGTGTAGCCCGCTTCTTTTCAGTTCATTTCTCTACCTTTATACTCCTTCTTGTTATAGCAAGTTCATTGGGTCAACTCATCCCGGGTTCATCACCCAAGTAACCAGGTTTTAAAGGGACCCCTACGGACTCTTTCACACTTTAACTTTTAGGATTTAATACTCTGAACTCAATTACCTGAGTCATTGGAGTAGAGGTATGCTTGTTTCTATCTTTTATTTGAATGCACATAATTTAAGATTTTTTATCAAGGATCACTAAGTTAAAAGTTTCTTCAATCTCTTTCACTATGTGTTAAAAAGAATTAAATAAGAGCTAAATTTTTCTAGACGTAAAACCTGTTTATTTTTCACATATGGACTCGATCCACTTTCAAACATCTAATTCCTAGGCTAAACATAAGATAAATTTATTTCTTAAAGATTTATCTACTTAATTTTAACTCAGTAAACCAATCGCATTAGCAGGTGAGTAAGGCATCTAAGCAAGTCATTGTACAATTTCAAATTTTGAGAAAAAAAATTTTGGCCTTAATTTTACCCTATCATGCTTAAAAGAACAAAAATTCAAAGTGTGAGTTAATAATTTAACTTCAAATGTCCACAATTTTCAAAAGAACAGTACAAACAATACATACATTAGAAGTCATAATTGTCACACCCCAAAGGGTACTCTAAATGTGGCAGTCCACCGCACATAATATTAAAGCTAATGAATGATAACTTTAGTCACGCAGGAGCTTCAAAATCACATGCAAGGCGTGCTTCCAAGATAGTAGGAGACTCAAAGGGGTATTATGTTTAAGCTGATAATAAAAGCATGCAAGAACTTATAAAGGTAAACATGTAATAATCATTAAGATAAAAGTTTCTTACAACTTCTTAGGGACATTCCCCCATTCTAAAAGACTTGCTCAAACTAAGTCATCTTCAAAACATACATGAATATAACATAAGTTTACTATAGAGATTTCTCTTACAAGTCTATATGTCACGCCCTAAAGGGGTATCCTAAACGCGACAGTCCACCACATTCGATATTTAAACCTAAGTATGACAACCTTAGTCACCCATAAGTTTACATATCGGTGTAAGGTGTACTTACACAACTTTTAGGATCACACTTTGTCGAGTAGTCTTAAGAAAGCATACATAGCATTAAGAATAGAAATCACAACAAATAAATAGTTAAATTTTACAAAACCAAGGGGGCATACCCCCGCCAAAATAATGGAGTCTTCATCGTTTAGCTCCAATTACAATATCTGAGTCTACATTAAAGAGATTTTCCTAGAAGTCCACGCCTATACTAGGTCCCGACTTCCTCAAAAGCTCTTTAATCCAATGTGATAAACCTGCACAAAGTGTCCTCTCGGAACAACAAAAATAGGACACTGCAACAAAAACTATTGGGGTATAAGCTAATTGCTTAGTGAGATTCATTTTCCAAGTAACATACTCGATCAAGCTAAAATATCTATACAAGCAAGTTATAATTAAGCAACCATATGAATGCACAAGCAAATGAGCAAGCAAGCATATGACTTTCCGGTAGTCATATGTGAATGGATTTACGCCCTCCATTCGGGGTTTGGGGTAGTTCATAAGTCATGCAACTACAGTTCCAATGTTGGTCCATAAGACATGCAACCACAATTTTAATGTTGGTCCATAAGTCATGCAACCATAGTTTCATTATGGGGTGGTCCATAAGTCATGCAACCCTAGTCCCATTAATTAAAGACCCGCTGCCTCCCAAATACACCTTTGTCCCACCAAAGGCATACTCGACAATGATATGTGACTCACTACATGATATGCATGTACAGTTTATTCATATAATCATGGCATATTAATTAGATAATTTAAAAGTGATCATACAGATTTCAGACACTCCAAATCTATACTAGCTCATACAAGGTTATTGCAACAAATCTTGCCTCGATATACTTATCGTTCATTCATGCAAGTTTAGATCACCATTCAATCACAATTTTATCTTTTCCTAAGTCTAATGCCACTACTACTACAAGCACACCCAAGAGCATAATTAATTGAGAAATGAACTCACTTGTCCATGTAGTGAAATCCACTAGTCGTAATAGTCCTCGGGAAGTGGTAACCCGTCCTCCAATTCACCTAAGTACAAAGAATACCCTCAATGAGTATCTCTTATGAAGTTCTATTAAACTTAACAATTTTATTTACTAAGTTCGTCAATTTTCGCCTAGGTTGAATCTTAACTTAAAAAGGTCATATCTAACTCATTTTAACTCGGAATTAAGCTTATAATATACCGATTTCATCTACTTCGAAAGAGCTATCTATTTCTAAAGTTAATTCAAACATTTAAGGTCATTTAAGGGTCGGAAACATACTGTACAGTAGGGTTGCGAAAATCCAAGATTTGAGCCTTTGTGAAAAATTGCCATATCTACTCTATTTAACTACTTAGATTAACTTATTTTAGTCCTAAACTTGCAAGGAGATTCTCAAAACAAAATTAAGAGATTACACACTTATCTAATCCCAAACATAAAGTTCAAATGAAACTTCTAAAATCCATTTTCATAAAACCGAAATTTACAAGTTGAAACTCATTGTCTTGTTTTGAGTAATTCCTTTACTAAAACTTACTTAGTTCAATGAAAATAATTTTCCTATATTATTTATCATCAAAGCATTCCATTTTCAATATAAAATACTTGTTTTGAGATCTAAAAGAAGGTTTTCAAAATTGGTCTCCCCTTAATTACGAATTTCCTCTTTGAAGTTTACAATGAAAACAAGACCTAAATTTTGTCTTTTACAAAGCTTGATTTAAGCAATACTTTTAGGAAAACTCATTTAAACTTATGAAAATTCATTCCTTAAGATATCTATACCAAGAGCCCTTTATATTTTTGTCTAAATCTTCATTTTAAAGTTGAATGATGGGTTCCAAAAATGGGTCTTGGTCTAGATCCGAATTTTCATAAATTTATTTTGAACATATCTCTTGAGAAAATTCATCAAAACTCATGAAAAACAACCCATTACATATTATATCTTAAGAACCCTTCATTTCTTGAATAAAATCCTCATTTTTGAGTTGGAAAACATGTTTTTATTTTAGATCTTTGTCTTGATCCGAAAATACAATTTTTTTTTTGAAAATAAACTTTGAAAATCAACTTTGATTCTTGTAAGATGAAGTCTTGATGATATACATCCATCAAACCTTCATTTTCTTAACAAAAACTTCCATTTTAAGACTTGGAAGAGGGTTTTTAAAATGGTGCCTTGACAAGTTACGAATTTTACTTTTTCATTCAAACTCAAATCTAAGATCTACTCAAAATACAACCATGAAAACATAAGAAAAACTTGGTAGTAGGCCTTAAACTTCTAGATCTACACATAAACATAACTAAAGCTTGTAAAACTCTAGATCTACAAGTTATCACAAAAACAAGAAGATAAACAAGCCTTCAAACAAAAATACTAAGAACAAAAGAGATCATCATCTAGAGGAGTGTTTCAATTTTGGCATCATCATCCATAGCTTTTTAAGCTTGTGGAATGTCCTTTGATGCATGAAACATCCATAATATCATCCTATAACATCTTATGAGAGCTAAAAGAGGATGATTACCTCAAATATTTGCAAGAAAAGTGTGTGGAGTATGAATGGAAATGGTGGCAGCTTGTTTCTTAAGAAGACAAAGCAAAGAAGAAGAGAAAAGAAGGGGAAAAAGAGAGAGTAAGTGTAGGGTTTGTAAAGTGAAGAGAGAAGGAATGAGATGCTTAAATAGAGAGTGGAGTGTATTAAATAATTGAAAGAAAAAAAATAAAACAAGGCAGCTGAAGAAGGGGAGGGGGGGCGGCGCTGGCGTGATTTCCTTGTGTGGGGGAGGTGATTTAGTTGAGTTGAAATTTGTAATTTTGAAAGTGTAACTTGTAGCTTCCATTCCTAATTAAAAGAGACTTTAAAATATCAAATAAATGATTAAAAATAAGGAAAAGTGGCTGATTTTTAGGGGATGGTCAGCTGCCATCTTGGGAAAATGAAGTGTAAGAAAAAGCAAAAGAAATCATAATAATGTGTAGTAATGATAATGGATGTGTACTTGAGGTATGGGTTGAAAAAGTGCCTTTTGACTAAGAAAATATATAAAATAAATTAAGAAAAATATTTTTAATTAAGTGGCAGAATTTTTATGATTTAAATAAAATAATCAAATAAATTATTTTTAGAAATTTAACAAATAAGTTCCGGTAAGAGTAAAATAAGCTTATATAAGCTATAACTGATATTTTTAAAATCCGAAAAATATAAACTTGATATTTTGAAATCCTTATAAAAATATGAGTCTAAAAGATTAAAGATATATTTTTAATTTTCCGAGCCCCGGACACGCTTTCCAAAGCAGTATCCAAACGGGTTTGAAATAAGTCAAAATTAAACCAATCTGATATTTTTAATAAACCAAATATATTACGGACTATTCTAAATACTTTAATTATTTTTCGACTCCTCGATTTATGAACTTGGGTTTGCCGGATCTAAACTGTAGGGTTTTACTCAAGATCCGTTGACTTAAGGTCTCCGATTGATTTTCCGGCTTAAGGTTAAGGCTTGAGAAAACAAGGGTTTACAAGAAATCTCTATCCAAAACTAAATATATAAACTTCTTCCAAAAACTCCTAGTAGCTTTACTCATACCTGATAAAAGGGGCTCCTTGGTGCCAACCACAAGTAATCAAACTGTAACAAAAAGCTATAGGGGTATAAGCAAAACTAGCTTAGTGAGATAACTCACATCTTCAAAACATTTCCATAAAACATATAAGTATCTTAGACAATCATATGGGAATGCATCAATCACACGAGCAAACAAAATACACACGATTAACCAGAAACCATGTATAGCATGGATTTTACACCCTCTATGTCGGGGGTTAGGTGGTTACTGGCCCATACGGCCGTTAATAGTTACAGACTTACTAGCTCCTACTTGCCTTGTAGACTATTCGGCTCCTACTAGCCCATGTAGACTTTCCGGCTCCTACTAGCCCATGTAGACTTTCCGACTCCTACTAGCCACCACTACGACTCCTCGTTTCCCCACACGAAGAATAGTAGCGAAAAATGAATGTGACTCATAATATGTTATGCATGAATTGTTTTCAACATTGGTATATTCAATTATCGTCGAGTTCTAGTTAAAGGTAACCAAAACAATATTCATCATACAATTGCAAGAAAACATAAGTTATTCATCAATTCCTCTTTCGATATACTTAGCTTTTATTCAACATCCACATCATTCAATCATGAATCCAAATTACACAACATTTATTCATTTATCTTTTTCCTTACTCTCTAGTATTACTACTTACAAGCACAATCAAGGAAAACGTAATTAGTAAGGGATTAACTCACTCATGACGATCGCTCTAGTGAAATAATCTTCGGGAAGGCGATATGGTTCCTTCTTCACCTAAACAAGATAAAATACCCATAATGAGTCTTTCATAGAATCTCTACTTCAAGAATTCTAAGTCTATCTTTAATTTGCAGTAAAATCGGATTTGAAGGAAGTTCCAACTTAAAATGGCTATAACTTGCTCATTTTAACTCGGAATTTCGCATATTATATGTCGTTTTCTAGCTCCTCGAAAAGATCTATCCATTTCTAATATTACTTTTACTATAAAAGGTCATTTCAATATCGAATTAGAAGGGTACAAATCTAATAGGAAAATTCCATTCTTGAAAAATAATATTTTCTAATTCTTCCTTTATTAAGGTTTGTTTAAGTAAAACTCAAATATGTATTTTTTCGAAAAGAATTCCTTATGTATATAAATAGACTCATAATTTATGCATGAAGCTATAGATGTTGTCTTATTTAATTTATTTTCTTAAAACAACCTTTTCTAGTGTTTTGGAAAATTTGGATTTATTAGACCTTACTTTATGTGGATGAAGTAACTTATAAATTTTTGGATGATCAAAATCTAATATACTATATTTTGATTCTTTAGTTTATCAAAAGTGAGTTGAAAATAAAGTTTGATCTTTTTTCTTTTATCTACAAAATTTATTTCTAGGAAATGAAAAATAAAGTTTCGAAAAGTTTTTTTTAGTAGTATTTAATGAGTTTATTCTTTGAAAATTTATTTTCATTTTCCTTGTAAGTTGGTTTTCTTGAAAACTTATGTAACTCTTGGTTTAGAAAGTTGGTAAAAATAATACCAAGTTATTATCTATATATCAAAACTTTCTTTTGTTATTTGAAAAGGAAAAATCTTTAGACTTTGGAGAAACTTCTTTTATTAATAATTTGAAATTTCATGATGAGTTTACATGAACTTTTAAAAGAGATTATTTGAAAAATATTTTTCTAAGTCTTAGGAAAAACGTTGATCAAATTTTATTCTTTCATAAAAAATATTCATTTTTCATTTGGACAAAACTTATTAGCCATGCATGAATATGATCATGTAGTTTATAAAAGCTAAAAATATCACAAGATAAGATAATAAAGAACTTAAGAAATAAACAAGCATAATTGTCAAGTATTAGGAGCCTTAGCTTCTTCAAGGCTTCTCGGGACTAAGAATAGACTAGTCCCAAAAGAAAAAGAAAATTGTTTTGAATTGATGAGAAAAAGTTTAAGACTAGAAGGACTAGTCTTTAAAACAACTTAAAAGTAAATAAATTGCAAGGAAAGTAAATTAAATTGCAATAACCAATAAGCTTATATGCTCTAAAAGATATATAAACTACATAGATATATTTAGTTAGATATATACAAAAACAACATAAAGGAAAATAGTTTCATGAACAAGAGCAAAGTATGGACATATTATTGCTTTCTTAACCTCCATGGGTTTAGAAGACACACACTATGCTCATACTAAGTAAATGAACATATAGAAGCTTTAACTATTACCTATAGAAGAAGAAGAAACTAGAGAAATTTGGAGGGCTTTTGGAGAGATTTTGGGAGAGTAATTGTAGTGTATGAAAGATGTGAAGGAAATGGAAGGAAGATGTGGTATTTATAGGAAAAAGTGGAGGGTAATTTGTGTTAATTAAATATATAAAAAATAAAACAAATTGAGTGTGAATGAGGGAGGGCCGGTGCAATTTGTGAGGAGGAGGAGAGGAAATTTAATTTTTTGTATTTTTGTTAATGAAAAGTAAGATATGAGAGATGTGAAGTTGTAATGGAAATGAAAATTGTAAGAAAATAAGTGTATGGTTGTAAGAGTAGGTTGTAAGAAAAAATAGAGATATATAAATAGTGTAGAATAGTAATAAATAGTATAATGTAAAGTGGATATGACAAATAAAGTACCGGCAGTAAGAAAATACACGTATAATTGCGATATCAGATATTTTTAGTTACCGAAAAATTATAAAACTGATATTTTTGAAAGCCTTATATCCTTACGAGTCTAACGGTATATCTGGAATATTTTTTCTATTCCGAGCCCTAAGATATGCTTTTTGAAAACTGTATTCGATCGGGCTCAAAATGAATCGTGGTTTAACTAATATGATATCTTTAAGCTTTCCCATGTTATTACGAACTATTTTACATACTAATCTCTCACGTACTCACTTAGGGTTATGAACACGAGATTGCCGGACTTGAACGGTTGCATCAAACTAGAGTTTTGTTGACTTTAGGATTTCCAGTTGACCTTTTAACTAGGGTTTAAGCTTAATCTATCGTAAAAATTTAGGGGTTTACAACCTACCCCTCTTAAAGAAAGTTTTATCCTCAAAACTTGAAGTTGATACCTGAATCTTTGAACAAACTTGGATACTTCTGGCGTATATCACTTTCGGCTTGCCAGGTTGCCTCTTCATGTGAGTGATTTCTCCATAGAATTTTCACATACTTGATTTCCTTGTTTCAAAGCTTTTACACCTTACAATCTAAGATCTGAATCGGGTGCTCTTCGTAGGTGAGGTTTTCTTTTAACCGTACTGGTTCCAATTCTGTGATTCTGCTAAGATCTGGTACGTGCTTCCATAAAGCCGATACATAAAATACATTGTGTATACCAGATAGGTTAGGAGATAAGGCCAGGCGATAAGTAAGATCTCCTACTCTTTTAAGCACTTTAAAAGGTCCAACATATCGCGGGCTCAACTTTCCTTGTGCCCGGACTCTGTGAATACTCTTGATGGAGTTTACCTTCAAATATACATGGTCTCCAACCTTAAACTCGAGAATATGCCGTCTCATATCCGCCCAGCTTTTCTATCGATCTTGTGCTTGCTTCATCTTGTGTTTGAATGATTCGTACCTTGTCAGCTGCGTCTTGTACCAAGTCGGGTCCACTGCAAAGCTTCTCCACATCGTCCCAGAACAATGGCGACCTACACCGCCTTCCGTACAATGCTTCGTAAGGCGGCATTTGAATTGTGGAGTGGTAGCTATTGTTGTAGACAAATTCCACTGATGGTAGGTGTGCATCCCAACTACCTTTGAACTCTATTACACAAGCACGCAACATATCTTCCAAAGTTTGTATTGTTCTTTCTGATTGACCATCTGTTTGAGGGTGACAGGCAGTGCTAAAATGTAGGTTCGTTCCCAAACATCTTTGTAAACTTATCCAAAATTTAGACACGAACCTTGGGTCTCGATTGGAGACTATTCTTGCGGGCACTCCATGCAAGCGTATTATCTCTCTCTCATATATTCTGGCTAACTTATCCATGGAATACATCATGTTGATTGGAAGGAAATGAGCTGTCTTCGTCAATCGATCAATACAATCCAAATAGCATCATATCCTGCAGAAGTTCTTGGTAGTCCACATACAAAGTCCATCGTAATTTGATCCCATTTCCATTCGGGTATTGGCAGGGGTTTCAAGAGTCTTCTTGGTCTTTGGTGTTCCACTTTTACTTGTTGGCATGTCGGACATCTCATTACGAAATCGGCTACATCTCTTTACATACCGTTCCACCAGTAGTAGCTTTTCAGATCTTGATACATCTTAGTTCCTCCTGAGTGCATTGTATATCTTGAATGATGTGCTTCACCATGATTTCTTTCCTCATTTCATCATCACTTGGTACACATAATCTCCTTTTCATTCTCACAACCTCATCTTCATCTATTGTGAAATCCATATACTTTCCTTCTTGTACCTCTCCCTATCTTTTGAATCTCCTCATCATATCGTTGAGCTTTCTTAATCCTTTCTACTAAGGTTGGTTCCATGAATAGGCTGGCGATTTCTACTTCCACATTTTCCCTTATGAATTCGATACTCATTCTCTCGAATTCCCTTACTATCTCCTTCTTATCAGTGAGCAAGGTAGCTACTTCTCCATGATTTTTCCTACTTAGGGCATTTGAGACAGTGTTTACTTTTCCTGGGAAATAGTTTATCCCAAGGTCATAATCCTTGATAAGTTCTAGCCATCTTCGTTGCCGCATATTCAACTCCTTTTGCATGAATAAATACTTGAGACTTTTATGATCGGTGTAGATCTCGCACCTTTGCCCATATAGGTAATGTCTCCATAACTTAAGTGTGAACACAACAGTCGCTAGCTCTAAGTCATGGGTGGGGTGATTATTCTCATGAGGTTTGAGTTGTCGTGAGGCATATGCAATCACCTTTCCTTCTTGCATCAATACACACCCAAGGCCATTTCTAGAGGCATCGCTATGCATCGTATAAGGTTTCTCTGGGTTTGGTAACACCAAAATTGGGGCGGAGACAAGTCGTTTCTTGAGTTCTTGAAAACCTTGTTCTCTCTTATAAATCCAAATAAAATTTTCATCCTTCTAAGTCAACTGTGTTAGAGGTTTGGCTATGGTAGAAAAGTTCTTCACAAACTTCCTATAGTATCCAGCCAATCCAAGAAAACTTCTCACTTCTATGACGGTCTTAGGTTGTCTCCATTCCGTTACCGCTTTGATTTTCTCGTGGTCCAACGATATACCTTCTCCAATATGACATGCTCTAGAAAAGATATCTTATCCAACCAGAAATCACACTCAGGCAGCTTGGCATACAACTTATGCTCACGCAAGGTCTATAATGCCATTTTTAAATGTTCTTCATTTGTTCTCGTGTCTTGGAGTAGATCAGAATATCGTCTATAAAGACTATCACACACTTATCCAACAAGGGTTTGTACACCTGGTTCATGATATCCATAAAAGTTGCTAGTGCATTGGTTAAACCAAAGGGCATTACCAGAAACTTGTAACGTTCGTAGCAGGTTCAAAAAGCCATCTTGGGTACATCCTCTGGCTTGATCCTTAACTGATGATATCCTGACCGTAGATCAATTCGTGAGAAGACACTAGCTCCTTGAAGTTGGTTGAAAAGATCATCTATCCTTGGTGTCGAGCCTGGATTTTGAAAATCATCTGGTTCATTTCTTTTAACCCGATTCACATTAAACCCTAACCCATTTAAAATGAATCCTCGATTAGGGATTAAAAGAAATTTAATTTTGAAATATTTTGGAGTCGCCAACCGATAAAAATCGAGAAAAAATGAAAGTTAGGATAATGTGTCGGTCAATCCTAACTTAGCCACTAGTCTTCGGAAATTTTGATTTAAAGATCAAACTTTAGAAAAAAATACCAGATATCTGAGTCCGGGGGCTAACCTATTAAAACCTAAGCGGTTACTATTTTAAGTTTAAAATTCAGAATTTATCCTTCTCTAAAGAGACTTGCAAAAAAATATGTACAAAATAATAACAATATTTATAAGTCAGAAATCATTTTTAATAATTTTTCTATTTAATTTTTAGAAAACTTATAATATTTACAAGAAAAGAAAAAAACACTCAAAAATCGTATATATATATATATGTAAACTTATAATTAATTCATAAATAATCTTAAAAGTTTAGTGTTTATAAAGAAAAAATTAATTAATAAGAAATAATAGATCAATAGTATTTAGACTTAAAATATTTAATTAAATAAATAAATAAATAAATAAAATTTATATTTTTTTTAACGTCGCCCCGAAGGTGCCTACGTACTCGCTAATCAAGATCAGACAAAACGTAGTTCTTTTGGTAAAAAAAAAAAAAACTTTAAATTTGTTGGTTAATCTTAATTTTTAAGAACTTTTTCCACTTTAAGTTTTTGTAAATTTGAATTTGTCTAAAAAAAAAAACTCTTTTAATTCTGATTCCTAAGATCTAATCACTTTTATTATTTTATAAAAATAAGATTTTTCTAAGTCCTTTTATTAATTTTGAAAACACTTTTTGTATATATTTTCTAATCAAACACACATACACATATTAACCTATTCATAAAAATTATTCAATAAATATCAAGACACACATATACACATTAATGCATTTTTTTTTAAAAAAAATATCAAAACACACATATACACATTAATGCATTTTTTAAAAAATATCAACGCACACATATACATATTAACACATTTATACATATAAAAAAATTCAAAAATATCAAACATGTACATATTAACACATTTTTCAAAAAAAAATTCAAAAAATATCAAATTTGCTAAAAAAAATAAATAAAAATATTTTTTTATGATTTTAGAAAATTTTCTAGAATTTTTGGGATTTTTCTAGAATTTTTAATGATTTTTTTATAATTTAAGTAATTTAAAAAACTATATTTATAAAATAAATAAATTACGGACTGACCTGGACCGTCGGATTAACTCGGGCAAAATCTGGATCGTCGATCGAGTTGATTGAATCAGGAACATGCGATCGAATTTACTGAATCTGGGACGTTGATTTGATGATCTGATTACAGCCGTTAGATCTGAAGATTAAACGTGGACCGTCAGATCTGTGGGGCGGACTGGATCCAGGTTGGAGTCGGATCAGATCTCGGTTCGGATCTCCCAGTCGGGTGAAGAAGACGATGGCGTGTTCTTTCGAGGCTGATTCCGGCGGCTGTGGTGTTGCTCGGCCTCCGAAACCTTGTCGGCCCGACCTATCTCGCAGCGGCGGATCTCCTGGTGGTGGTGGCTGGCGCCCAGATCGGCCGTAGGTGGCGGTACGACGGTGGCCTGATGGTGGCGTACGGAAAGAAAAATTCCAAAAAATTTGTAGAACCCTAAATTGCAAATTCGAGCAATTTCAAACACTCTAATCAATCAAAAACACTTCCCAAATGATTCTAACACTCTTTAATTGGATCGAAATCTTCTCAATTACTTCGAGTTTACGATTTTCGCAATTCGAACATATCACTCTTATTTTCAGATCTTGATGTTCTAATGTGTTATTTCTTGAAATTGAATTGTGCCTTTGGCTTGTGTGTGGTACTATTTATAAAGTTCGAATCAATGTTTGTTATTCAAAGCTTTATGAATTGTTCAGTTTTTGAATTCACGAATTGTTTTCAAATAAGAACGATCCAAAATTGGGACTCGATTCATGATTGTTTGTTTAAATTGATCACGAATCTCTTGTGTTTATACATCATGACTCCTCGATTGGGTGTATTTGATTTGATTAAAGGACACAATTCAGCCATTTTCGAATTTGAAGAAACATGTTCATCCGAATTTTCCCAATTTCATGCCTTAATTATGATGCCTTTTGGGATGAAATAATACATGAATTATGTACAGATGTGATGTATCCCATGCCTAGTGTGTGTCTGTACACTTAATTTCAAAAATGACAAAGATTCATTGTCAAATAGTGTCTCAAAGTGAATGAATTCAATGTGTCTTTTGGGAAAAAAAAAATGAAGCAAAAAGAAGAAAAATCTGCTTGGGTAGCCTCGAAACTAGGTCCCCCCTTGCATCTGAAACCCCTGTGTCCTTGGTTTGAACCATTAGGCCGTTGGCCTGTGTCTTGGTCATGTAGCCAAACCACTAATTACTTAAGGCTTTTCAAACAATTTAATTAGACAAATATTTGTTTATTAACAAAATATATGTTATATTGAACTCAAATAATTATACATTATATATCATTTTTATATATTTTATTTATTTATTATATATATATATATATATTTTTTGAACTCAACATGATACTAATTTTTTCTTATAAATTTAATCCTCTTTTTTAATTGGGCAAAAATTGGGTGTCCACACTTGGAAGTGGATACTTATTCTTGATAGTAACCTTATTGAGCTCCCGATAATCAATGCATAGGCGCATAGAACTATCCTTCTTTTTCACGAACAAAACTGGTGCTCATTAGGGTGATACGCTTGGTCGAATGAAATCTTGGTCTAGCTAGTCTTGCAACTGAGTTTTTAGCTTTTTTAGCTCAACCGGTGCCATCCAATAGGGTGCCTTTAATATTGGCTCCATGTTCACCATTAGGTCAATTTCAAAATTGATTTCCCTGTTAGGTGGTTATCTAGGTAATCCGTCAGGAAATACATCCGGAAATTCCTTAATCACAAGTATAGTTTCCAACTCAGGTTTCTCTTCTTCTTTCTCTTCTATGTCCACGTTACTCAAGTTGATCTCTTCATCATCCATTAATAACTCAAATGAGTTCAACCTTACCGTAGATTCTCCCTTGAATACTATCTCACTCCCATCTTGATTCTTAAATTTCACTTCTTTTCGTCTACAGTCTACTAAAGCTTTAACAGACGTCAACCAACTCATTCCTAAGATCACCTCATATTTGCTCATTTTTAACATTATCAGGTCACACTTAGTGTAGCATCATTGTATCTCCATGGGACAATCCTTAAGCATTTCCTTAGTTGACGCAACGCTTTCGGTGGGGGTCTTAACTCGAAAACTGATAGCGATGGTATCTATGGATAAGCCGGTTTATTTAGCCAAACTAGCGGTGATAAAGGAATGTGTAGCTCCGGTGTTGAACAAAGCATAGGCGGTTTGACTAGCTACATATATGTAACCTGCACTCAAATTTTATACTAATCACGAATCTTGTATACTTAAACTATCGATTTGTATAGAATCTTATACTTTCTAGGTTAAGAATTGAATGCATGAAACTTAAGAACTTGCATCATAAAGGTAAAGGAGTTTTTGAATCTAACCTATCACTAGGCCAAAGTCGGGGTCACAATCTCCATCCAAGGCTGTTATCTCAGCTCCTTCATCGTTTGATTCCTCACACACCCACTGCCCTTCCAAGTTGTAAATCCTCACTCTATGGACAGCTGCTCCAGAACGGCTTGGGTTTTTCCCTCCATTTCCACTTTTTGTCGATGTAGCTCCTCCAGTTGTACCAAGCGGTCTAGCGGGGGCATTCTTCCTCCACTGGCATTCATTGGCAAAGTGCCCAGTTTGCTTGCATACAAAGCAAACGGTGGAAGCCTTCTTCTGGCAATCATTAATCTTGTGGCTAGGGTCTCCACAAAAATAACATTTGTGTTGGAGCAGGAGGCATCTCTTTGGGTAATGTTCTTCCTTACATTTCCAGCATGATACCTTAACATTCGATGCTTTCCTTTGGCCACTAGCACTTCCTTTATAGCTATAATTATCAAACTTCAGTTTCTACCTATAATCGCTAAGGGTCCGTAGAATCGGAACATAAAATCAAAATGTAGAATCGTAAGATTCTACAACTAATGTAAATTTGCTTACAAAAACTATTATTGTACTTACTAAACTAATAAAACTTTAATAAATTATGAAGTATTAAATTAGTTACGTACAACCAAAATTTAAGTTTTACCAATCATGATTCACATACTATCATTAATATGTTTAGAACAATTTTATAATTAAAATAATTATTTTTATTTAATGATGATTCTTAATCTATAATTATTAAGATATATTGCAAATAATTTAAATTATCATGTGTGAGTAGCTAGTTTTATGCAGTAATGAATATTTTCAATTTCACTATATATTTGCACAAAAAATCATTACATAAAAAGTTATTACATTTATGGCAAATAAATGTATACAAAGAAAATTATTAAAAAAGGAAAAAATATAGCACTATATATATTAGTTTAATTTTTATTCAAAATGTTCAAAATATATCAAAGTATATAACCTAAAAGAAAATAACTCTCTGAAAAATACAAAAAAAAAAGGAAATAAAAGGAAAAAATATTAAAAAACTAAAATTAAGTTAGATTAAGATAAATATCAAGAACCAACCCAAAAATCCCTAAATTTAAATATATTAAATTGATTGTGTTTTTAAAGTTCAAATGGAAAAAAGTGTAAAATTCCAACTTTACGATTTTACTACGATTCTATTACCGATTCTACCGATTCTACTCACGATTCTACGATTCTACTTACGAGTTTACTCAAAAAACGATTTTGTATACGAGTTGAATCGAAATATCATCATCAACTCGTAAACTCGTAAAAACATACGAGTGGACTGGCGAGTTTGACAACCATGTTTATAGCTGTTGAAGGACTTAAACTTCTTGTTTTGGAAGCTAGGACCATAACTATCCTAAGTCCTCTTCCCAAACACAAAGGTTCTTTTCTCTGATACTTTAGTCTTTCTCTTCTTAGCTCCTTCTATAATGTGAGCTCTTTCAACCAATTCACGAAGGGTCCTTAAATCCATTTCTTCCAATCGCATCCTCAAGTCCTCATCCAGGCCACTTAGAAAGACTAACTTTTTAACTCTTCACTGTGTTTAAAGAATTCCGGTGTGTACTGGAGTAAGCGACTGAACTCAGTCTCATATTGTTCAATCGTTATTCCTTTTTGGGATATATGAAGGAAGTCTCCATTGTACTGCACTCTCAAACTTCCAAGAAAATAATCATCCAAGAATTCCCTTCTGAAGGTTGCCCAAGTCACAGGTGGTAGTAACTCTCTACTCTTTGATTCCCGCCACACTCTTGCATTGAATCTTAGCATATAAGTGCCATAGTCCAAGCGAAGGTGATGAGGTACTTCGTAAGCAGCAAAGGATCTTTCTATTTGCGCTAACCAATCTTTTGCTTCATCAGGTTTTCCAAAACTCCCATCAAAGTATCGATTACTTTTGATGAAATATGGTAAGGAACTTCGATAAGGTTAAGGTGGCAGTAGTGCCAGCAAGGGGGCAGTTTGGGATTCAGCTTCTTGTGGTGCTGGTGCTTCTACCATTGCTTTAGGTACATTAGCAGCTGGTGGCGGCACATTATGAGCGTGCTACATGAAGTTGTTGACTAATCCTATTAATTGGTTAATAGCTTCTCAAACATCGCCTCGTTGATTTGGTGGGGGATTGGCTTGTTGATTTGGTGGAGCCATTGGTTAGCCTGCTTGTGGGTTTTCTGGCTCAACTAGAGGGTTATTGGATGCATGACGTTCTCGTCTCCTACCTCTCCTACTTCATTTGTTAATTAATCTTAGTTTTAGACCTCTTAATCTTTGCAAGGGGAAAAAAATAAAAAATATAGAAATTTACACAAGGAAAATTTTCAAGATAATTAAATAAAAAATCATTAAATGAAACACAAGAAACTTTTCATTAATAAATCAAAAGAGGGTGATAACCCTTACATAACCTGAGAGGGTTGAAACCAATCTCAACAAAAGAGAGTAAATAGAAATAGGAAATAATAATTAGAAACATATTCGTTAAAACAAACATTCATTCATCACAGATAAGGATGTGCTTATCCTAATCCTAGGAAAAAAAGGCTGATGGATTCATCGAGAGGTGCTTAATTCCTTCTCTGTTTCCTTCCTCATCTTTTCCTTCTTGATGGTGATGGTGCAGGATTCATGCTTCGGCTGGTGGCACCCTTGTGCCCTTTGACAAATTTTTGCAGATATTGGCTTACTGTCACTCTTTTTCTTTTGTACCTTGATGTAATTTTAGCCTGAGATGGCCATCTATCCTCTTATGCGGGATTTCCATTTCCTTGGGTGAGGTCATTGGTCACTTCCTGATCTCTTTGATTCTTCCTTCTAGTGCTACTACTGTGGTAGGGGTTCAGGACCTGCTCCTCAAGAATCCACTTGATTCGTAGATGTTTCTCCAATGCTGATTATTTTTCCTTCCTTCTTTAGAGTCGGAGATCATCACAGGATTGTTTCTTGTAATGGACATCTTGGCTTAACCTACGAGGAGGTACTGGGCTCGGAATTAAGGGATTATCCCCCCAAAGAGATGCAGATGGAGTTTCCTCAGGTTTCGGGTCTTCATCTTAGTCTTCTTCGGGATCTCCTTCGATTTCTCCATTTCCTCATTCTTGTGGGTGTCTCCAATAATAAAGCCTTCATCCGGGATTATATCCAGTTGCATTCCGATTGAGTTTGGTGGTTGGGTGCTACATTTTAACGGCATTAGAACGATACGTTTATAGGCGGCACACCAGTAGAAACGTTTTTCTGCATCAGCTTTCAGCCAGTCGATATGGTCTGCTAGCTCGTCATGTGCATATATGTAGAAGGGGTACTATCTCGTTCCATATTCGAAAGTCTGGGATCCTTCATTCTCAAGACAAAGGTCATTTCTTGCAGCATAGTTTCCTTACACATAAAGACCATAATCCTCTCAACTACATAAATTACTTCCACATCACTCCACCTTTGTCTCCTAAGGGCATCAAACCTCAGCTCTTTAGGCAGATTTCTCATAGGGAATATTTCAAACCCTTTTTCTATAGCTTAAACATTTCCTTAGTGGTTCGAGGCCTTCCTACAAGTGTGAATTCCTCGCATAGGACTCTCAATCTAAGACAATGTTCACAAAAGTCTCATCCTGGTCCTAAGGAAATACGACCTTTTTCCTTACTCAGGAGGTTAACTATCTAATAGAACAAAAATATGATCAGATCTTAAGCTAGGTTCTAGCTTCTTATTATCTATCTTAAAGTCTATTTCTACTATCTTTTATCCTAAAACTTGTGCTTGATACCAACTTAAACTATCACGCCTCGAGGGTACCCTAAACGTGGCAGTCGTCGTACATAATATTAAGGTAATGAATGAAAACCTTAGTCACGCAGGAACTTGATATCACATGCAAGGCATGCTTTCAAGATAGTAGGAGACTCAAAGGGGTATTACATTTAAGCTGATAATAAAAGCATGCAAGAACTTATAAAGGTAAACATGTAATAATCATTAAGATAAAAGTTTCTTACAACTTCTTAGGGGCATTCCCCCTTTCTAAAAACTAAGTCATCTTCAAAACATACATGAATATAACATAAGTCTACTATAGAGATTTCTCTTAGAAGTCTATATCCAAAACTAAATATATAAACTTCTTCCAAAAACTCCTAGTAGCTTTGGCTCATACCTGACAAAAGGGGCTCCTTGGTGCCAACCATAAGTAATCAAACTGTAACAAAAAGCCATAAGGGTATAAGCAAAACTAGCTTAGTGAGATAACTCACATCTTCAAAACATTTCCATAAAATATACAAGTATTTTAGATAATCATATGGGAATGCATCAATCACACGAGCAAACAAAATACACACGATTAACTGGAAACCATGTGTAGCATGGATTTTACTCCCTCCATGTCAGGGGTTGGGTGGTTACCGGCTCATACAACCATCAATAGTTACAAACTTATCGGCTCCTACTTGTCCTGTAGACTTTCCGGCTCCTACTTGCCCATGTAGACTTTCCAGCTCCTACTAGCCACCACTACGACTTCTCGTTCTCCACACGAAGAATAGTAGCAAAAAATGAATGTGACTCATAATATGTTATGAATGAATTGTTTTCAATATTGGTATATTCAATTATCGTCGAGTTCAAGTTAAAGGTGACCAAAACAATATCCATCATACCATTGTAAGAAAATATAAGTTATTCATCAATTCCTCTTTCGATATACTTAGCTTTTATTCAACAACCACATCATTCAATCATGAATCCAAATCACACAAATTTATTCATTTATCTTTTTCCTTACTCTCTAGTGCTACTATTTACAAGCACAATTCAAGGAAACTAATTAGTAAGGGATTAACTCACTCCATGACGATCGCTCCTGTAAATAATCTTCCGGGAAGGCGATATTGTTCCTTCTTCACCTAAACAAGATAAAATACCCATAATGAGTCTTTCAGAATCTCTACTTAAGAATTCTAAGTCTATCTTTATTTGCAGTAAAATCGGATTTAAAGAAGTTCCAACTTGAAATGGCCATAACTTGCTCATTTTAACTCGGAATTTCGCATATTATATGTGTTTTCTAGCTACTCGAAAAGATCTATCCATTTCTAAGGTTACTTTTACTATAAAAGGTCATTTGGGTCTCAGATTAGAAGGGTACAGATCTAATACGAAAATTCCATTCTTGAAAAATAATATTTTCTAATCCTTCCTTTACTAACGTTTGTTTAAATAAAACTCAAATATGTATTTTTTCGAAAAGGATTCCTTATGTGTATAAATAGACTCATAATTTATGCATGAAGCTATAGGTGTTGTCTTATTTAATTTATTTTCTTAAAACAACCATTGCTAGTGTTTTGGAAAAATTTAGATTTGTTAGACCTTACTTTCTGTGGGTGAAGTAACTTATAAATTTTTGGATATCAAAATCTAATACTATATTTGATTCTTTAATTTATCAAAAGTTAGTTGAAAATAAAGTTTGGTCTTTTTTTTTTTAATCTACAAAATTTATTTCTAGGAAATGAAAAATAGAGTTTCCAAAAGTTTTCTTTAGTAGTATTTAATGAGTTTATTCTTTGAAAATTTAATTTCATTTTTCTTGTAAGTTGATTTTCTTGAAATTTATTTAGCTTTTGCTTTAGAAAGTTGGTAAAAATAGTACCAAGTTATTATCTATATATCAAGACTTTCTTTTGTTATTTGAAAAGGTAAAATCTTTAGACTTTAAAGAAACTTCTTTTATTAATAGTTTGAAATTTCACGATGAGTTTACATGAACTTTTAAAAGAGATTTATTTGAAAAATATTTTTTAAGTCTTTAGAAAAACGTTGATCAAATTTTATTCTTTCATAAAAAAGATTCATTTTTTATTTGGACAACAACTTGTTAGCCATGCATGAATATGATCATGTAGTTTATAAAAGCTAAAAATATCACAAGATAAGATAATAAAGAACTTAAGAAATAAATAAGCATAATAATAATTGTCAAGTATTAGGAGCCTTAACTTCTTCAAGGCTTCTCGGGACTAAGAATAGACTAGTCCTAAAAGAAAAAGAATTGTTTTGAATTGATGACAAGTCTAAGACTAGAAGACTAGTCTTAAAAACAACTTGAAAGTAAATAAGTTGCAAGGAAAGTAAATAAATTGCAATAACCAATGAGCTTATATGCTCTAAAAGATATATATATATATATATATATAACTACATAGATATATTAATTAGATATATATAAAAACAACATAAAGGAAAATAGTTTCATAAACAAGAGCAAAGTATGAACATATTGTTGCCTTCTTAACCTCCATGGATTTAGAAAACACACACTATGCTCATACTAAGTAAATGAACATATGGAAAGCTTTAACTATTACCTATAGAAGAAGAAGAAACTAGAGAAAATTTGAGAGAGCTTTTGAAGAAATTTTGGGAGAGTAATTGTAGTGTATGAAAGGTGTGAAGGAAATGGAAGGAAGATATGGTATTTGTAGGAAAAAGTGGAGGATAATTTGTGTTAATTAAATAAATGAAAAATAAAACAAATTGAGTGTGAATGAGGGAGGGCCGGTGCAATTTGTGAGGAGGAGAGAGAGAAAATTTAATTTTTTGTATTTTTGTTAATGAAAAGTAAGATATGAGAGATGTGAAGTTGTAATGGAAATGAAAATTGTAAGAAAATGGGTGTATGGTTGTAAGAGTAGGTTGTAAGAAAAAGTAGAGATAGATAAATAGTGTAGAATTGTTATAAATAGTGTAATGTAAAGTAGATATGACAAATAAAGTACCGATAGTAAGAAAATACACGTATAATTGCGATATCAGATATTTTTAGTTACCGAAAAATAATAAAACTAATATTTTTGAAAGCCTTGTATCTTTACGAGTCTAACAGTATATCTGGAATATTTTTTCTATTCCGAGCCTCAGGACATGCTTTTTAAAAACTTATCGATTGGGCTTAAAATGAATCGTAGTTTAACTAATATGATATTTTTAAGCTTTCTCATGTTATTGCGAACTATTTACATACTAATCTCTCACTTACTCACTTAGGGTTATAAACACGGGATTGTCAAACTTGAACGGTTGCGTCAGACTAAGGTTTTGTTGACTTTAAGATTTCCGGTTGACCTTTAATCTAAGGTTTAAGCTTAATCGATCGTAAAACTTTGGGGGTTTATAATAATACCCTTCCATCTCTTTTTTTTTTTAATCCCTTCCTCTGCACTAAATTAAACAGTATCCTTATTGTTTGTCATGCTCAAAACCGAAAAGAAATAAAAAGCATAAGAAAAAGAATTGGTACTTCCCTAACTCAAAAGTCAACAATTGAAGTTTGAGTAGATCTTGTTAGAGAGTGTTAGCTGTATCAGTAAGCCTGTATACACACACAGAAAGAAAAAGAACAAGCAATAAGAAAATAACAAATCTGCTAAGATATATGTACAAATAAAAAAGGAGTTAAACAATTCTACCTAAATTGGGTGCTCAAGTAAGTACATGTCAAGCTAAATCGAAGATAAAATAAAAACACAAGAAAAGCAAATGGAAAACTAATGGGGACTCTAGCTTCCTAGCATTGTGCTAGTACTACTTTCCTCTGGAGAAGTGTCATACTTCATCTCCTCTGCTGCTGTGGGATTAAGACAAGAGATAGCTGATTTGAGTGCATTGAATAATGTGCTCCTGAATTTCTTATTTTTCTTTTTCTCCTGCTTAAACTCTTGTCTCAATTCCTTCATTTCCAACTCTAACCTATCAAGAACGTTTCCAACTAAGGAAGATGATAGATGTGGAAGTAGTGTGGATGATGTAGAGGATCTATCAGTAGGTGGCATAGTATGCTGAAGCTTAGGAGCCTCAATTTCTTCCACCTACAATACTCTCCTAGCTACTTTTACTAATCCTTAGGAATAGCCTCATCATCAACAGGCTCTTGAAAAATACCCATTCCTTTAAGCAGCTTAATGATGTAACCTCCACAGAAATGAGTTTTGTTCTTGTGTCCTCTGATTGCATCAACAAAAAATTTTCCACTTCAATACCTAAGTCAACTTTATAGCCCTTAATTAGGCTAAACAGGTAAAACATATCAAATGTAGTGACTTTACTATGACTAGTTTTCCTACAAGTTAAGTTATGGGTAATGATATAGTGGAGTAGTTTGTGTTTAGTGTGGGCAAATGTGGAATTCAGAAACTTGGAAGGAGTATAAGGATCCTTCTTTGGGTGAATCAATTCAAACCAATAATTCTTCAGTCTCACATTATCTGGCTAACCAGTTGGCAATTCAGAATTCTCACTGTCATTTTCATAATACCTTAACAATACCCCTATTCTTCTCAATGGCACACTCTTCACCTCTTCATAGACCTGGAACGTGATTTTAGGCTCCTCATCATCATCATCATCCTCTAATTTCATGGTAGATAGAAATTCAATAGTCAAATTCTTATAAGCCAGTTCCTTATGTCAAATACTTTGAACCACCTTTTATCTTCCACCATGTTTTGAATTTTCTCTTGCATCCTATATTCCTCCAAAACACTACACTCCAAGTATTGACTGTTCATGAAGTCCATCTCCATGTATCGTTTCTTTCTATCCTTAGCATATTGCTGACTAGAAAGCACGTTTCTAGTCTGTGATGAAGATGATTCAGAAGTCTTTTGTTTCTTTCTTCATTGTTGTTTTGGTGCCATACCTATGCAATAATAGTCCATTAAGGCACAAAATGTTTACTCCAGATACGTTTAGATACTCCTAACAGCTCAATAAGTCTCAACACAAGACAATCTATCACAATTCACTACACTCTTCAACAATTGGGTTCATAACACTTTAACTTTATGCCTAACACATGTTATAGAACATGCATTATAAAAAAAAAAAAAAACTATCAACATATAAATGAAGACAAATTTGTTCACACACAATTTTTCATTTCAACACCTGCCATTTGTGAGTGTACACTGGCATCATAGATTTGAACGTTAGGTGCAATTGATTCAAACTACACAATATAAGAGTTTTAAAAACATTAAGTTTATGAAACCATTCTAATTCCAGCAAACCCTTTGAAATCCCTGTAATACACACAATGCATCGAAAATTTCATGCCTATACCCTAACTTTGAAAATTCGAAATTGGGATTAAATCAAGCTTTAATAATATGAAAACATGAGTGTTAGCATTTTCGAAGTCCTTAAAATCAAAAGCCCCAATTTTTTTTTTTCGAATCAATTGAACCCTAAGCATGTCAGATGTCAAGAGCACACACTGATCACAAAAAAATTAATCCAACAATGCACTATACAACATGAAAGCACAAATCAAACAAAACCCAACTTCATATTTAATTCACAATCCAACCCAAACGAATCTCAGATTCAAATCCCCATGACTTCACAATCTCAACTGTAATATACAAGTAAATTAATTCATAATGAGAGGTAGAAGTGAAATTTCAAGTTGTTTAAAAGGGGATTTTGTCTTTGAATAGATGGATTTAAGCTCGAGGAAGAGATACGCAAAAAATTGGACGAATGGATTTAAGCCTATGTCAAAGCCACCAGCTTTTAAGTGAAGGCTGCCGGCTTATGTATGTAAGATGGTAGCCTAAATGTCTCGACGAATTTTCATGTTTGTGGGAAGGTCGATCTAAAGGCCACCGGCTTAAGAGGAAAGGCCGCCGGCTTTGGTGTTTAGGCCACCGGCTTTGAGTACCAGCTTTCATGCCCGAAGTTCTTTTTATAAATAGACTTCTTGGGTTCGTATTCGTCATAAATCAATTCATTCTCTTAAGGTTTTGTTTGGATTTTTGAAGGAGTTCCTTAGAGAAACCCTAGTTCTTAATCAAGATTTGTTCTCTCGAGAATCAATTGAAGACTTTTGATTAAATCAAGTAAGTTTATTCTCTCTATCGTGGATTTAAAATAAAAGGTTCGATTTTTGAGGATTCATATATGTTCTTGTGGTTTATCTTTCAGTCTAGGGTTTTTGAGACATTGTTCTTTTGGGATTTTATGTGTTGATAATTGAAGAAAACCTAGGTTTGGTTTCAAAAAGAATTAAAGGCAAGTTCTTATCCTATAAAACAAAGATTCTATAAAAGTTCGATTTTATGGAGAAATTTGTCTGATCTTATTGATTCCATATTGGGATTTTGGAGAAAAATATGTTCTTTTAGTTTTTTGAGGAGTTTGATAGAAGAAGAAGAAGTTGCTGTTGTGGTTTCCATAAAAGGTTAGGGTTTTGGAGATTTTGATTAGTTAGGGTTTTTATGGGTTGAGGATTTACATATTTTGTTTATTTGTATATCATGAGATTTGGAGATTTTGTGTTGTTGTTCATAAGGGATTTTGGATTTGGAGAATTTTCCTGAAATTGAAATGGTACGACCTTTCCTTGTTTGATGTATGTGTTTGCAGGTTTAGTTTTCTGTATATTTTGTTGTAGGAACAGATGAATAATGAATCTAAATCTATTTGGCTTAATAAAATTATTTTTCTAGGAGTGTATGGCTATGACTAGTAAAGACCTGGCTGATAGTGATACTGGTGTGGCACCCTGATGATCTTTATGTGAGGTTTTCTCTAGTAGACTCGTGCATTGAGATGATTCCGGTAGATTTAGGTGATTTGGCCGTATTGCCGTGGGTGTTTGGGGAGTACCCATTCACCAATATATGTGTATAATTATCTATGTTCAAAGAGTTGGTTGATTTCTCATGGGTTCCGAGTTACTCAGGTTTGGGACTAATGTACAATAGTTCTTAACTGGGTTGTTTTCTTAACGTAATAAAGATCATAATCTGGTTGTTTGCATTAGATTAAGTTGCATTTGATATATATATGTTAAGTGTGCACAAGCATTTGTTTTGTTGATTGGTGTACTGGGCGTTTTCGCTCATTCCTTTCTTTTTCAGGTACAGGTGATGAAGACATAGTTTATGATCATTCTGGTTACGATCTGTATTTTGATCATAGGGATGGCGATAGTGGTCCAGACTACCCTGGTGAGAAATAGATGCAGATATGATTTGGAGAAAAGACCCCTTAGATCTTTTGCAGATTTTGAAATAATGTTAAAATTCATATCTTGCTTTGGAGGATTCTGGATTTTTAAGATTTGAGATCTTTCATAGTTTTCCTGTGACTTTTATGAATTTATGGAGTTAGAAAGAATTTTTTTGCTTTGTTGGCTTGGGTTTTGCCAACTTGTTTTGATCTATAGGATATTTTGAAGAATTTTTATTAGATGTTAAACAGGTTTTGAACCTTCTACTGCACCCTCTGAGAGAGTTATGGAGATTATATTTTATGTGTCTATATTTGTGGATTTAATTTTAAAGCCTTTGCGTGTCTTACATAAGAGAGGACACGTGGCAGGTTGTTTTCGCCTTAGTTTAGGGTGTTACAGCTTATTAGGTATCAGAGTTTTAGGTTTGAATCTTTTAGATTTAAGAAATTGACTCCTTAAGACAGTGAGCTTTGATGAGTGGGGTAGAATATGATTAAGATGTTGTTTTCTAGTTAAGCTTGTTATTGTCTTTTAGATTTTAAGCTTTGATCTCTAAGTTGGATACCTTTTTTTTCTGATCTTGTAATGTTTTTCTTTTATTAGAATGCCTCCTAGGAGAAGGATTCCTGAAGTGGGTTCCTCCAGAGTTGGAGAAGAGGAGGTGAATAGTGGCAAAATGATTAGTAGCAGGCTCAGAATCAGAATCTACCACCACCACCACCACTAGTTCCACCTGTAGGACAACGGGTTCCTATTGATGCTGCACAGCTTATGCAGGCTGTGAACACCCTAATGGGAGTGGTAAATCAGTAGCAGCAGGACATGAGACACGATATGCAAGTAGTTCAGGCGAATGCTGAAGCTTGGAGATTGGAGACCCAGAGATTGAATGGAAATGGAGGTCATGGGGTTAGACCTGCAGATGTTCTCAGTTTGAATAAATTTGTGGATTTAGTGCACAAGTTTGAGCTAGTACTCGATAAGCCATTAGATGCACAACTTTGGATAGAGGAGGTTGAGAAGACTTTTGATGCACTTGATATTCCTGAGAATAAGAAGGTTAAGTACGCCTCCTACTTGCTGACTGGGAAAGCCAACAATTGGTGATTGAGCACCAAGCGACACATGAATGGGGCTGTTACTTGGCTGATTTTTCAGCAAGCTTTCTACAGAGAATTCTTTCATGACAGTTTTAAGTAGATGATGCTTCAAGAGTACTATATCCTGCAGCAGGGGAAGATGTCACTAGAAGAGTATGAGGCAGAGTTGTACAGGTTGAAGAGATTTCTTCCTAATGCTTTGAAGAAGAGTGAAGAGGCTAAAGTTAGCATATTTATTACAAGATTGGAGCCTGAGATCCAGTACCAAGTAAATTTGATGGATCTAAATAACTACTCAGCGGCAATGAACAAGGCCAAGATAGTAAAACAGGATTTGAACAGAATGAAGAGTATAGAGCCACAGAGAGGCTAGATATTTTTGGGTAAGAGACTAGCATCGAGTGTGTGGACACAGGATTAGGGTAAGCGATCTACCACACATGCTTTCAGGCCAACAGTATAGAGTACCGATAAGAGATGCCCTAGATGCCTAGGGCCACATGATCTAAAGGACTGCAAGTGAGTAGAGAATGCATGTTTTTCATGTGGTAGAGTTGGACACATTAGCAAATTCTACATAGAGAAGACTGTTCCTCAAGTGTTCTGTTTCAAGTGTAAGCAGAGACGACACAGAGCTGTACATTGTAAAGAGTCTAGAAGGCAGATTGTTCCAGTTGGCAGATCTTTTTCTTCTAGTCAAGGACAATGAACACTAGCAAAAGTATACGGTCTTCAGTGTAATGAGACATCCAGTGTGGATACTATTGCAGGTATGTTTCCTATACTCCTGCATAGTGCATATGTTTTGTTTGATACTGATGCCAGTTTTTCCTGTATTTCTGAATCTTTTGTATCTGTTTGTGGTGTATTTATTGAGTTTATGTTTGAATATATGTTTGTTAATACACCATTGGGAAGTGGATCTGTGTTGAATGGAATATGTAGAAGTGTGGATATTAAGATAGAAGGTAGGCATTTGCCTGCAGATCTTGTAGTGTTGGATATGTTGGACTTTGATGTGATTTTGGGAGTAGACTGGTTGACAAAGTATAAAGCTATGATTGATTGTCACAATCTAGCAATAGATATTAGTTTGCCTGATGGAGACCAATTTGCTTATAAGTTAGTAGTGCAAAGACCTCTAGTTCTACCTACCAATGAGCTATGCGGGAGATCTATGTTGGCAGCTATGGTGAAAGAGGATAAGCAGAAGATAGATATATCTGAGATACCAGTTGTGTGTGAATACCCAGAAGTTTTTCTAGAAGATTTACTAGGGTTACCACCAGAGAGAGAAGTGGAGTTCAGTATAGATTTTGTACTAGGTACTACACCAATTTCCAAGACTCCTTATCGCATGGCTCCTACAAAACTAGTAGAGCTTAAGGTGTAGTTGGATGATCTATTGAAGAAGAAGTTTATTAGACCAAGTGTTTCACATTAGGGAACTCTAGTTTTGTTTGTGAAGAAGAAAGATAACAGCATGAGACTGTGCATAGATTACAGAGAGTTGAATCAGGTGACAGTCAAGAGCAAATACCCTTTGCTAAGAATCGATGATTTGTTTGACCAACTGGCAGGAGCTTCAGTGTTTTTGAAGATAGATTTGAGATCAGGTTATCACCAGCAGAGAGTTAAGGCAGAAGATATTCAGAAGACTGCTTTTAGGACCAGGTATGGACACTATGAATTTGTGGTCATGCCTTTTAGAATCACAAATGCACCAGCAGTGTTTATGGATCTGATGAACATAATTTTTAGAGATTATTTGGATATGTTTGTTGTGGTTTTTATTGATGATGTGCTGGTGTATTCTAAGTAAAAAGAGGAACATGAGGAGCATCTGAGATTGGTTCTAACCAAATTGAAAGAAGAGAAGCTATATTCTAAGTTGTCTAAATGTGAGTTCTTGTTAGAACAAGTGTCTTTCTTGGGACATATAGTTGATGGGAATGGAATTTCTGTTGATCTTGAGAAAGTGAAAGCGGTTGTTGAATGGCCAAGACTCAAGACTGTGTCAGAAATCAGAAGTTTTCTAGGAATTGTGGGATATTGCAGAAGGTTTGTAGAAGATTTTTCAAAGATTGCTAGTCCATTGACTATATTGACACAGAAAGGAGTTAAGTATGAGTGGACTAAAGACTGTGAAGCTAGTTTTCAATTATTAAAGAACAAGTTAGTGTCTGCTCCAGTGCTAGCCTTACCAGTGAGTGGTGAGGAGTATGCTATATACAATGATGCTTCTATTTAAGGATTATGATATGTGTTGATGTAAGGCGACAGGGTAATAGCATATGCATCCAGACAGTTGAAGCCATATGAGAGAACTATCTTATACACGATTTGGAATTAGCAGCATAGTGCATGCTTTAAAGCTGTGGAGACACTATCTATATGGGGAAAGATGCAAAGTATATACATCACAAGAGTTTAAAGTAACTTTACCAAAAAGGGTTGAACATGAGACAGAGAAGGTGGTTAGAGCTAATCAAGGAGTATATAGACATTCAGTATCATCCAGGAAAGGTGAATGTTGTAGCAGATGCTTTGAGTAGAAAGAGAGTAGAAAATCTAGGCTATGATTACAATAGAATGCCATTTGATTGAGGACATGAGGAAGCTTGAGTTGGAGATAGTCAAAGCAAGTAGGTAAAAGATTAGCGAATTTGGAATACAGCCTACTTTTGTAGAGAGAATCAAGACAACTCAGATTGACGATCAAAGTATCCTGAAGATAAAGCAGAGAATGGAGATTTGTAGAGCACCAGAGTTTCATGTTGATGAAGAAGGTATTCTATGATACAAAGGAAGATTACGTGTGCCAGTTCAAGGAGATCTCAAGAGAGAGTTGTTAAAGGAAGCACACTACTTCAGTTATTCTATCCATCCAGAAGGTAATAGGATGTACCAAGACTTAAAGAAGTTGTATTGGTGGAATAACATGAAAAAGGAAATAGCTGAATATGTTTCCAAATGCCATACGTATCAGATGATCAACATTGAGCATAGAAGATCGACATGTGAGTTGAAACCGTTGCCAATACCGCAATGGAAATGGGAACACATCACCATGGACTTCGTTACGGCTTTGCTTAAGACAAGAGATAAGTATGATTCAGTATGGGTGTGTCACGCCCGAGGGGGTACCCTAAACGTGGCAGTCCGTCGTACAATACTAAAGCCTAGGAATGACTATCTTAGTCACGCAAAGGCTTCCATATTATGTACAAGGCATACATCACAACCAAGGGGACGCATCGGAGTAGCGCAATTTATATTGATAGTAAATAAGTAACAAGGCAAAGAGAACACTTATGATAAAACATGCATTTCATTTCAATTCTTAGAGGCATATCCTACTTCAGATAAATATACATCTCTTATCATATAGGTCATTTCATATAAAGATCCTTACAACATTACTTCATCTTATGATTCCATTTCCTTCGTAGAAGCTTAACCATCCATCTATGACCTCCTTAATGTCATGATCCTCAATTTAATCCACGAATACACCTGTTTCAACAAAATCTATAGGGGTATAAGCTACAACTAGCTTAGTGAGATATTCCTTTTCATTCGCCCATTTTCAAACAAGTTTATTTATTTAATCACACATATGCTATGTATACAATGCAACAATCACATGATTACGCGAATATATATAGTCATCCGGAAACCATATATAGAACGGATTTACCCCTCCGTATCAAAGGTTAGGGAATCGGGGTTGAAGGTCCTCGACCTTCTACTGCTAGTCCCCAGGTCCTCACCCACAGCGTTCGGTTGGCTCGGCTCCGAACCTAGAGTCGCTTTCCCCGAGCGATTTGGATTCTCCAGGAAGGAACATGGCCCGTGGCACCGCACGATCACAGCCAATCCAACTCTACGCGTAGGAGTAGCAGCCTTCGAAATAGATGTGACTCGATGGATGCTATGCGTGAACGTTTTATTGTTCTTAGGTCAAACCTTATTAAGGTTTATTAGGGGCGATCAATCAATTTAGCAACAATAAACAATCATACAAGTAAGTAAACAAAATTATTTAAACAAGCAGATCGAAGTTGCGATATTCTTAATTCTCATTCACGCATAAACATAGAATCACATAATCCCGAAATCCCCAAATATATTCGTTTTTATCTTTTCTTAGTATACTAATGCTACTACATTACAAGCACAAGCAAGGTAACGAAATTAGAAGGAATAACTCACTCGTCCATTTCGCTATCTTCTTAGTCGTAGTAATCCTCGGGTAGGGTATTCTCGTATCCTTCGTCACCTAGACAAAAGAAATACCCGGGATAAGTCTTCATGAATTTCTATTCTTGGAGATTCTAAACTTTACTTAAAATCGTGGTAAAATCGTATAAGAAGAAATTCCAACTTAAAATGGCCATAACTTGCTCATTTTAACTCGGAATTTCGCATATGATATACCGTTTTCTACCTATTCGAAAAGTTCTATCCATTTCTAAACTTATCTTGGTCATAAAAGGTCATTTGGGTTCCGAAAACGTCAGGTACAGATTTAAAACGAATTTTCTAAACTTTTGCAAAAATCCATTTTCTAACTCAACTTCATTTTAAAGAAAATCCTTTTGTAACAATATAAATATATATTTGATAAACACTTTTGAATATATAGGTATGCTCACTTTATATGCAAAAATCCAATGGTAGTGTCTCAACAATTTATTTCATAAAACAATTCATTTAAACTTTAACTTTGAAATTTTCTTTTCAAGTATTTAAAGAAACTTTATATTTTTACTAGGTTGTTATAAATGAGTATATTCTTATTTTATTTTCTTCATTTCCTTTTCCAAAACAAGTAAATTTTCCTTTTAACCTTAGTTTTTCATAAATTTCGCTTCTAGTGATAAAAGATCTATTTTTATCAAAAAGTATATTAGGTTGTTCAAAACCTTTTTATAATTTTGTATTTAGGATGGTTTTAGAAAATGAATTTTGTCTTCTTATATTCATTTCTAAAATATAACTTTTGCTTTCCAAAACTTGTTCTTTCATTTCTTTTGAAAAGAATCATTTTTATAAAATCCATTATTATAAATCTTACCTCATTTATATTCCTTTGAAAATTAGTTCCTTCTTTTAGAAATTTGAAAATCATTATTTTTCCTAAGTGGGTTCATAACTTGATGAGTTGATTTTTGTCTTAACTTTGAAAACTAGTTTGTTCCTTAGTTTAGAAAAGATTTAAGTCTTAAACTTTCGATATTAACGATTTATTTTTCTAAAAACTTAGATTACCATAAAATACAAGGAAAATATTTATTTATGTTTTCTTGGTAAAACTATCTTTGTTATTTAAGAAAACTTGTATTATTCTATTTCTAGGTTGTTGATAATAACTTCATGTTTTTGTGGTAAATCATATAATTGGAAACTTAGCTTTGAGTTCATTTAGTAAAACAAGATTCTATTTTTAGACTAGTTGAGACATTAACATTATGCAAATGCAAGTATCATGAGCATATAAAATAATAAGAACATAAGAAAATACTAAAAATAATTAATGAGCAAGAAAATAAAATATCAAGCATTGGGAACCTTAGCTTCATCAAGGAATCCGATCAAGTATTGGAGCCTTAGCTTTATCAAGGCATCCCGGGACTAAGAATGGACTAGTCCCGAAAGATTAAAGAAAATAAATAAAAGATTGTTTTGACTTGATATGGACAAGTCTAAGACTAGAAAGACTAGTCTTAATAACATAAAATAAATAAATTGCATAACTTGAATATAAATAAATAACAAATGAGCTTATATGCTCTAAATAAATATATATACTATACATAATATAATAATAACAATAATAACAACATAATAAAATAGGAAGCTTATGTACAAGAACAAAACATGAACATGTTGTTGCTTTTACTACTCATATGAGTTTCAAAACAACACCATAGTCATGTTAAGTTACATGACATGGATGAATAATGGATGAAGAAAATTTACCTAAAGTATGTAAGAGGTATGGAGATGGTAATGAAATGGGTATTATGTGAGTAGTGATATGTGGTAGATAGTTTATGTATGAGAGATGATTTTTGTGAGGAATTGGTTTGAGAGAGTTTTGGTAGAGAGAATTCTTGATGAGAGAATTTGTGGAGAGATTTTGAGAGAGTTTTGGTAGTGTAAAGAATTGTGTGAAAGAATGAAAGAGGAAGGGGTATTTATAGAATTTTTGGAGTGAATTTTGGATGTAATAAAATAATTGAAAAAGAAAATAAATGAGATGAATGGGGGAGAATGGCGCCGGTTTTGCACTTGTAAGGGAGAAATTGATTTTTTTTATTTGTTTGTGTAATAAAGAAGTAATGTGTAAAGTTGATGTGATAAAGTTGTATTGGAAATGAAAAAAGTAAGAAAATAGATATGTAGGTGTAAGAAATAGGTGTAAGAAAAAGTAGAGATAGGTGAATAGTAATGAATAGTAGAAAAGTACTATGAATAGTAGACTAGACAATTAAAGTACCGGTAGTAATAAAAATACGCGTAATAATGCGATATCTGTAATTTTTAGCTACCGAAAAATTCTAAAACTGATATTTTTGGAATCCTTGTATTTTTACGAGTCTATTGGTATAAACGGAATATTTTTAATATTCCGAGCTCCGGGACACGCTTTTCGAGAACCGATCCCGTTTGGGTCCGAAGGTCACTCGAAATTCGCGAATCTGATATTTTTATGTTCCTACGTTATTACGAACTATTCTAGGCCATTAACTTAATTTCGTTTTCTAGGGTTTGAAACGCGGGATTGCCGGATCTTAAACACTAGGGTTCGTTATAGGCTTGTTGACTTTTAGGGTTCCGTTTTGATTTCCGATTTTCGTCGAGATATTCGTAAGATCGTATAATTTTCGAGTCTTGATCGTTTTAGAATTTTAGCTCGAAATTTATATTTTATTTTATTTGTGATTATTTAATAGTTTTTAGTTCTCGGAATCGTTTAACCGAGTCTAGGGTTATGAGTTGACTCAGTTTGACTTTTGGTGAGAATTTGAAATTTGTGATTTCTGAAATTTATCGAAGGTTTTAAGATTTTGCTGTTGATCGTTATTTGGATATATTGTCTTGATTTGCGTGTTAGAAAACGGTTAGGTGATTTAATTGATGTACGGACGTTGATTAAACGGTAGTTAGACTTTATATTTCGTTTCAAGGGTTCCTGTTTTCTCAAGATTGAGAAAACTCGTTTTTGTTCTCATTTGGAATTAAGTTTTAACTTGGTTCGAGTTTTAGGGTTTCGTTTCCGGTATTTGACTCGGTCTAGAATTGAGTTTTAATCTCAAGTTGATTTTTCAGGTTTTTGATATTTATACTTCTAGAATTATTTTTAAGGATTATGAAAATTTTTGGGGGTTTACAGGGTGATTGTGGACAGACTCACTAAAGTTACCCATTTCATACCTATCAAGACTAGGTATAAATTGGAATGTTTAGCACAATTGTACATCAAAGAGATAGTGTGTTTGCACGGGATACCGGTAACTATTGTGTCAGACAGGGATACCCGATTTGTTGGGAGATTCTGGAAAAGTCTACACCAAGCTTTGGATACCAAAGTAGTTTTCAGCACAACTTATCATTCTCAAACTGATAGACAATTTGAGAGGACCATCCAGATTCTTGAAGATATGTTGAGAGTGTGCATTTTGGATTTTAAAGGAAGTTGCGATGAGCATTTACCATTGGTGGAATTTGCTTATAACAACGGTTATCAAGCGTCGATTGACATGCCTTCGTTTGAAGCTCTTTATGGCAGAAAGTGTAGATCATCTATCCATTGGGAAGAAGTGGTTGAAAGATAGCTATTGGGACCTGAGTTAGTGTAAGATGCAGTTGATAAAGTTAAGTTAATCCGATAGAGATTGCAAGCTGCTCAGAGTCAGTAGACGAGTTATGCCGATAAGCGAAGAAGACCTTTGGAATTTCAAGTGGGAGAGCACGTTTTGCTTAAGATATCACCAACAAAGGGAGTTGTTAGATTTGGTTTAAGAGGAAAGTTAAATCCTAGATATGTGGGATCATATGAGATATTGGAAAAGATAGGCGATGTTGCTTACAGATTGGCCTTACCACCTAATTTGGAAGGAGTACATAATGTGTTCCATGTATCTATGCTCAGAAAGTATGTCAGAGATCCAGATGAAATAGTTGCTCTTGAACCGCTGGAAGTGCAGCCGAATCTTTTTATAATAAAGAGACTAGTGAAGATTCTAGATACTAAAGAGAAAGTCCTAATAAGAAAGGTGATTAAGTACGTGAAAGTACTATGGACTAATCAAATGAAGAGAGAAGCAACATGGGAATCGAAAGAAGACATGAAGTCAAGATAGCCCGAGCTATTTCAATAATCTAGGAAACTTTCGAGGACGAAAGTTCTATTTAGGAGGGGAAAGATGTAATATACAAGTAAATAGATTCATAATGAGAGGTAGAAGTGAAATTTCAAGTTGTTTAAAAGGGGATTTTTGTCTTTGAACAGGTAGATTTAAGCCCGGGGAAGAGGTACGCGAAAAATTGAACGAATGGACTTAAGCCTATGTCAAAGCCACTAGCTTTTAAGTGAAGGCCGTCGGCCTATGTATGTAAGATGGCAGCTTAAATGTCTCGGCAAATTTTCGTGTTTGTGGGAAGGTTAGCCTAAAGGCCGTCGGCTCAAGAGGAAAGGCCACCGGCTTTAGTGTTTAGGTCGTCGGCTTTGGGTACTAGCTTTCATGCGCTAAGTTCTTTTTATAAATAGACTTCTAGGTTCCTCATAAGTTCTTTCCTCCTTTGTCGTCCAACGAGCTTTTTTAGAGTTCTTGAGTGTTCTTCGAAGAGAGAATCACGTGGAGATAGGATTTGGATCAAAATGTAAGTAATTCCGCCTTCATCTATCAAGTTCTTCATAAATCGATTCATTCTCTTAAGGTTTTGTTTGGATTTTTGAAGGAGTTCCTTAGAGAAACCCTAGTTCTTAATCAAGATTTGTTCTCTCGAGAATCAATTGAAGACTTTAGATTAATTCAAGTAAGTTTATTCTCTCTATTGTGGATTTAAAATAAAAGGTTCGATTTTTGAGGATTCATATCTGTCCCTGTGGTTTATCTTTCAATCTAAGGTTTTGGAGAAACTGTTCTTTCAGAATTTTTTTTGTTGATAATTGAAGAAAACCTAGGTTTGGTTTCAAAAAGAATTAAAGGTAAGTTCTTATCCTATAAACCAAAGATTCTATAAAAGTTCGATTTTTATGGAGAAATTTGTCCATTCTTGTGGATTTCCATATTAGGATTTTGAAGAAAAATATGTTCTTTTAGGTTTTTGAAGAGTTTGATAGAAGAGAAGAAGAAGAAGAAGAAGAAGAAGTTGTTGTTGTGGTTTCCATAAAAGGTTAGGGCTTTGGAGATTTTGATAAGTTAGGGTTTATATGGGTTGAGGATTTACATCTTTCTGTTTATTTGTATATCGTGAGATTTAGAGATTTTGCGTTGTTGTTCATAAGGGATTTTGGATTTGGAGAATTTTCCTGAAATTGAAAATGTACGACATTTCCTTGTTTGTTGTATGTGTTTGCAGGTTTAGTTTTCTGTATGTTTTGTTGTAGGAACAAATAAATAATGAATCTAAATCTATTTGGCTTAATTAAATTGTTTTTATGGGCGTGTTTGGCTATGACTACTAAAGACCTAGCACAATGATACTGGTGTGATACTCTAATGATCTTTATGTGAGGTTGTCCTTAGTAGACTCATGCATTGAGATGATTCTGGTAGATTTAGGTGATTTGGTAGTATGGCTGCGGGTGTTTGGGGAGTACCCATTCATCAATATATGTATATAATTATCTATTTTCAAAGAGTTGGTTGATTTCTCATGGGGTCTGAGTTACTCTATGTTTGAGACTAATGTACAATAGTTATGAACTGTGTTGTTTTGTTGGCTTAATAAAGATCATAATCTGGTTGTTTGCATTAGATTAAGTTGCATTTGATATATATATTGCGTGTGCATAAGCATTTGTTTTGTGGATTGGCGTACTGGGCGTTTTCGTTCATTTCTTTCTTTTTCAGGTAGGGTGATGAAGACATAGTTTATGATCATTCTGGTTATGATCTGTATTTTAATCATGAGGATGGCGATAGTGGTCCAGACTACCCTACTGAGAAATAGATGTAAATATGATATGGAGAAAAGAGCCTTTAGATCTTTTGCAGATTTCAAAATAATGTTAAAATTCATATCTTGCTTTAAAGGATTCTGGATTTTTAAGATTTAAGATCTTTCATAGTTTTTCTAAGACTTTTATGAATTTATGGAGTTAGAAAGAATTTTTTTGCTTTATTGGCTCGGGTTTTGCCAACTTGTTTTGATCTACAGGATATTTTGAAGAATTTTTATTAGATGTTAAACAGGTTTTGAGCCTTCTGTTGTACCATCTGAGAGAGTTATGGAGATTATATTTTATGTGTTTATATTTGTGGATTTAGTTTTAGTGCATTTGTGTGTCTTACCTAAGAGAGGAGAGACGTGGCAGATTGTATTCGCCTTAGTTTAGGGTGTTACATCAGTAATATCCACCACAACTCGAGTTTAAAGCTAATGGAGAAAAGTAAAATATGAAGTAGAAGAGACTTACTTGTGGATGTGGATGAGATATACATAAATCAACCAAGGAGTGAAGGGAGAGAGTGCTTATGTGAAAATGCGAGAGAGAGTATTTAAGAGTGTGAGAGAGAGAGTGATAAAACCTGTTTTAATGCAGATGCTGGACATATACCGGCAATTTTAAATCGTACCCGGCAGCGTAGGTACTCTATATGCCCACGTTCGTTGTGTGAAATTTGACAGAACAATTTACACCACCTAAAATTTGGCAATGTTGAATTGTTCACAAGGCCAACGCTAGGAATTTTGCTATTGGGTTCTTCAACACCTGTGTTAACGTCAACAGTGTTATAAATCCTTTTGCCGATGTTCGTTGTGGTTGAAATATGACAGAACCCTTTACACCCACCTAAAATTTGGCGATGTGGGCACATCCTGTAGCCATCGTTAGGAATTTAGCTGCGAGTTCCTTAACACTGGCTGCAATACCGGTGGTGTTGATGCTGTAGATGCCGGTAGCTTTTTTTTTTTTTTTTCATTCTCAGATGCAAGCACACCTAAAATTTAGCAATGTTGAAACTCCCAATTGCCAGTGTTAGATGATTTGGTTCTGAGATGTTCTACACTGGCTCCATACAGGTGGCGTTGGATATCAAATTTGCCGGTGTTAGGGAATTTGACGCTGATCATTAATAACGCCGAACTACATCGATGATGCAGTTTGTGATAGAGTCGGTGTTAGTGTTCTGTCAATGCATTTCTACATTTTTCAAACTCTATCTTTGTCCATTTTAGTTTTTGACTTCTCCCACATTTGATATTCCTAATATGATCTGTACCTAACACACATAACACACATAAAAACAAAACAAAGCAATATTACTTACTTAGATCACCATGGGTTGCCTCCCATGCAATGCTTAGATTTAAAGTTGCTTAGCCGACTTTCTCCATTTTCATGACGGATTTTTGCAACTCATGATAGTGGGATCACTATCACTGTTTTCCCCTTCATAATAGTGTTTAAGCAAATGACCATTGACTTTGAAAGTCCAGTTGTCATTTGTCTTCAGTTCAACTGCACCATAAGGAAAAACACGAGTAATAACAAAAGGTCCTGACCATCTGGACCTTAACTTACCTATAAACAATTTGAGGTGAGAGTTATACAATAAAACACTTTGGCTAGGCAAGAACTCTCATTTCAAAATATTCCTATCATGCTATCTTTTTGCTCGCTCCTTGTAAATGCGAGCACTCTCATATGCCTCATTTCTCCATTTCTCTAATTGGTTCAACTGAAGCATTCTCTTTTCACCTGCAGCTTTCACATCAAAATTGAGGAATTTAATGGCCCAATATGCCTTGTGCTCTAATTCAACTGGTAGATGACATGTTTTACCAAAAACTATTTTGTATGGGGACATTCCATAGGAGTTTTGAAAGCGGTTCTATAAGCCTATAATGCATCATCAAGTTTCAGACCAATCTACTCTTGATGCATTAATTGTTTTCTCCAAAATTCTTTTGATCTCCCTATTGGATACTCTACTTATCGAATTTTTTGTGGATGATAGGGGGTGACAACTTCATGAACAACACCATATTTTGACTATAGTTTATTAAATTGTTTATTACAAAAATGTGTACCCCCCATCACTAATGATTGCCCTAGGTACCCCAAATCTGGTAAAGATGTTCTTTTTCAAAAACTTGACAACTACTTGGCCATCATTAGTTTGTAAAGTGACTGCTTCCACCCATTTAGATACATAGTCAATAGCCACGAGTTTGTATTCGTTAGACAAAGATGAGGGAAAAGGACCTATGAAATCAATTCCTCAAACATCAAAAAGTTATATTATGGTATTACCAGTATATTGTTCATTGGCAATTCATGCCTTTTAGAAATGTTTCCAATTCTTTGGCATTAACCACAAGTCATAATTAACTTCCTACAATCACCGAAAAGATTAGGCCAATAAAATCCACATGACAAAACTTTAGCTGTTGTCCTTCCTACTGAAAAATGACCTACTGCTTCTCTTTCATGACAATGCTTAAGTATGCTAAGCTGTTCAACTTTAGGCAGATATCGCCTAATTACTTGGTCAGCATAAGTTTTGAATAAATATGGTTCATCCCAAAAATAGAATTTTACATCATGGAAAAACTTTTTCTTCATTGGGAGGACAAACCATATGGTGTAATTTTACTTACCAAGTAATTAACGATATCAGCGTACCAAGGTAATCCTTAGATTTCTACTACATGTAACTATTCATCAAGGAACTTTTCATTAATGGGAAGATTTGACAAATCTGTTTCTAGTCAGGATAAATGATCAGCTACCACATTATCAGTTCCCTTTTTATCTTTTATTTCCAAATCAAACTCTTGTAGTAGAAAAATTCAACGAATTAACCTAGGCTTAGCATTAGCTTTAGCAAACAGATACCTAAGAGTAGCATGATTTGTATATACTATGATTTTAGAACCTATCAAATAAGGCTTCAACTTGTCACATGCAAAGATAACAACCAAAAGCTCTTTTTCAGTAGTAGCATAGTTTCTTTGGGCCTCATTAAGAGTTCCACTAGCATAGTATATAACATAAAACACTTTACCTCTTCTTTGTCCCAATACTGCTCCTACAGCATGGTCACTGGCATCACACATCAACTCAAAGGGAAGCTCCCAATCTGGTGCAATTATCACCGGTGCAGAACTAAGCTTCTCCTTCAAAACATTAAATGCGTGCAAACACTTGCCATCATAAGGAAAAGCAACATCTTTCTCCAACAAATTACACAAGGGTCTAGAAAGCTTAGAGAAGTCCTTAATAAATCTTCTATAGAAGCCAACATGTCCTAAGAAACTTCTAACTCCTTTCACAGTTGTGGGTGGTGGCAACTTCTTTATGACTTCTACTTTAGCTCTATCAACCCCAATCCCCCTTTCAAACTTTGTGACTTAAGACTAGTCCCTCTCTCACCATGAAATGGCATTTTTCCCAACTCAAAATCAAATTGGTTTCTTTGCATCTTTTCAAAACACAAGCTAAATAAACCAAACATGCATCAAATGACTTCTTAAAAATAGAGAAATCATCCATGAATATTTCAATATAATTTTCAAGCATATCAGAAAAAATAGCTATCATACACTTCTGAAAAGTAGCAAGTACATTGCAAAGACCAAATGGCATTCTCCTAAAGGCAAAAGTGCCATATGGACAAGTAAAAGTTGTTTTTTCTTGGTCAGCTGGTGCAATAGGAATTTGATTATAACTAGAATAACTATCCAGAAAACAATAATATGCATGCCTTACAAGTTTTTCTACCATTTGATCAATGAAAGGCAGAGGGAAATGGTCTTTTCTAGTAGCATCATTTGACTTCCTATAATCTATACACACTTTCTACCCGGTCACAGTACAAGTAGGAATTAACTCATTTGATTCATTCCTAACTACAGTCATACCACCTTTCTTAGGCACTACATGCATATGACTTACCCATTTACTATTAGAGATAGGATAGATAATACCTGCATCCAGCAGTTTAAGCACTTCCTTCTTCATTACCTCTTTAAGTGTCGAGTTGAGTCTTCTCTATGGTTTAGCCTCCATTAAAATCCTATGAGTGTAAATAAAAGGACTAATTCCTTTGATATCAGCAACGGTCCACCTAATTGCTTCCTTATGCTCCTTCAAAACATCCGAAAGCTTAATCTCCTGTTCACTTGACAAATAAGATGAAACAATAACTGGCAAAGTTTCATTAGTTCCAAGGTAAGCATACTTCAAATGGTCAGGCAATGGTTTCAACTCCAAAGTTGGAGGTTATGTCAATGATGGAATTGGTTTCTTCTCACTAGTTCCTAACTCCTCATAAAATCTTGCTCTAATTTCGAGCACTTTTTCCACTCTTTCTTCTACCTCCTCATCATCACTCCAATCATCATAGTCTCTCGAAACTAATTCCATTGTATCTACACCTGCTTCTTTTTCTACAGGCTCAAAAATAAGCTCATCTATTGTATCAATAGTAAAGCAGGTCCTATTATCATCAAATTGCTTCATCACATCATAAACGTTAAAAGCACCCCGTTCATTCATAACTCTTAAAGTGAGCTTTCCTTGCTTCACATCTATCAAGGCTTTACTTGTTGCAAAAAACGGTCTATCAAGAATCATGGGCACCTCTCTATCTTCATCCATTTCCAAGACTATAAAGTCTACTAGAAATATAAACTCGTCAACCTGCACCAAGACATTCTTCCCAATACCCATTGGGTGTTTGACACTCCTGTCAGCCAATTGCAAGGTGACATGAGTTTCTTTACATTCTCTATGTCCCAGTTTCTTGAAAATAGAATATAGCATTAAATTTATACTTGCACCAGAATCTATCAAAACTCTATCAAAATGAAAATTCTTATAGTGTAAGGAACAGTAAAACTCCATTGATCTCTTTGCTTTGTAGGTAGAATAGACAAATTCTTCTAAAGAATCATGGAGTACTCTCCTGTAAGAACAACTGGTTTAATACCATCAATCCTCCTCTTTTTAGAAAGCAATTCCTTTATGAACCTTGCATAAGATGGCATTTCTTGAATAGCTTCTAAGAAAGGAATATTTATGTGAAGATTCTTAAAAACATCTAGGAATTTTGAAAACTATTCATCCAACTTTTGTTGTTTCAATCTTCCTAGGAAGGGACCTAGAGGAACATATATTGTAATTTCTGATCTGGTTCCTCTAGTTTCCTTTTTCCTTTGTCTTTCACTTGAAACTCCTCCTTCCCCTTAACTTTCTTATTAGTAGTTTCAACCTCCTTACCACTCCTCAACACGATTGCATTCACACTCTTAGGATTATCCTCAATCTTGCTAGGTAAAGACCCTAATGGTCTACCACTAATCTACTAAGAAATTTGACTTATCTGCCCTTGAACATCTCTGATGGTTGCTTGTTGGTTGTTGATCATCGTTTCCGTCTTTTGCATGAAATTCTTCATAAGATCTTCAATTGAAGGGTGATTCTGTTGTTATTGTTGAGGTGGTGGCAGAGCATTCCTAATAGGACATTGCCTTTGAAATCCAGGTGGTGGTCTGAAAGCATTATTCTCATTTCTCCATGAGAAATTTGGATGATTAGCCCAACCAAGATTGTAGGTGTGTGAATAAGGTCCTCGGTTACCCCTTTGGAAATTCCCTACATAATTCAGCTGCTCTCCACTTGATGATGTTGGTGAGTTACTATGTGGATACTCTTTGAATGAATGTGGACCTGAACAAATCTCACAACACAAAACTTGATTAGGAGTAACAGAATTTGTAGTGGTCAGTTTGCTTACCTGAGTTATAAGGGCTGATATCTGTGCTGTTAATTGAGACATAGCTTCATTATCTTGCACTGCTGCTGTTGGTGATTATGCCCTAGGCCAATTACTGGATATTGTCATTTATAAACATTTCTATTGTATTGTTTGCATGTTTACTTTATAATAGGATCCGTGAATAATTTAATTATTCTAAATGTCCCTAGATGCTCATTATTGTGGAAATAATAATGAATTAAATCTAGTATGAGGTTTGACTGATAATCATAGAATGTTTATTTGTGTGGAGATACAAATCAAACTCATAGGTACATGTTGGAGAACTATGTACTGGACTGACCCGCTTTGAGATCACTACATGGATTAGTGTCATAAGTGATTCTCAAAATAAGATGTCATCATATCCTCAGACCTGAAATCACCATGGATTCCAACATGAGGAATATTATGTTTCAACTCAATCAAACGTTATCTTTAACCAAATAATTATAAAGGTTGAGATTGGGCATAATGTAAATCATGTAGAGGAAGTTGAGTGATTAAGATGGGATTTGTCCTTCTCGTTGTGAGAGAGATATCTCTGGGCCCCTCGATGAGTGAGACTGAGAAATGCATTGCCATGCTCAAATGAATTGATAGTGTGATCAATTTCATTTGTTTTTATCAATTTACTTAGAAATCAAGAAATGATAAGATTGAACGATATAAGGATGACACTATCCATGCCTTATGTTTAATTTGGGTAAACATAATATCTTACTAGAGGCCACTTTTGTTTTGTTGACTAAAATTGTTTTAGGTCAATTGCCAACATTATGAGTCAAAAGGATCATGGACTAAATTTAATGTCTTATGGGAATAATAATTTATTATTATTAAGAATAATAATAAATTAAAGGATCATAGATAAAATCTAATGCCTTGTGGGAATAATAATTTATTATTATTAAGAGTAATAATAAATTATTACATTGTTATGTGCAGGAATTATATTTTAGGAAATATTATCCTTTATTAGATTAAGAGGCACTAATGTCATTACTCATATGAGAATGACATTAGTATAAAAAGCACATAAAGAGATCTCTTTAGGGTTAACAACTTGTCTGTTGACATTAGAATGGCAGAGAAAATCTGCAAACCCTAAAGAGTGAAGCACGAAGAGTCGCGTGTGAAAATCCCAATATCATCTAGAAATGTTCTAGATCACGCTAGCACGTGAAGGATTCTTTTGAAGAGTGCTCGTTCGAATGGATACCGTAGAGGGTATTGTGATTTTACGGTGCCTACAGATCTGATCTGCAAATTGATTTCAAGTTTCAAGCTTTTAGAGGTATGAAATCAAACTATTTGTTTTGTTTTAATCTAATCAATACACATGGATATTAGGTTAGGGTTTTCTTTTTGAATTTCGCTGCAAAAGATTTGATCTTTATAATTTTAAAACCTTATGGAAACCCAACAGCTGCTACTTTTAATTTTGTTCTCTCATAACTCCAATTGTGTGCACTAGATGACATTTCCTCAATCAATGCACTAGCTTCATCATAACTCTTCCCTATTAGTGCACCTCTTGAAGCAGCATCCACTAAAGATCTCAATGTCTCATCCAAACTCGGATAGAAAATCACAATAAGGAGATTGTCAGGCAATTCATGATGTAAACACTTCCTGATTGCCTCCTTGTATCTTTCCCATGCCTCATACAAGGATTCCTCATGGAATTTGGTGAAATTTGTTATCGCATTCCTCAACCTTGTTGTCCTAGCAGGTGAGAAAAATCTCCTTAAGAACTTGTTTGATAAATCTGCCCAATTGATGATTGACTTCTGTGGCAATGAGTTAAACTATGCCAACGTTTTATCCCTAAGAGAAAAAGGAAAAAGCTATAATCTTATAGCATCATCAGTCACACCATTCATCTTAATGGTATTACAGTACTGGAGTAACTTTGCAATGTGATCATTTGGAGTCTCATTAGGGTATCCTCGAAATTGATGTGCTTCAACCATCTGTATAAGTCCAGGTTTGATCTCAAAGTTGTTAGCCTGTACAGATGGTCTTTTAATGGGAAAACGACACAGTAAATACTACGTAATCTTTAAGTGCTTCGGCAGGAGCTTGAATTTGATTGTGATTATTTTCACCTTCTGCCATTCCTTCTGTTTGTTGATCTTGCTCTCTTCTTCTACTTCCTTTTCTCAACACACGCAAAGTGCGTTCTATCTCAGGATCAATGGATAGAAGTTCCTGACTTCTACTCCTTTGCATATAACCTAAAAAGAGAACAAAAACACACCAAATCGTAAAATTCACCTAAACTACTAATAGAACCAAAGATAGTTTGATATTAATTTATTCCCCGTAACGGCGCCAAAAACTTGATCCGTTGAAAATGTTTTTATAATTGTAAAGTCGAATTCACCAACAAGTGTACTGGATCGAATCAAGTAGTAAAATGATGATATGAGTATCATTCCCACGTGGAATAATTAAGTACTAAATTTGTGTTAGTTCTAACTAATATTTAGGCACTAGATTTCAAGTAAATTATCTAAGTAAAACTAAACTAATATAATTCTACTTATGACTATTCCGATTTGAGATTAATAAAAGCAGATATGTATAATGAATTTAAGTGGGAACACATATTAACTCTGTAAGCCCTTGTTCTCATAGCAATCTGAATTCGGTTTCGGAATTTGAAATCGAGAATCGAAACCCTAAAAGAATACTCTAGGACCAGATGGATTTGGAAACCCTAAGTCCGGCAATCCCGAGAACAAAACCTCAAAACAATAGAAAATGAGTTAACTCCAGAATATAGCCCTAAATAAATTATCAAAACATAAAAAGATCATATTTTAGAGCAATTCATTCGTTTCGGACCTGATTGGGATATGTTCTCGAAAACTGATCCCGGGACTTAGAAATAGAAAAATAATTTATAGGACTCGTAAGAACCAAAATTTAATAAGGAATTTAAAAATATAATTATAATAATTTTTCAGGTTATAAAAATTACAGTTATAGCCTTTTATCGTATTTTCATTACTACCGGTAATTTAATTGTCTAATCAATTTTTCATTTCTTTCACACTATTCACCAAGTACAATCACCCATACCCTATTCTTACATCCTTACAACCTATTCTTACAATTTACATCATTTTCTTTTACAATACAACTTTTACTACTTAAATTACTTATTAAAATTGAATTTTATTACACAAAAAAAATTCAAATCTCTCTCTCCTCCTTACATGAACTGGCACCCCTCCCTTGCTCCCTCTCTCATTTGTTTGATTTTTTTTTATCAATTAATTATTCACACAAAAACCCTAATTATTTTTCCTACGTAATATCTCTTTCACCTTTCACTTTTTCACTTTCTCTCATTTCTCACAAAAATCAACTTTGGGGAAGTCTTTTTCTCTCCCTATCTTCCCTCTTGTACCGTGAGCTCCCTCCCCCTCTCACACACACACACAAAAAATTTTTTTCTTTAGTTTTTTTCTCCAAACACTAATAGTAATAGATTTTGACTTTACTACGATAAAAACATGTAATGGCAAGATCATACATGTGTGGTTCCACTAAAACCCATGAGCTTTATGCTAGGGATATGGAAACACTAAAGCATGATATTCTTACCATCACAATGTGTAGATTTTATTATTTAAGTTGATTTACTAGTACTTTGCTATACTATTGTTATATATTGTTCTTATGGAAATTTTGTGCATTTATTTTCATTATTACTCTCATCTACATATTGTTTATGTTGCATTTGCATCCATAACATGAGTAGTATAGTAGATCTACTTGTTAGAGTACATAAATGCCATAGTTTTTTGTCTTACATACATGAAAGATTTACAATATGATAGTCTTAATGAAGGTGTTGCCAAAACTCAAGATCTATTTTGTTTCTATCAAAAGTGATTTTTTAAAATTCGGATCTTGAGAAACAACCATTTAGAAAACCTATTTTCCAACTCCAAAATGAGGATCTTACATGAATAATGAAGGGCTTAGGTGATGATATCATAAAGGAATGATTTTTATAAGTTGATCTTAGTTTTACTAAGAGAAATTTTCAAAACAAGGAAAAAAGGTTACAAAAGACAAGTTGGAACTTGTTTCAACCCCAACAAAAGTTTAAAATTCGTAACTAGGGTGAAATGCTAAGTAAACACCTATTTTCAACCCGAAAATAAGAGTTTTATTAAAAAATGGAAGCCTAGGGAGTAGGTTTCATAAGGACTTAATTTTAAAAGATTAAATGAGTTTTTCACAAGAAATAATCTCAAAAACAAGTTTCAAATTCAGATCTAAAAATGACCCCCATTTAAACAACTATTTCCAAATATCAAAATGAGATTTTAATAGAAAAAATAGAAGCCTTAGAATAGATGTAATAAAGACTTGATTTTGATAAGAATAAACGTGTTTTATCAAAGTATAAACCTACAACAAAGGAAAAGTTTCCAACTTGGATCAAACAATATTTCCATTTCCTAAAATTATGTAAAATTCTCACTAGGCAAAACCCATATTTAAACATCTACTTTCCAACTTTTAAATGAGAATTTTATTAAGATAATGAAGTTATTCGGTATATGGGTCATCAAGGCTTTATCCTAATAAAATTTTGGATGATTTTCAAAGAGATAAAGCTAGTCTTCTCAAACAAGTATTCTTGACATTGTTGCAAAGTAAAAGTTTTCTAAAAATTCTTTTTAACCAAAAATCATTAAGGAAATACATATAGATATCTGATATCATGTCATTCATGATAATAACTTGTAGATAATGTATGCACATATAATATGCTTGGTACAAATAATGCAAATTTCACAAAACAATTTTGGAAATGCAAGTTTTAGCTACTGATCAGATCTGATCCGAGCTTTCCAAGTCCTAAAAGTTTTCAAAACTTAAGAATATCATCATAAATAGATAGATCTTTCGAAGTAGATAAAAATCGATTGCTTATTTGCAAAATTCCGAGTTAAAATGACCAAGTTATGGTCTTTTTAAGTTGGAATTTCCACCTACCACAAAAATTACGGACTTAAGAGTTTTTATTTAATAAGTTGGAATTAGTTATGGTATGACATACTCACTAGGGTATTTCTTTCATTTAGGTGATTTTGAATCGGGGGAAATACTTGTGTCTGATCACTACCATTAGAGATCAATGTCCATGGCCGAGTGAGTTCATATCTTTAAATTACATACTCTTGATTGTGTTTGTAATAATAATGGCATTAGAACTAGGACAAGATAAAATTGAAATGTGCATGTGAATTCTGTTTGATTGCAATTGATGAAAAGAATATCGAAATGGAATTGTCATAAATATTTATATGATTTAGTATAGATTTGAAGTGTCTGAAATATCTATGATCGGCTATAATTCGCTAAACAATATGCCATGATCTTATAATTAAATTGACCATGTACTATATGTTGAGTCACATCACATTTGTTATTATACCTTTATGGGAAGAAGGCATAATAGCTAGGCAATGAGTAGGCCCGAAAACCCAATGTTGGCATGAAGGGCCTGCTTTAAAATGGAAGTGGAGTAGGCACTTGAATCAACAAAAATTAATGAGTGGGTGGGCACCTGAATCAACCACCATATAAATAAGAAAAATTGAAATCTATGATTGTATGAGCCTAAAACACCTAACCCTGAATAGAGGCAAATCCATTCAACATAGGACTCCAGGAAAGTCTTACGTATTGTATGCTCACGTGCTTGTGCATTTCATATAATTGTCTAATATAACTTGCTTGCCCTGTTGTTGATATAGTATTTAATTTTGGAAGTGAAACTCACTAAGCTAGCGTAGCTTATACCCCCATAGCTTCTTTTTGATGCAGTTCCCGTACATATGGCTGCATCCCCGGACTTGCCCAAATCAGGTAATGCGAAGCTAGGAGTTTTTCCCTTAGAAGTTTATGATTAGCTTATATAGTTTTTCATAGTAAACCTTAACATTCGAGATGTTATTAAAAGCTAATATCTTGACTTTTGTATAGTAGGGGAATGCCCCTTAGTATTTTGTAACTGATCTTGAGATATCTGTAGTTTATGTTTTTATGCTTATTCTATCAAGTTGCACTATCTATCTCCAACTGCATATGTATTCTATTATCGTGAAGGAACGCCTTGCATCTAATATAAGACTTTTGAATAACTGTGGTAGTGATTCTCAAGTCTTGTTTAGCATGCAGTGGACTGTTACGTTTAGGGTACTTTTGGGAAGTGACAAACTCCAAATGTTGCTAATCAAGTTGAATTCATGTTACATAAACTATTAGAACTCGTGGATATTTATATGAAACTCTTTTATTTTAAACTCCTAATTGAACTTTTAAAATCCTTTTAACCTTTAAATAATCTGGTAGCTTCCGCTACTCAAATTACCAATGGACTCAAAATTACAATTAAGAAATTTTTGATTCATTAATTACCTAATGCAATAAGTCAAGTTCTCCTAATCCCTTAGTGAAAAATTGTATTATAAACATTGCATTAATCATAAAGAGAGTTCCTAAACCAGATCTAATCACTCAACTCCCACTTTTTGTTCTTAAATCTTGATTCAAAAATTCCATTCAAACTCTGACTTCTCTCCCGAGTTTCAAAATCATTCTGAATCAAATTCTTTCCAGATATAAGACTCATAATAGGAATTCAATACAAATATTCATGGTTCTAACATTCCCATAACATGAATTCAACAATCCTCTTAGCAAATTTAGAAATTCATCGTATTCCCACCGTGACAACTTAGCAATACATGGTATTAACAATGATCGACAAATCAATAATTGCAACTAAACTCATAATGAACATACTAGTAGATAATTAGATTGCATGAAATATGGAAATGAGAATTAATTGTGAAATCAAACCATACAAATGTGTGCTCAAGGCTTGTAGATCATTAAACAATGAATTTCAGAATAAATCTCTACTTCCAATTACAGGATCTATAAAATTTACTCTAAAAGCTCTCTATTTCGTGCTCTATATTCTTCTCGAGGAACTTCCTCCTTTTTTTTTCAACCCAGCCTTTGAAAATAATAAAACAAACACGTAGAAATTCCAACTACCAAACATACACTGGCAGTTACTTATTCAACACCGGCAGCGTAGATGACGGTGTTAAACAATTTGGATATGAGCAATCGAACACCGCCTCCTACCCTGGCATAGCTTCTCATTTTGCCGGCATAAAAACACATTGCGAAAGCCATCTGGAATTCTTCCTATATTGGCAGTGTTTATGGCAGCGTAAAGAATGTAATGATCAACACCGCCATCAACGCCAGTGGCATTGAATGTTGATTTGCAGGTGTTCATTGAAATTTTGCATCCTCACTAATTCTCCTTGCAATGTTGGCAGTGTTACTCCTTTGAATAGCCGGTGTTGCTGTCCTTTTGGCTCTGTTTGCTCTGTTTAAGATGAATCCTTGCTCAAAAACTCATTTACTTTCATACTCTATTATCCTAAGTCCTCAATGACCTGAATTAAGACAATTTAACACATCACGGTACCAATTCTTATCATTTTAATAAAATTAGCATAGATTAAATACCAATTGAGAGATATAAAGTGTATAAAATGTGAGTTTATCAAAGATCTGCAAATATTGATATACAGATATTATCCTTAGGGCTCATCAAATGAGTACAACTTGATTAACAAACTTTTGGGACTTAAAAGACCCACATTAAATCAAATGAAATTTCTTGATAATTAATTGGATACAATCATCAAAGTTTATAATATAAAATGATTACAACAAATTCTTTCATGAAAAGCCTATGAGGTCTATATGTCGCACAACAACATCTAATTGGTTTACCCTGTAAAGCCCTCATTCCCATTAGTTCATTAGTAAGACCTAAAAGGTTAATATAATGAGCTATGAAGCCCAATACACAGTAATCAAACACATACACGCATATCATGCACGCCTAGGCAAGTGCAACAAATATGAATTAAGTTTGTTTAAGTCAACAAACAAATATTCCCAGCATCCTAGAAATAAAAACACACACACAAGAGTACTCAAGAGTCCCACCAAACAGAAGGTGTAGGGTTCCCTCAGCGAATTACACACTTGGGAGAGGGGGGATTCAATAATTCCCTAGAACTTATTGAAAAGAAAAGAAAAAAGTAGTCTCATATAGATCAATTCCACACAAACAGCCATCAATAAGCACAATCTATTGCGATGTTCTATGCAAGACCCCATACCCCCACATAACTCTGTTGTAACTTTGCGCCAACTCCTAATTGATCATCTGGTTTCAAAATATCCCTATCGATTACCCACCTGTCCTTACACACACTCCATGCGGCGTTAAGTACCTACAACTACCGCATCATCCCAAAGTTATGATCAACTTGCAACCCAGTCCAAGGGTGCCACTTTTGTAGTAAATGGCCAAACAGTAACGAATACTCAATTAAGCCGAGTTTAAATTCTTAATCCGATTAATAAAACTATCCTAACAAGAAACATGCAATTACTGCTTACTTGTTAGTCAGTTCAAGCTTATTATCCTTTTCCAAACTTGATGATGGGAATCAAAATGCTCAAGTCATAGGACCAATCACTAGAGCCAAAGCTAAAGGACTACAGAATCTTGCACTAAGAGTCCTACATGATAGCATGGAACCGAATGAGGCTCATTTCATTGATCTTTCGATGTTTGGATATTATGATTTCAATGAAATGAGTGTAAGCATACTTCAGGAGGCCCCAGAATCATTGAAGAGGATGGAATCGAGTTAAATGGAGCAATTCAAAGGAAACTGGCTTGGAAAGCTTGAACGCCTGTGGCATTAAATGGTAGTTACATTGTTTTAAGGCATTAAATGGCAGTTACATTGTTTTAATGCATAGAAAGACAGTTACATTGTTTTTATTTTGCTTTTAATTTGTATTTTCACTTTTATGATGAGGAGGACTATAAATAGTCCATGTAACGAAACCCTAATCACTTTTGGTTGAATATTGAATTTGAGGAGTCATTTCTCTCCAAACCCTACTCTTATCAATCTTAGATTGTAGCGAGTGACGGCCTTGGATTTGTTGTGAGTCATATCAACAAATTCAATGCTAAGACTAATTCCTTACTAGTGTGTCATATCTAGTGAGAATTAGATTTATCTATCCTTTTTTTATTGTTATTTGTTCTTAATTGAAATTTGAGCGATTGATCAATTGTGCGAGTGAGTTGAGCGAAACACACACTTTTAGATCTAGACACATCATATTTTGGTATCAGAACATCAGTTCGACGATGGGATGAGCGAATCGGCAATGTCTAACGACAGTGTGAATGCAGCTATTGGCATGAAGGGAATAGACAGGTCGTAGGAGGCGGTCAAAGGAGACGTATGGGTGGTATTAGGTCATGGGAGGAGTAGATGTAAGATATGATGAGGATGTTCACCGCCTTGGGAAATTGGATGGATCAGATGATGGCCATGCAACAACAACAGATGATGAATCAACAACCATAGCAAGTGATTAATCAACCACCACAACAGGTGATTAATCAACCACCCCAGCAGATCATCAATCAACCACTACCACCCAACCTGGAGATGTCACAGTTAGGAGGGGAGAGATTGGAGGAGGTGATAATATCATTCCTAGAGAAGGTGGGGAGACAATTTTGGTAGGGATGACTTTCGACTTCCACGAGGTCCGGAGTCCATTAAATTACAGATGTCGTCTTTTACTGGTGGGAATTCCATGGATGATTACCTGGATTAGAAAGGCAAGGTAGAGAGGATATTTGAGTGCTATGAAATAGAAGGATATACCAGGGTTAGACTTGCAGCAGTGGAATTGACTGGGTATGCAGTGTTATGGTGGAAGAGTACCAACGACACTAGGAGAAGAGAGGGGGAAGCTGAGATTCGTACCTGGCAGGAGATGAAACGTGTTCTGAGGCGACGATTTGTTCCTGAGTATTATCGCCATGAGTTATACATGCGCCTCCAGACATTAAGGTAAGGGAGCAAAATGGTAGAAGAATATGTTCAGGAGTTTGAAACCTGATGATTCGAAGAGGATCTGCTGAACCTCCTGAGCAAACCATGGCTAGGTTTGTTACAGGTTAAAATCTGAAATTTCGTGTGTAGTAGAGCTCCAGAGGTATGAAACCTTAGCCGAGGCTATTCAACTAGCCCTTAAGGTGGAGAGACAGAGACGTTCCATTGCCAGCAGAACGAATACCAATAGGTATGGGTCATCTAACAAGTCTTATAACATTGATAATAAGACCTCTGAGAAGATGAATAAATCTCCAGCAATGGTAGATGCAAAAGGAGAGAAGAGTGGTAATGAGAAAGGGAAGATGACATATGGGGAGGATCAAAGGCGAGATGTAGCAGGATCTTCAGGAGGAAAGGGTCGCCAAATTAAATGTTTTAAATGCCTGGAGTTGGCCATATAGCCTCTCAATGCCCAAATCGACGGGTTATGGCTGTTGTGGAAGCTGTGAGTGAGGATGAGAAGGAAGAGGTAGAAGAACCTGATGATTTGTCAGCCATGCTAGATGAGTACTATGGGGATGTGACTGCTGAGGAGCATGGAGATAGAGGGGATGATCAGTTTGTGTCGATTAATGTTTTGTGTAGGTGTTGGCTACTACACCAACAAGAGAAGAAGAGCAGAGGGAGAACTTATTCCACATTGCCTGCAGGGTTAAGGGTAATCGTTGTGCTCTCATCATTGATGGGGGTAGTTGTACCAATGTAGTAGCTGCTACTTTGGTTGAAAAATTAAAGCTGCCTACCACTTCACACCCAAAGCCATATAGGTTACATTGGCTGAATGAGCAGGGCAGTTTGCATGTGACCCAGAGCAGCGATGCCATTCAGTATAGGGGAGAGGTACCAGGATGAGATTGTATGTGATGTACTTCCTATGTGTGCATCTCATATACTTCTGGGAGGCCCTGGATGTTTGACAGGAAGGTATTGCATGATGGGTGTAGGAACACTTATGCATTCCAGAAAGATGGTAAGAAGATTGTTCTATTGCCTATGTCACCAGCTGAGGTGCTAGAGACTCAGAGGCAACTGAATAGATCAATGAAGAAAAAGGCATTGTTTGTTGGGAAGGAAGTGGAAGCGGTTATCAAGGGGGGACCTATGTATTTGTTACACATCAGGTATGTTCTGGAAGTAGAAGAGAAATTGCAGGTACCACAAGCTGTAGGGAAGGTGTTAGATGAATTCCGATGTTTTCCTAGGAGTTGCCTAGGGAACTACCACCTGTGAGGGGTATTGAATACGCCATTGATTTACTACCTGGAGCAGTGTTACCAAATAGACCTGCTTATCGTATGAATCCAGAAGAAGCCAAGGAATTGAAGCGACAGGTGGATGAATTGGTTGAGCGGGGATTTATGAGGGAGAGTACCAGTCCTTATGCTATACAGCTTTTGGTTCCTAAAAAGGATGGTACATGGCACATGTGCATCGACAGCAGAGCCATTAACAAGATCACCATCAAGTACAGGTATCCTATTCCTCTCTTGATGATATGTTAGATGAGCTTCATGGTGCACAGGTGTTTTCTAAGGTTGACCTTAGGAGTATCACCAAATCCGCATGAGAGCGGGTGATGAATGGAAGACGCTTTCAAAATGCGCCATGGGTTATATGAATGGTTGGTAATGCCATTTGGCTTAACCAACACACCAGTACGTTCATGCGGCTCATGAATCATGTCCTGAAGGATTTCCTAGGAAGGTTCGTAGTGGTGTACTTTGATGATATCCTGATTTACAGCCAGGATATGGAGAGTCACATTGACCACCTGAGAGAGGTCTTTTCTGTTTTGAGGGCTCAAAGGTTGTATGGAAATGTCAAAAAGTGCTCTTTCTGTCAAACAGAGGTGGTATTTCTAGGGTTTGTGGTGTCTGGTGAAGGAGTTAGGGTTGATGAAGAAAAGATTAAAGCAATTGTAGATTGGCCCACACCTCAATCAGCAGCTGATGTGAGGAGCTTTCATGGATTGGCATCATTCTACAGAAGGTTTGTCAGAAACTTTAGTAGCATTGTAAGTCCTCTAACTGAATTAACAAAGAAGAATGTTTCTTTTGTGTGGAATGACAAAATTCAAAGGAGTTTTGAGGAGATTAAGGCATGTTTGACTAGTGCTCCAGTATTAGCTTTACCAGATTTTGAGAAAACCTTTGAACTAGAATGTGATGCATCTGGAGTTGGCATAGGGGCTATTTTGATGCAGGAGAGGCGACCCATTGCTTATTTCAGTGAGAAATTAAGTGGAGCACCTCTGAATTACTCCATATATGATAAGGAGTTCTACTCCTTGGTTCGAGCACTTATGGTGTGGCAGCATTATCTTTTGCCAAAGGAGTTCATTATCTACACGACCATGAGTCCTTGAAGCATTTTAAAGGTCAACAACGATTATCCAAGCGCCAAGCCAAGTGGGTGGAGTTTTTGGAGAGTTTTGCCTATGTCATCAAATATAAAAAGGGTAATACCAATGTTGTAGCGGATGCTTTATCTCGCAGGTATGTCCTTATTACATCCCTTCAGGCAAAGTTACTTGGGTTTGAATTAATGAAGGGGCAATATGCTACTGATGACTGTTTCAAGTTGATTGCTGAGTGTTGTTCTGGGGGGAAGTAGTTGATGGGTACTATATGGTAGATGGATTTTTGTATAAGGGGGGAAAACTATGTATTCCCTTGGGATCGATTAGGGAGATGTTAGTGCGAGAGGCCCATGCTGGGGGTTATCTGGGCATTTTGGTGAGAAGAGGACTTTAGAATTGTTGAAAGAACATTTCTATTGGAAGGGGATGTTGAAGGATGTTCATAAGGTGTTGGAGCGATGTGCTGTGTGTAAAAGGGCCAAGGGAAGAAAGGAGTCGAGGGCGAATATATGCCATTACCGTTGCCAACTCAACCATGGAGAGATATTAGTATGGATTTTGTCTTAGGCCTTCCTAGGACACAAAGAGGCAAAGACTCCATCATGGTGGTTGTGGACAGATTTAGTAAAATGTCCCATTTCATACCATGTCACAAAACAGATGATGCCCTTTATATTGCTAACCTTTTTGTGCAGGAAGTTGTTAGATTACATGGAGTTCCCCACAGCATTGTCTCTGATAGGGATACCAAGTTCCTCAGCTATTTTTGGAGGACACTTTGGAAAAGACTTGGTACCAAGCTCATGTACAGCACCTCCTGTCATCCTCAAACTGACGGACAAACTGAGGTTGTCAACCGTACTCTTAGACCTTTACTTAGAGCGACAGTTGGCAAGAACCTTACCGATTGGGACTTGTGTCTTCCTATTGTTGAGTTCGCTTACAATAGGTCCACACATAGTTCTACTGGTAAGTCTCCCTTTGAGGTTGTGTATGGCTACAATCCTACCCTACCATTGGATTTGATAGCTAAACCAGCAGCAAAGGAAGAAAGTTTGAGTGGAGTAGAGCGTTCACAGCAAATCCAGAAGACTCATCAAAAGGCAGTTGAACATCTCAAGAAGACTCAAGAACAACAGCAGATCTAGAGTAACAAACATAGGAAAGCTAGATCACTTAACCCAGGAGATTTGGTTTGGATTAATCTTGGTAAGGATCGTTTTCTTAATAAGCGATCACAGAAGCTATCTCCCAGAGCGGATGGACCTTTCAAGATCCTAGAGAAGATTAACAACAATGCCTATAAATTGGAGTTACCAGGAGACTATGGCGTTTCAGCTACCTTCAACATTGCTGATCTTTCACCATACACACCAGAGGATTCATATGAAGACCCATCAGATTTGAGGGCAAATCTTCCGCAACCCCGAGGAGATGATGGGAATCAAAATGCTCAAGTCATAGGACCAATCACTAGAGCCAGAGCTAAAGGACTACAGAATCTTGCACTAAGAGTCCTACATGACAGCATGGAACCGAATGAGGCTCATTTCGTTGATCTTTCGATGTTTGGATATTATGATTTCAATGAAATGAGTGTAAGCATACTTCAGGAGGACCCCAGAATCATTGAAGAGGATGGAATCGAGTTAAATGGAGCAATTCAAAGGAAACTAGCTCGGAAAGCTTGAACGCCCGCGGCATTAAATGGCAGTTACATTGTTTTAAGGCATTAAATGGCAGTTACATTGTTTTAATGCGTTGAATGACCGTCACATTGTTTTAATTCGTAGAAAGACAGTTACGTTATTTTTATTTTGCTTTTAATTTGTATTTTCACTTTTATGATGAGGAGGACTATAAATAGTCCATGTAACGAAACCCTAATCACTTTTGGTTGAATATTGAATTTGAGAAGTCATTTCTCTCCAAACCCTACTCTTATCAATCTTAGATTGTGGCGAGTGACGGCCTTGGATTTGTTGTGAGTCATATCAGCAAATTTAACACTAAGACTCATTCCTTGCTAGTGCATCATATCTAGTGAGAATTAGATTTATCTATCCTTTTTTTATTGTTATTTGTTCTTAATTGAAATTTGAGCGATTGATCAATTGTGCGAGTCAGTTGAGCGAAACATACACTTTTAGATCTAGGCACATCACTTAATGTCTAAAAATTGTTCATGATTGAAATTGTAATCAGTTTGCGATTAATTATCTTTAATCCTTTGTATCCTTGACTTAACCATTTTACTTAAAGATCGTGTTTAGAGGGTTATTTAAGTCTAAGTGAAAGGTTGGATCAAGTTTGGTTTGATGTGGACAAGGATTGATGAAGGAAAAGGGGGTTAGTAAAGAATACGGCTGGTATATGGAGGGTATGTACCTCCCTGTGTTTTGGTATACGAGGGGATGTATCTCTTCATATTCTGGTACACGACTGGATAAGTTAATTGTGTTTCAAGTGTGTTCCTTTTTTGTTTGGGGGTTAGAGAGAAGTACAGGGGGAAACACGACTGCATGTATCTCCTTATGTTCTTTTAGGCTTTAAGGCATTTTGCAATAGAGAGAAGCATGGGGGGAACACGGCTGCATATATCTCCCCTTGTTCTTCTAGGTTTCAAAGCACTTTTAAGAACAGAGAGAAGCTTGGATAGGTACATGTACATGACGTGCTTTTCTGGGAAACATAACTCCTTGTGTTTTTAAGGCTTAGTAAGAAGTAAGGGCAGGTACATGACTCATGTACATGTCGTGCTTTTCTAGGTTTGTGTTGTTGCGTAATTAAACTTGATATATTTTTCTCAAAGACATGTTTTAGGAAAAATTTTGATGATCTTAAAGATATTTGAAGGCTGTGTTTATGCTTAGACTTGTCTATTTTCATCTTTCACTTGTTAAAACATGATTAATCCAAGTTGAGAGCCTAAAACATCTTGTTTTGACAGCAACATCCATTTTTACCATATTTCCTTTGCAATTTTTGACAAAACTTCAATCCAAACATGTTTTTTTTTTCTCACTTTCTCATTAGTAACAAAATCTTATCTTCATATATTTACAAGTTCTGAATATCAAGAGTTGTTTCCAAGGTCTTACCTTTGCTAAGATGTGGTTCCAACCTACTTGTAACTATGAGAAGGCTTTAAGACTCCAAAATCACTTCAAAGTTTGATATCTTGACTCCTTAAACATGTATTAACCCACTCGAGTCAGTATTCATGCTTACATGACTATAAAACACTCAAAAACACCTTGAAATCTCAAGCTCTTACCTTATCACGAATTTTGAAATTCTTGAGCTCCTTGGATGTTCATGTCTTCTTCATTATCTTGAGACAAGAAGGAAAAAACTAATCCAAACCTAATCTTACATTTTCTTAGCTTAAATATTAGCTAAAAGTGTTTAAAGAATGGATTTTGGAGGAATTTTACCTTATATGGGTCTTAGGGAGGTTTTAGTAAAGAAGAAATAAAGGAAATGAGAAGATAAGAGGGAGAGAAAGGGAGGTAGGATACCTGCCCATATTTTTGAGGATGGGGAGGCCTAGAGTTTTCTTCTTTTCATTTCATGATGCCACATGGCACTATTTATACCATTCATTTTTATAGGTGCTAGAATTTGCAATTTAATTAGTTTAGGACCTGTTATACAACTTTGGTGTAAATTATGATTTAATTTCTCAAATAAGTTTATTTTATCTATTTTAATTAAATTTTAAGTTCTAATGCACCTAAGAACCCTGTTAAGGATAAAATTGCAATTTTTCAAAAAAAGAAAGGCTATAATTGTATTGTTTTGATTTTTCTTGTAAATTTTTCATTTAAAGAAATATTATTGATTTCTAATTCACTTTATTAAGATATTTGAATTGTTTTCAAACTTTATAAGTCTAGGTTTTTGGTTTGAGACTAATTTGGGAATGTTGAAAAATTTAGTTGTTTAAACCTATACGTGACTCCAATTGGATTTCATTAACTTTATTTGATTTTTATTTCTTATAATTGGTGTTTGGTTCATTCCAGATAATGTTTGCTTGGTTAAAGGAATATCAAGAGATAAAGGCAAGTCAAGTGTCTATACTTTCAATTTTTTATAATTTAGTATCATATCTTTAAATTTTAGCAAATTAGTGCTCGTGCTTTTAAAGTATGAGCGATTTAGTATCTTTGTTAAATAATATTTGACAAACATACATTTTAATGATAGGATAAAGGTAGGCATTGGATCAAAAATTGCCAAAATCTAAAGATACGACACTAAATTACCGAAAAAGCATCAAAAAATAAAAGTATAGGCACTTGGTCTATTATATCCTATCATTAAAATAAACTCCCGTAAAATATTATTTAATAGAGGCACTAAATTATACATATTATGTAAGTACAAGTACTATTTTGCCAAAATTTATAGATAAGACACCAAATTGTCAAAAATAAAAAGTACAAGCATTTAGCCGAGCATTATCTCGATTATTACATAGTATACTTAGCATAAGTCAACTTTGTGACAAAGGACATAAAGTAACTTTTGATCAACATAAATGCATAGCTTACAATAAAAATGGAGATAAAATGTTTGATACAACCATCTAAAGTAGTTTATGAAAATTTTTTCTTGCTCTAAATGATAATTTTTTCCCTATAGCATAGGAAGCTTGGACATGTTAATTTTCATAAAAAAAGTCTACAAAGAATTTAATCAATGGTTTACCTAAAAGTTTCATAAAAAAGAAGATGTAAAGTGCAATGCATGCTTGAAAAATAAAATGGTTTCAATCACTCACAAAAGTAAAAATGTTATTTCTTCTTTTAGACCTTTAGAATGTTGCATACGGATTTGTTCGGTCCAGGAACAGCTAAAGGTCTTAGTGGAAGTGGATATGACTTAGTTATAGTAGATTATTTCTCGCGATATTCTTGGGTTCTATTCTTACAAAACATGAGGGATTCTTTTTCAAATTTAAAAAGTTTGCAAAAAAGATTCAAAATAAAAAAGGGCTCTACATAATTAGTCTTAGGATCAATCATAGAAAGGAATGAAAACTTTAAATTTACAATTTTTTGTGAAAGTCGTGACATTACTCATAATTTTTCATCTCCCTACACTTCTCAATAAAACAAAATTGTAGAAAGAAAGAATAGAACAATTCAAGAGATGACAAAAACTCTTCTAAATGCAAATAGTACACCTAAATTTTAGGCTGAAGTTATTTCTACTACTTGCTATGTAATGAATTGTGTTTATGTTAGACCTTTTATAATTAAAACCTCTTATGAGTTGTTTAAAGAAAGAAAACCTAATGTTTCATATTTTCAAGAGTTTAGTAATAAATTTTTTGTTAAGGAAATGGGAAAAGACCTTAGAAATTTTGAAGGAGGAGTTTGTGAAGCAATTTTTTTTATACATTCTTTAAATAGTAAGGCTTTTCACATATACAATGAAGAAACTAAAATAATTGAAGAATCAATCAATATCAAAATTTATAAATAATCATGTAGAAGATGATGATCTTGATTTATGTTAAGAACTGAGGAAAGAACATATCAGAATGAAAGGGAAAAAAAAAAGACAATTCCAAACCAAAAGTTAAAATTAGGAACAACGAATACTAGAATGTCCTTCAAATGCTAATAAGAAGATAATTTGATGCAAAATCAAACAATGAATGAATTATTAAGAGCCTAAAAATACTTATCTTCTTACCTAATTGACCAGGTAATTGAAGATATAAAACAATTGAAAAGCCAATCAATGTCAAATTTTATATATAATTATGTGGATGATCATGATCTTGCTATTATATCGAGAATTGAGGAAAGAACATATCAAAATGAAGGAAAACAACAAGACAATTACAAACCAAAAGTTGAAATAAGAAACAATGAATACCAAAATTACTTTCAGATGCTAATCTAAAAGATGATCTAGTGCAAAATTAGACAATGAATGAATTATTAAGAGCTTAAAGATACTTATCTTCTCACCCAATTGAATTGATAATTGAAGGTGTGAATCACGGTGTCAGAACAAGAAAAAGTTTATTAAACCTTGAAAATAAGTACACTTTAGCTCCCGAATATGAACCTAATAATCAAGATCAAGCATTAAAAGATAATAAGTGGATAATAGCAATGCAAAATGAATTAAGACGGTTTCAAAGAAAAAATGTATGGAATTTAGTTCTTATACCTAAATACAAAAGCGAAATAAGCACTAAACGTGTTTTCAATAACAAAATGAATGAAAATGCAAAAGTAGTTAGAAATAAGGCTAGATTAGTTGCTGAAAGATACTCACAAGAAGAAGTAATGGACTATGATAAAACTTATACTTTGAAAACGTACTAGAAAGTACTCAAGGGGGGATGAATTGAGTATTTGACTTTCAATGCTCAAACAATAATTTTTTGTGCAATAGATCAAATTTCTTTAATTAATTGTAGTGGATATGACAATCACAGAGTACTGAAAAGAATATTATAGAGATAGGGAAATAAGATATAGGCCTATATTTAACATAGAGTTCGACTCGCTTCCTAATCTTAATAATCACCCAAATCGCCTCTAATTAGAGAACTTCACACACTTTATTAATCTTAATCACACGCGCTCAAATAGAGCAGTACACTAGTTTATAACACTCAGGAAATAAAACATTTTATTTTCTCTCAAGATGATCTCCAATACAAGAATAGAGCACTAAATTGATTTTCTCTCACTTTACGGATTTGCAAATTAATGAATAAGAGTACAAAAAAAGAGAATTTTCGTATTTTTTTTCACAAATAAAAGCTCTTAATCACTTCTTCTTAGTTCAGCACTGCTTTTTTGAATCTTTGAAGGAAAGAGGATTTATATATTTCAAAATTTTAAATGTCCGTTAGAGATAATGTTTTAAAATCATCAAATATTGTGTGTAACGGCTCTTTTATGCCACATCGGCTCGTATTTTAAACTGTCGATCCTTAAGCTTGTCGCGCCTTAAATTCAATCAATCAAGTTTATGCTTACGTGGACTCGTCGAGCATGAGATTCGAACTTGTCGCGCCCTAAGCTCATTGCCTCTTAAACTTATAGTGCTTATAAATTTAACCTCAACCAAGGCTATGCTTCTTTAAACCCATCACGCCTGAAATTTGAGCTTGTCGTACCCTCATGAATGGACTTATCAAGCCCTCGATGAGACCTATGACCAAGGCTATGCTCAAAGAATTTGCACCTACTAAATTCATACACAATCTCCAAAGAACAACACACACACAAAGCACACACACACACACATACATATATATATATATATATATTCTAACATGTTCTTCATCCAAGTTGTTTGACTAATTAAGTGTAGTTTAACACAATTGAGTACTTAACTGTGCAACTAATTGTCTCATCAAAATTCACATTCAACATACAAGTTTAGTAATCTCCCCTTTTATGATGAGGATAATTATGTACAATTAACTCTCCCTTAGTTAAGCATACTCCCCCTCAAACAAGCATCCGGGTTTCAAAAAAATTTTCTCAAACTTGATTGAAAAACTTGATGCTTAATTCTAGGGAAATGCAAGTTATACTTAATAGTCAAATAAACACAATAACACTACACATGCATTCAACATTTTTTCTCCTCATATGGACTTATCAAAATACGCTATTTATGTATGCAAATTATGCACTCAACATTTCTCTCCCCTTTTGGATTCATCAAAAACAAGAAGATAAACTCAGAATGTTTCAAATAAAGAAAGATGCAGTAGCAACATATAAGTCTTAAAAGGTTTTAGACATGATTGAAAAATCCCTATATCATAAATTTGTGCAAGTTGCTGTCAGAAAATTGCATGATAGGTTTCGCAAGAGTTTACAAATTATTCTAAAATGATTTTCAACGAGTTTTAAATATTCAAATAAGTCTAAGAAGGTATCACTAAGCATGTTTAAACAATTTTTATGCATAAAAAATGTAAATAACCATGTTCATGCACTTTCAAAATCAAGTTTTAGCACAAATTTAGCTTGAGCATACACAAAACAATATATCACAATTTTTTTGCAGACTGGACATTTCACAAGCATCACAAAAACATATTTTAACATCTAATAGCTTCTTTTATCCCAAGATAAGTTCTAGATCAACTTATCTCCATGATATTTAGAATTCATCTTGCTTTATCATGCCCAATTCTCTACAAAAAGTGCAAAAATCGATCCTCACTTAAAGTTTTTTGTAAAAATATCAATAATCTAATTTTTTGTAGCAACAAATTCCACATTAATATCTCTATTTAGATCATGATTTCTAATGAAATGATATCTTATTTTGATATGCTTAGTCCTTGAGTGTTGGATTGGATTTTTTGTTAAATTTATAGCATTTATCTTATCGCAGCAAAATATAACATTTTCATACTTTCCATAATCCTGCAAAGTTTGTTTCATCCATAAAACTTATGCACAACAGCTTTTGACAGCCACATAGTCGACTTCGGCTATTGAAAGTGCAACTAAATTTTGTTTCTTTGAGTGCCAAGATATTAGTGGCATATGTTGCTTGTGCTTTTTCGACCAACTTTGCACTTAGTAAAGTCAGCATTGGAGTATCCAACTAAATCGAAAGAGGTAAACTTTGGATATCATAAGCCAATTTCAATAGTGCCTACGAGATACTTCAATATGCGTTTTATTGGATTCAAGTGTGATTCCTTTAGGCAAAATTGAAATCATGCACATACGCACACCAAGAACATGATATCAGGTCTTGAAGATGTTAGATATAATAAGCTACCTATCATGCCTATATATAGCTTTTCACAAATATTTTTGCCATTTTCACTTTCTCAAGTTTTACACTTGTGCTCATAGGTATAGGTTTTGTTTACAAATTATCCATTTTGAATCTTTTGAAGAGATATTTGGTATATTTAGATTGATTGATGAATTTTTCATTTTCAGATTGCTTCATTTGAAGACCTAGAAAATAATTGAGTTCTTCCATTACGCTCATTTCAAATTCATTCTTCATTCACTCAACAAATCCATCTATAAGAGTCATGTTAGTAGCTCCAAACACAATGTCATCCACATAGATTTGCAAAATCAATGTGTCTGAATTGTAATTTTTGATAAAAAAAAAAAAATTTGCATCAATTTTTTCTCTAGAAAATCCTTGTTTAATAGGAAGCTATTAAGCCTTTCATACCAAGCTGTAGGAGCTTGTTTGAGACCAAAAGAGCATTGTTTAATTTGTAAAGATGATAATGGAATTCATTATTTTCAAAACCTAGTGGTTTGCTTCACTCAAACTTCTTTTATAAAACCATTTACTAAAGCACTTTTGACATTTATTTGAAAAAAGAACATAATTTTTGAATGCAGCATTCTAATACTTCTAATTTAGCAATCAAGACAAAGATCTCATCAAAATCTATGTGTTTTTCTTGATTATATCCTTTTGCTACTAAACGAGCTTTGTTCCTAGTTACTATTCCAGCATTTTCAAGTTTGTTTATATAAACCCACTTAGTTCTAATAATTGGTCTACAATCAGGTATGGGAACCAAGTTTCAAACTTCATTTCTTGTGAGCTAATTTAATTCCTCTTACATAGCTAGTATCCAAAACTCATCTTTTAAAACTTCTTTTATGTTTTTAGGCTTGGTTTGAGATAAGAAGACTAGATTACTCATATTTCTTAGGGAAGATTTAGTTTATACCCTTGAAGGTTCACCTATTATTAGGTCCATTGGGTGCGATCTAATATATTTCTATTTTTTAGGAAGGTTATAATTAACAGATTCATCCACATCTTTTTTATGTTCATTTTGTTCAATCAATTCTTTATTATCATTTTAAAGAGAAAACTTGTCCAAATCAGCACAAACATTATCCATGTCATCACTTGAACATGTATAAGGCAAAGAATCATAAAAAGTAACATGAATAGATTCTTCAACAATCAGGGTTCTTTTATTAAATACTCTATAAGATTTAATGGTTAAAGAATAACCTAGAAAAATGCCTTCATCACTTTTAACATTAAACTTAGCTAGTTGTACTTTTCCATTGCTCAAGATATAACATTTAGTGCCAAAAGGATGAAAATAAGAGATATTAGGTCTTCCTTTCCAAGGCTCATAGGTGGGTTTTTTTTTTTTTTTAAGAATTGGTCTTATCAAAACTCTATTTGATATATAGCATATAGTGCTAACAGCTTCAGCCCAAAAGTATTTAGTTAGATTGTTTTCATACAGCATTATTCTAACCATTTCAATCAAGGTTTTATTTTTTTTCTTTCAGCTATACTATTTTGTTGTAGTGTTTTGGGTATTGAAAAGGTATGTTCAATTCTAGTTTTACTACAGATATCATCCATTTCATAATTTTCAAATTCTCCCCTATGATCACTTCGGATAGACACAATGTTAAGACCTTTTTCATTTTGGACATTCTTACAATATCTAAAAAAGACACTATTTGTTCCATCTTTAGATGCTACGAAGAGAGTCTATGTATATCTAGTGAAGTCATCAACAATAACCAAGGTATATTTTTTGCCTTTGAAACTTAAAGTTTGAGTAGGACCAAATAAGGCTATATGCAATAATTCTAATGGCCTAGAAGTGGAAATAACATCTTTAGACTTAAAAAGAAGTCTTAGCTTGCTTTCTTGTTAACATGCTTGACAAATCTTGTCCTTTTAAAAATTAATTTTTGGTAAACCTTTGATAAGATTTTTTTTAACAAATTTTGAAATTACATCCATGCTAGCATGTCCCAATTTTTTGTGCCATAGCCAGCTATTGTTATTTTGAGATTAAAGTCAAGTTTTGTTTGACGAATTGAAATAATATAAATTGATTTTATAAATATTTCTTGGTCTATAGCTTTTAAAATACACTTGATTATTGCCAATTCTTTCAATAGAATATTTATCGCCAAGAAATGTTACTTTAAAACCATTATCACATAATTGGCTGACACTAAGTAAGTTATACTTTAAACCATAAACCAAAAACATATTCTTAACAATTAAATCTTTGTTTACTAGAATGTTACCTTTACCAAGAACAGATGACTTGCGATTGTCTCTAAAGGTGACATTCTCTTGATCTTTCAGGTCTAAAGTTGTAAACTTAGATGCATCTTCAGTCAGGTGTTTAGAGCATCCACTGTCCAAGTATTATTGTTTGTTTCCACTTGAATATTCTTACAAAACAGAGGATTATTTCTTTGGTACCCATTTGAGTTTGCGTCCTTTTTGGTTAGGTACATCAAAGATTTCTTCCTTAGCAACCTAAACTAGCTTGCTTTTATGATTCAAATGCATGGTTCTCCTTATTGCACAATCGTGTGCAATATGGCCAATTTTGTCACAATAGTTGTATGTCCCATGTGTGACTTTTACAAATCAAGTTTTATGGGACTTGCAGCTACTTTCGCCATTATTGTTAGTTCCATATTTATTTAAATCACACTTTTAATTTCTAAGAAGTATGTTCAAGTTCTTTTTTCCTCTGGTGAACTTGGCTATGGTTGCCTTTGAATCATCTAAGCTAGCTTTCAATAAGTTATTTTCATTTCTTAGTTCTTTTAGCTCTTTTGAAATTTCATTATTGCCAACACATGCAACATTATCATCATTATTTAATGTTTTTACTTTAATGTCAAGCAAATTATTTTCAATTGTTTATTTTTTTATGATCTTGTTTAATTTATTATTTTTGCTTTTTAGATTCTTACATTATTATTCATCATTTCATTTTCTAATTTTAAAATATCAATTTGATATGGATTGGAGAATCTAAGTGATTTACGGATCTAGTGCTTTCAATTGCAATTTAGGGTTTATAGAATATTTTTGGGTTTTATGAATGATGAAATAGAAATTTAAAAGATATGAACAGTTAATCCTTGGATATAACGCACTAAAGATAAAATCGAACTAGTTGTTCTAATCAATCGATATTACGCACGATGACAAGAAACAATCTTCAACAAAACATTCAATCTTATCCAAGAAGGCAAATTTGTCTCAAAGGAAATTCAAAGTTACCAAGGGTAAATAAGCAACAAAAACTACTAAACACATCACTAATAACCCTTATATAGACCCACAAGTTGAGTAAGGGCAAATATGGGAAAACAAAAGACAGACTAATAAAATAGGAAAGTAGCGTTTTAAAAATGTGCAAAACTGGTTTGAGATCCCCCTATTGATCACGACCGTGACATGGACCATGATTTTCTCGGATAAAAAGTCTTCTCTTCTAGTTCAAGCATCACGAGCATTATCAACTAGGTAACGGTTAGCATCACGGGCGTGACCATACCCTTTTATCACCATCCTTGATTCATACGATGATGACGTTCTCACGGCCTCCAATACGACCGTATTCTCAATTACGGTCTGGTTCACAAGAGTTATGGGGGCTACGATCTCCACTGGGAAATAACATTTGAACTTAGAATCGGTAACGAGCTAGATCACTGTAGCTTGGATCGGAGCATGATGGCAGGCGTGATCTGATATCCTCTAAGTAAACCCACCTCTTCATCATTCGGATCACTTATAAGGATTCTTTGAACCAAGTTCATCAAGCCCTTAGCTCTAGATTAGGTTATTGGCCCAAGTGACCCATGATTCCTATCATCTCCCTAAGGCTTATGAATATTTTCCCTCAAATCTGGTTTGAACTCATATTAAGTGTAAAGTGACAAGTCCGTAATATTGAATGTAGTTGATGTCCCTCCAAAATTATCCGACAATTCAACTTATAGGCAGTAGCATTAATTCACTCAATAATCTCGAATGGCCCATCAGCCTAGGGTATAAATTTCTGAGCTCTACACCTCGGAAACCTATCCTTGCCAAGGTTAACCCCAACTAAGCCATCAAGTGTAAACCCAACCCTTCGTCTTCCCTTATCTCTCCTTTCTTTCACTCTATCATTTTTCCTTTGCAAGCAATCATATACCTTCTTATGGAGTTGTTGGATTTGTCGAGCTTGACTATCCTTTGTCGTAGGAGCTTTAGAAAGAAAATCCAATGGAGAATTAGGATTAAATTCATAAACAACTTCAAAAGGCGACTTGCTTGTCACACTATGGACTGAACGATTATAAGCAAACTCCATAATAGGCAAGCAAAAATCCTAATCCTTTAAATTCTTCCTCATAGTATCTTGTAACAAAGAACTCAAAGTCCTATTCGCAACTTGGTTTGACCAGCGGTTTATGGATGAAAAGTGGTACTAAATAACAACTTCGTTCCCAACCTCCTCCATAAGGTCTTCTAGAACTAGCTCAAAATTTTTACATCTCTATCAGAAACAATAGACTATGGAATGCCATGTAGTTTAACTACTTCCTGCAAAAGCAAACTAGAAATATGTATTGCATCATTGGTTTTATGACAAGGAATGAAATGTGCCATCTTATTAAACCGATCAACAACTACCATAACAAAATACTGTTCCCTTTGAGTCTTAGCAAGTCTTAAGACAAAGTCCATACTTAAATCAACCCAAGGTTTGGTAGGGATGGGCAATGGCAAATATAAACCCTATGGTTCGCTTCGACTCTTAGCCCTCTTCCAAGTAGAACACCCCTCAATCACTCTATGCACATCCTTAGCCATACTAGGCTAATAAAATTGTTCCTTCAGTACATCAAGAGTACAATGATTTCCAAAATGTCCAAAAAGTCCACCACCATGGGCTTCTCTAACTAGCATCTCTTGTATCGATCCATGTGGAATACACAATTTTCCTTGACGAAACAAATATCTGTCAACTAGATGATATAGCCATCCACCAATATTCCCTCTCTACAAGCCACTACAATGGGTGCAAACACTCCATCCTCAGAATATGGTTCCATAATTTGGCCAAACCCCAATAACTTGGCTTGCATAGAATTTAACAACAAATGCTTTCGAGACAATGCATCAGCTACTACATTAGCATCAACCTTCTTATAATTAATAGTATATGTAAATTTCTCTGGGAACTCTATCGAGCCTGGATTTTTCATTTTTGATTTAATTTCTTTTAATCTGATTTGAAATTCTAATTTTTGAAAACGTTTTGGAACTGCCACCTAATCAAAATAAGGAAAATAAGACTAATGGGCTGTTAATCCTAACTTAGCTACTAGTCTGCGAAAAATTAGATTTAGAACCAAAATTTATAAACAAGAGACTTTTTTTATTCGGGGACTACCCTATTAAAACCATAAGGTTACCACTTAGAATAGTTCCTTAATAGGCTCAAATGGGTTGGCAAGGGATAAGTGTGTTTGGGATATTAAAATGAATGCTTAATATCATTGTGACCCAAGTATCAAATTCTAGGCGGACCTCCTTTAAGAAATGAGTCAATTTCCTCCCTTTAATATCACTCTGCTCTCCAATGTTTAGGGTTTGTCTTGCCCCTTATCATTCTAGACTTTTTAAAATAATGAGGTATCATTCTTGGTTTTCAATAATCCATTTTTTAATTGCCTCAAGATAATTTACCAAATGCCCCTTTTGCATTGGGTTTAGATTTTAGAAATTAAGCCCAATAAATGTCCTTAATTAGTAAATTATCAAGTTCTTTTGGTTATCCCTTATTCCTAATTTCTTTTCATTTATAGTTCAACTTTCAGCCTAAAGTGAGTGATCATTGGGCCTAGAATTCAAAGGAACCTTACCTGTTAACAAATTTCTCCTTTTCTATCTCTTTTTTTTAATTTTTTTTATTTATTAGAAAACTATATTCTAGAAATAACTAGATAATAATTACTGAAAGAATAATGGATATTTACAAAGAAGTATTTGGAAACCACATTTTACAATAATTGTTTACAACCTAGAGTGGAAATTTCAAACCAAAACCTATTTTATAAATTAGCATATTTTTTCTTTTTTTTTTTCCTTCTTCAAAATAATTTGTAAAAGTAATAATGACTTTTTTTTTATTAAATATTCACAAATGGAAACTGGCATTTACAGAATAATAGACTTGAGTTTAAAAGAGTAGAACACCTATGACAAAGAGTGGTTCTAATTGAAAATAACTTAAAACTATCTAAAAGAGGAATTAATCTAACAGATGATCGAATTATGTACAATCTACGGATATTTACAAACCTACTATACATTTTTTAACAACTTTTATATACAAGCTTTGTATCTACTTTATTATGATTTTATAATCTAAAGAGTATTTGCAAGTTTACTTTTTTTTTTTTAAGAATTTACTTATTTACAAAAAAAAGGAAAAAAAAAGTGATAATTATATTATATACAGATTTTTATCTAATAACGATGTACACTATTTTACATGAGGAAAAAAATCTTTTTATGTTATTTTATTCAAGATAAGTTACAAGTTTAGCATTTTATTATTTTTTTGAACTATATACAAATGACAATAATAATAATAATAACAAGCTATTATTGACAAAGTATAATAAATTATTCACATTAATACTAGACATGCAATTCACACGGATACAAATTTAGATGTTGATGACTAATTAATCATGGGGCTATTATGAGATTTTCGTTTCAATTACAATCTCGTTTGAAAAAAAGAGATTAATAATTTTCAAGGGGAGGATTTTAAAAAGATTGAAACTGTGGCTCCTTAACGTATGCCCCATTATTATTTAATCGTCAACCCCGTTCATGGATGCAATTTGGTGGGTTCTAAAGGTTCCCTGGTTTAGTAGATAGGGATCAATACTAAACCAAAGCAGAAAGTCATTCATGAACCAGAGAGTGGAAAAGCCATAGCCCCCAAATCTTACTAGCGACCTCTTTACTAGGATCTCAAGAAGGTCTGATTTTGACCGTATCTAGCACACATTTTTTGTAAACCCACCTCTCCCCTCCCCCCCCCCCCCCCCCCGCGTAAATAGATCTTTTGTACGCCATTTTAGGCTATTTACAAGGGCTATATCTACATCACTTAGAAAAAATATAGTACAACTATTTACAAATTAAATATTATACAAATATACAAATATTGAGTGTTAAAAAGATAATATTTAATTTAAGAATTCTTAAGTGGCTAGCCCTCTTAAAAAATAGGCATCCATGGTCGAGTTGTCAAGCTATCGAGCCTGGATTTTTTATTTCTGGTTTTATTTCTTTTAATCCAATTTGTACCAAATCCTAACCCATTTGATACAAAGCCTCGATTAGGAATTAAAAGAAATTTTAATTTTTGAAAACGTTTTGGTGTTGCCACCAGATCAAAATCAAGAAAAATTATAAATTAAGACTAATGGGCTGGTTAATCCTAATTTAGCTATTAGTCTGCGAAAAATTCAATTTAGAACAAAAATTTATAAACCAAAGATTTTTTTATTTAAAGGCTACCCTATTAAAACCATATGAAAACCACTTAAAATTTATCCTTTTAATGCTCAAGAAAAAAAGTTTAAATTTCATGAATTTCTATATTTACAATTTTATTGACAAAACTAGGACAAATCATTTAGTTTTTACAACTAGCTAATCATTTCAATATTTACAAAAGAATATGATGGAACAAAAAATAATTTTTTCATATTTTATGTCGCTCCAGAGATGTCTACTTACTCACTAATTGGGATCATACAATATGTAATTCTTTTTGGAAAACTTAGTTTGTTAGTTTATTTTATTTTTAAATTCTTCACGCTTTAGGTTTATTAAATTTTGTTGATATTGCAAAAGTTAACTCTTTTATATATATATACATATGAACTCGAAGGTCTATCAATTTAAACAGCAATAATTTTATGAAAATGAATTTTTCTAAGTGACAAAAATTTTGAAGAGATCATAATTACATGTCATAACAAATATATGAATTCAATCCACATGTTATTGAACACTAAAATACTATAGAGATTATCAATATCAAACAAACTAATATTAACAAAGTAAAACCATATATTCATATTCATAGTTAACGCTTATATATTACTAAAATTATAGTAACAAAGATAAGATCTTATCATAATATTACAAACGAGTATATAACATGACACATTACAAAATTCAAATTTCAATGGCATCACAACTAAAGTCTTCATTAAATTATGACAGAAAACATCGTGATTTTATTAAAAAAAAAAAATCCATGTTATTCAATTAAAGCAAGATATCCATAAAACCTTTACATCATGGTAAATTCACAAAACCATATATCATGAAACAAAAGCACCTTTTATAGCTGCTTTATACAACTTAGATGAAAATTTTTAATTTAGAGAAACAAAACATACAAATGTTTATTAACACCACGAGACAAATATTTACTAAAAAAAAAAATTATTATACATGCTTTTCATCTACACAAAATTCGTAATGCATAAAATATGGACTGATATCATATTTCATATTTTCTTTTATTATTATTATATTTTCATTATGCTTTTTTTTTTTTTTTTACTTTATTATCATTATTATTAAACTATTACTAACGGAGGCGACATGCATGTTCATGTCATATTAGTATTTAGTCCTTCCTCCTTTCCTATTATTATTATTATTATTAAAAACAGAAGAAGGCGGGTCTAGCTTCCCGTGAATGAACTGGTTGGGAGTTGATGCCGCTCTCTTGATGAGGCCAAGGCAGGCCAAAACCAGTTGATATAACTGAATCTTCCAAACATATGGAGGATCGTGGCAAAGCCAAGAGGGTACTCCTTAGAAGAATGTGGGGCTTGGAACAAACCTGAGAAGTCAGGAAAGATAAGGCTGGCTCGCCATCCAAATTAGTAACAAACGATGATATGAGGGATGATCGAGAGCCATACGAAAACTCTTTGAGGAGTAAAACTCTCGTCTCGTGGCAAATGGTATTATTATTATTATTAAAAACAGAAGAAGGAACGGGGAGATGTACCTTTTTCCAAAAAGACCAGGAGACGCACTTGATGAAGAAACAGGGACGATCGACGACGATGAGGAACGGTTGGTAAAGTGGAGTTCCAACGATTCTGTTGCAGTGGAATAAGCGACGAAAACTCCGGTGGGCCCAATTTGAGATGAAATTGACCAAAAGAGGACAGTTGTGAATGTCTAGGAGAAGATATCTCCTAAGCTTGGCCATTCTAAAAAAAAATACATGTTTTGAGTGATTTTGAGAGGATTAGATTTTTGCCTGTGTTATTTTTTTTTTTTTCTTGTGTTTTTCCTTTGTTTTGTTTGTGCTAGGTATTTATAGATATTCAATCTGTTCATCTATTGTTCACTTACTTACTCATTAACATATTCGCTTACCTCATTTAGCCAATTTGTTGATATATTTGCTTTCCTATGGGAGGGTGTAGAAAAAAGAAAAATAAAAAGGACAAGTTGCATCCTTACAAAATTGAACTTAAGTCTTCCTTATACAAGCTAATAACTTATCCATACAAGCTATTAGCCTACGCCTTTTTCTAGTTTGCACAAAAATTGTAATTGAGGTTTTCAAAATGGCCCAATTAATAATTTCATTTATACCAGGTATTTAATTGGGTCCAAAATAAATCTATAATTAAAATCAATATTATATTAAGCTTATGTGTATATTATTATTATTTTTTTTTTGTTTATTATTTATATTTATCATTTTTCTTTTTTCTTTTATTTTTTTCTTCTTTGAAATGTCTTTTATTATATTTTATGGGCTTAATATAATATTAATTTTTTATAAATTAAAGCCTTAATAGGCAAAAATGAGGTGTCAGCGAACTTAATATAATAGATAGTGTTGCCATGCTGTAAGAGCTCGAATCAATGAATATAATTCCTTGTCATAGATGGGATAGTTCAATGCATCTCCATGAATCTTCTTACTAAAATATGCAACAGGATGGCTTTCTTGCATGAGAACTGCACCAATTCCAACATTGGAGGCATCACATTCAAGTTCAAAAACCTTGTTGAAATCAGTTAGCACTAATAATGGAGCTGAAGTCAATTTCTTCATGATCAACTCAAAACTTTGATTGACCGTTTGACTCCAAAAGAAAGAAACTCCTTTCTTCGTTAACTCCGTCAATGGTGATATAATTGTGCTAAAATCATTGATGAATCATCTGTAAAAAAAAAAAAGGTAAGCGCATGAAAATACGTACCTCAGACACATTAGTGGGAATAGGCCACTTAGTGATAGCTTTAATCTTCTCAACATCAACACAAAGGTCCTCTCTAGATACAACAAATCTGAGAAACATTACTTCCCTTCTATAGAAGATACACTTCTTCAAATTGGAATATAATTTCTCATTCCTCAATACCATAAAAACCAAAGTCAAGTGCATAATATGACTCTCCAAATATGGAATATATACCAAAATATTATCAAAATAAACCACTACAAACTTCCCTAAACACTCCTTCAATACATGATTCATCAATCCCATGAAAGTATTAGGAGCATTGGACAAGCCAAATGGCATTACCGTCCATTCATACAGACTATGCTTGGTTTTGAAAGCCATCTTCCATTCATCTCTAGCTTTCATCCTCATTTGATGATACCTACTCTTTAAGTCAATCTTAGAAAATAATTGGGCACCATGCAACTCATCTAGCATGTCATCAAGACGTGGTATAGGATTTTGTTATTTCACAGTAATGCAATTAATTGCCCTATTATCCACACACATCCTCCAACTACCATCTTTCGTAGGCATTAATAAAGCTGGCACTAAACATGGACTCATACTTTCTCGCACAAACCCCTTCTCTAGCAATTCATCCACTTTCTTCTTCGGGATTCATCGAATAAGACAATCTATTAGGTAATGTAGCTCCAAGAACCAAATCAATTTGATGCTCAATATCCCTCAAAGGAGGTAATCCTTTTGGACGTTTTTTTGGAAAAATGTCAGCAAATTGAGTCAACAAATTTTGAACTTCATCCAAGATAGAAAGGTCACCTTCAACTTCCAAGCCCTGTTTCACATACAACAAATACATTGGTTGTCCATTGGTCAATTCTTTCTCAACCTCTTCTTGTGTCATCAACAATGACTCCTTCTTAAAGGGATTCAAGTCTCAATGTGTTTGCCTTCCTTGCTCTCTCTCTCTTTCAAAAACCAATGGTTGCACACACACACACTCCTCTCTTCATCTTCATTTTGTCTTCTTTAAATAAACAAGGAAAGCAAGTTAAGCTTCCATCTTCAAGTTAAAGCTAGTTTTGGTAAGTTATTTCTTACTTTGTCTTTATTTTGTGTGTTTGAGTAGTTGTAATATTAGTGTTGTTCATTGTTAGTGGCTAGTTGGGATGATTATGAGTTTGGCTTGTAGTTATGTGAAGTAGGGTGATGGAGAAGTGGTTTTGAAGTTTTAAAACTTGAAGTTAATGATTGGGTTATTTGTTAGTTATTTAATGTGGATTTAGAGATGGGTTAGAAGAATTGAAGGAGGGAATGATGAATTTGAGACTTATGTGAAGATGTTGGAGTGTATTGGATCGATTTGAGGCAACTAAAGTTGGTTAAAGTGTGTAAAAATGTGAAGAGAAAAAGTTTATTTTGCTGACTATAGGCCACGGGGCGTGGGGGAAGGCGTGGCACGTTTTGAGTGCAATCTTGGTTGCCAAGCCCTTTGCCATGCCCCATGGCAAGGGTGATGCTAGCCCCTGTTCTTCTCCATATAGGGCATGGAAAAGGTGTTGCTAGCCTCTGTTCTTTTCCATATGGGGCGCGGCAAAGGTGGTGGTAGCCTTTATTCTTCGCTTTGTTTGACACGCTCCTTGATATGAGGCATGGCAAGGGGCGTGGTAGCCTTAAAGTGTCATTTTGTCTCCTTTAGCTTTAGAATCTTGTTTAATCCTTCTTGTCTTTGTTAAGTAAATAGTAATACACACTTTTCTATCTTATAGGAACCCTAGATCACGAGTTGGATTTCCCATTGGACTATTATGACGATTAAGGAGCATACATGGGTGAGTAACTCGAATCCTATCACCTTGTTTGTGATTGTAAATAGTGGAATATAGTTTAATCGTAACTATAAGGAATCAATTGCATGGGAATGGGAAATATTACATGTTATATGTTGTATGTTTGAGTTGTAATTCTTAATAAAGAAGTGATAACTACTTGCTGGACATTAAATTATAGTTGTCTCATTGATTGTCTAAAATTGATTTAGCTACTTGATAATATGGAATTAAGTTTAATAGAATTCTAAAATTAATATGACTTGCATTTCATATCATCATATTGCATTAGCACGGTACTCATGTCATGTGTTATCATTTCGATTCTATGGTAATGCTTGTTGGGACTAGTGAGTCTTCTTGTGGTTACCATAAGGTTGTCGGCTTCATAGAAACTAAGCAGGCTTCAAAGGAGGTCGTCTGTTTCGGAGTTGGCTTTAAAATGATATAAGAAAAGTAGAAGTTTTTATTTAAAAACAAAAATTGTTCTCTAAAAGACTACTCATGTCCTGTGGGGCTCTGGTAGAGGCTATTCCCCCATACGGGTTAGGAGAGGAGGAAGTCCTTCTACTTTGGTTTGAGTTTCTCATGGGCATGAACTACTAAATTGTCCTTCAACCCTTAGGGAAGGCGTAAATCCCCATAGGTTTGAATTCCAATTATTAATAATTTTCATAACACCCTTAATTATAGGATAATCTGTGGAGTCTTTTAATTGTCATTTGATTGAAAATCATCTAGAACTGTTACTTAATTGATCAATATGTTGCTTTTAGGTTCTACAAACTCAATGGTGAAGAAAACAAGCCAAAGTAACAAGAAAAACAAGAAGGAAAAGGACACGGACTCTACCAAACCCCTTGGTATGGGGCATGGTGAAGGGCATATGAATTATAACCTCAGGGTAAGTTGGTATGGGGCATGGTGAAGGGCATATGAATTATAACCTTAGGGTAAGTCACCATGCCCCATAACAAGGGTGTGCCAAAGGAAGAATGGAATACCGAAGCCACCACGCCCCTTAGCACGGGTGGTGAGGGTGTATGGAACCAGACGCCCACTTACCCGACTTTTCTCTCTCCTCTATGTCCTATAGCTATATATATATACATTTATGATAAGAAAGGGAGGTATGCTAGAGTTTTCTTTTTGGCACATTTTATATTTTTCTTTACAAACAGTAAGCTAAGGAGATCTAAATTATTAAAGCATTCAAGATCCAATCTTTTAGGATTGTAATCATGAACTCCAGTTTCTCTCTTATTCCTTGTATTTTCATTTTTTTTTAATATCATGAGAGAGTATTTTCATTTTTTTTTAATATCATGAGAGAGTAGACCACGAATCTAGATCTCATTTGAAACCTTTTTGTCATGTGATGAGGAATTGTTATTAATGAAGATATATTGATGTTCTTATGTTCCATTGCTTGTTCTTCATTGTTATCTTAGATTCATATATCCTGAGTATGAATTTATGTTTGATATCATTTAGGTTAATTAAGAAATTGCTTTTATGATCAAATCTAAGCAATGGATGAGATTTTCTTGTGATTCTAGAGATAGAATAACAAAAATCTTCTGTACTTTGGTTAAATAGTAGATGAGTTCATATCTTTAATGCAATTCTAGATTGCTATTGGTTGAAGAGAGATCCTAATTGATAAATCTAGATTATATAAGCTATTAAACTTGAGAAAGTTATTAGTTTACACTCTAGAGCTCTGCAGCTTAAGAACTCAATAAGCTTGATTTTTAGTCCAATCATTCACATGATAAGAGGTATAGAATGAGATCTAGGTTGTTTTGATAATTGATTTAATCCTTGTTTCTTGTTGGAAAGTGAGTCTAGATTAGCTCAACATAATTATAGTAGTTAATTAGTTAAAAATCTATATCCTAATCATTCTTAATTGATGTTAGATAATAGGGACAAAGTCAGTACTAGTCATAAGTAATTCCTCGTGGAACGACCCTGTGCTCAACATTATATTACGTTTACGATAGGTATACTTGCCTATTGTATCGTAGTTGGAACTAGGAATAGTTATTTAAATTATTAAAGCTACGGTTGGCAATGATCAATTATTCAAACCATGCTTGTTGCATATGGTTGATCTATGCATTGCATATGATTGCTAACTAAACTTGTTTGTTCTTAGTGATAGTGTTAAGATTTTGTTATTCAATGAGCTTTATATGCTCACGCTCTCTTATACTATTGATTTGCAGGGTTTTAAGCATGAAGATCGAAACCAAGCTCAGTGTGGGAGTTAGTATAAAATGAACTTATGTGATCTTTGGAAAGAATACCATATATGTAATAGAGACTAGTAATATGTTGTAATAGCATAAGTTAAGTTTTGCTATTCCTTGTAAGTTTGTTCTTGGGTTCTGTTGAAGTCCTATAGACTATGGTTATAAAAATATGTGATGTCTTAAATTTATATGTTTATGTTTGGTTGTGGCATATATATATGTGTGTGTAGTGTGTTGTGTGTGTGTGTGTGTGTGCAATCTCTTTCTCACTCAAAACAACTATCGATCATGTTCAATTGTCCACTTCAAATAGGGAACATCAGTTGTATAGTGTTTATGTAACTTTTTGGAGGCCTCAATTAGTTACATATTATACTAATACAGCTAGGGTACTCTGTTGTGGTGTGACAGGGACTCATAGGAAATAGCTTAATCCTTTTGCCATTATATAATACAAAGTAAGTATTGTCTTTTCCATTGTGTTCACATTCCAATCAAATGCCATAAGAGACTCAACAAGACATAAGACACATTCATAGGCACTACATCACAAAGAACCTCATTAGTGTAATGATCAGGTAGAAGATAGGAACCGATACCTGCTTAGTGACATGAATAGAACCCCTATCATTGAGCCAATGCAAATAGTATGGTTGGGAATGGGGAGTTGTTAGAAGTTTCAGCTTCTTAACAAGTGTTGTTGCCACCACATTAGCGCAACTTCTAGAATTGATAATGGCTACATATATAGCTCCATTCACTAAGAATTCGATATGGAATATGTTCTCCCTTTGCTTTTGATCAACAGCCGATGTAGTACTCAAGATCCTCCTCACTACCCCATTTAAAGGTATAGTAATCCTCACTAATGGTTCTGCCATCAACTCTTCCCCTTCCTCTTTAAAATTAAAATAACTACTTCTTTCCTCTTCTCCTTCACTTTCCACACAACCTCTATGGGTGTAAACAACTTGCCTATTCAGACATTGAGCAGCCATATGTCCATAACCCAATCATTTGAAACATTTCATATTTCTTGTTTTCTTTCTGACACTACTAGAGTCATTTGGTTTAGAAATCGACTTCCCCTTATCATCAACAAATTTTTCAATAAAATTTTCATGTTTATAACTACTAGTACTCTTCTTTTTATCATCATGCCAATAAGAATCTTTGTTACTTTCATATTTAGAAGAGTTACCTGAAGATTCGTGAGATTTGCATGGTCTTTCAACCTTTTTTGTCATCAACATTGCTTCCTCCAAAGTATCAATCCATTGAAGCTCAACCACATATGAAATTTTATATTTTAATCCTACAATGAATCTAGCAATGGATTGATCCGGAGTTTCCAGGATTTAACTTTGCATAATAAGGATCTCCATGCTTTTACTTCCTTATCACAAAGTATGCAATCTCATCAACAACTCTTAACTATAGTAATCTGGAACAAATCTCCGTTGTAATAACTTACACATCTCAACCCATGTAGTTACATTCCACTCTCCATTCCTCCTTCCATTAGCTAATACATTATTCCATTAATGTGAAGCATAGCCCTTAAATTCAATGGCAACAAGCTTAACTCACTGGACATCATCATAATTATGATAGTCATAAAGCTTTTCAATTTGATTTTCCCAATCAAAATACTTATTCACTCTAACGGTATCATCAATAAATGGTACTTCAATTTAACGGTCTCCATATCGCGTAATCCTCTAAGCTTATACCATCATGGTGATCATCAAAATCATCTTCATAGTCTCTAACTCTACGACCACGCATCAGGCAGCGAATGCCCTCTTCCTCTTCCACGGCCATCTACTATTCCATTTCGGGGAATTGGCAAATCTAGGGTCATCCTGTAACTCCTCAATATGCTTTATTCTTGTGTTTCATGGATTTGAGGGCTTCCCTTAACAATTCATTCTACATTTCTTAGGCACCATGTTGTTGCATCATATGTTGTAGTCCCTACATCACCTCCTTCACAAAATTCATGAACTCACCCATATTAACAGTGTTTTCTCGCTTAAGAGCATTACCATCTCCACTCTTTATATCAGATTTTCCAGACATCCTCAAAAGAAACCAAACTTGCAATGAAATCAATCACAATAACAAAACTTACCGAGTAAGGAATCTAATAACAAAGCCTCAAGCCACAACCTTAGGCTTTGAAACCAAGATGATACAGATTGGAGAAATCCAAGTGATTTACGGATATAGTGCTTTCAATTGCGATTTAGGGTTTATAGAATATTTTTGGGTTTTATGAATGATGAAACAAAAAATTAAAAGGCATGAAAGATTAATCTTTAGATATGATGCACCAAAGATTTAATCAAACTACCTGTTCTAATAAATTGATATTGCACATGATGATAAGAAACAATAAGAAACAATCTTGAACAAAACATTTAATCATATTCAAGAAGGCATATTAGTTGCAAAGGACATTTAAAGTTACAAAGGGTAAACAAGCAACAAAAACTGCTAAATACATCACTAATAACCTTTATATAGACCCACAAGTTGGGCAAGCGAAAATATGGAAGAATAAAAAACAAACTAATAAAATAGGAAAATAGCATTTTAAAAAAGCGCAAAACAGGTATGACATCCCCCTATTGATCATGACCATGACACAGGCTATGATCCTCTCAGATCAAAAATCATCTCTTCCAGTTTAAGCATCACGGGCGTGGCTATACCCTTTATCTCCTCAAATCCTCGATTCATATGATGATGAAGTTCTCATGGCCTCTAATACTGTCGTATTCTTGATTACGGTCTAGTTTATTGGCATTGTAGAGGCAGTAATCTCCACTGGGAAATAACATTTGAACTTAGAATCAGTAACGGTCTGGATTACGACCATATTCTCCATTGCGGCCTCGATCACGAGCGTGACGGCAGGCGTAATCTCCTCTGAGAACAAAGTTCCAATTCTCAAACACAACAAATCAAATCTTTTTCCAAAATGCATCAGATATCCTCTAAGGAAACCCCCCTCATCATCATTTACATCACTTGTAAGGATTCTTTGAACCAAGTTCATCAAGCCTTTAGCTCTAAATTGGGTTATTGGCCCAAGTGACCCATGATTTATATCACAATTTCTTTATGCAACTTTTTATTTTCTATTTTAACCTCCTTATACTCACTCCTAAATTCATCTAACTCTTACCCTACTTTCTTCATTAAGGTTTTAAGCATGCTATTCTCTTTCTCTACTTTTAACAATCCACTACATACTTTATCATACATTTCATAAATTTCTTTCTCTACTTTTAACAATCTACTACATACTTTATCATACATTTCATAAATTTCATCATAAGAAGGAGAAGATGGAGAACTTACTTCATCATCCAATGCCATGAAGCACATATCCTTATTCGAGTTACATGAGTCGTCATCACTCCAAGTAGCGATAAGAGCTTCTTTTTTAGATCCCTTAGATGCTTTCTTGAGCATTGGACAGTATTGTTAGACTTGTGACATTTGTAGCAGGTTATCACATCTTTTTTTTTCTTTTCATATCTTGATGAACTACTGTCATCATTCTTACTTTTTGTCTTGGTGTAGAACCTCATGAACTTCTTGAGCCTTTTGGCCATCAAGGCTATCATGACCTAAATAGGGGTCTAATAGGTTTACTTTAAGTTGTCATATCACGTGTATATTCATAACATGAAGACCACTTTGTAAGTCAAGGATTGTAAGACTTTAATTACTTATTCTCTCAATTTGTTATACGTATATAGATATTTAGAAAAAAAAAAAGTTTAGGATACCGCTATTTCCACAAATCATAAGGACCACAAAGAGTCGGATACCCTACTAAAGATGACACAAGGTCAAGTAACTCAGGTCATCTATCATTCACTATCAAAGGAGATTATAAAAGAAATAAATTAAGTTTTAAGTCTTTTCTCTCAACTAAGTTTAGTCCATAGATGTTTTAATCCTCTAATTATCATGACTTGATCTTTGGCATGCTCTGCACTCGGTTCTTATCCCAATCCTAACTTATGATTTTCCAGCAAAAACAACTATTGGGCGTAAGCACAACTAGTTTAGTAAGATATATCCCTATGCAAAACGTACTCATAAGAATCAGAATAACAAACAAGTTTGTTAACAAGCATATAAGATGCATCAAACACGTGAGCTAGCCATATGATTATCCATAAATCATATATTTGAATGGATTTATGTTCTCCATTCAAGGATAGGTGTTTTGAACCCTTTATGACCCTGCTTTACAATTTATTTTTGTAGTTCTTTTAGGCTCCTACTCGCTCCATCCTTAAATAGTTCTTTCATACTCCTATTTGTCCATTCTTAAATAATTCTTTTGGGCTCATATTCGCCCATGCAGACTTAAGAGCTCCTGCGAACCCAACCACTATACTCTTGTCCCACCAAAGGTATAACAGCTAATGCAATGTGGCTCACTTCGTGATGTGTGTGAATCAATTAATTTATTTCTTGATATGTATTTATGCCACTTCGTGATGTGTGTGAATCAATTAATTTATTTCTTGATGTGTATTTATGGTATTTTAAAGGCGATCATAGAATTAGTAGACACTTAACATGCTAAATAAATCAAAAATTTATTTAACAACAATCCAAGCCCCAATATGCAAATTATAATTTCAAAAAGTATTATAAATCATATGCACATTCCATTTTTATCTTTTCCTATTTCTAGTGTATCTAAACTACAAGCACAAACATGAATACGTAAAATAAGGAGATAAACTCACTTATCATTAGTGCAATCCTTAGTTATAGTGATCCTTGGGGAAAGGTACATCAAATTCCTCATTACCTAAACAAAAGAAATACCTGAAATGAGTATTTCATATTGATTCTACTTAAAATTTTAATTCAATTAATTATATTTGTGTCATTTTTCCCAATTACAGAAGTTTTAACTTAAAATAGCCATAACTTGTTCATTTTAACTTGGAACTTCATTGGAATATATTAATAGTCATTTTCTACTACTTGAAAAATCTATGTATTTCTAAGGATTTTTTTAACATTGAAGGCCATTAAGGTCTCAAAAAGGATGGTACAATTCATCACAATTCTAGCCCTTAATTATTGCATTTTCCAAAATTTTACTTCACTTAGACACTTTATAGTAACCATATAAATATTTCTATCTTTGAAAATCATTTAGTATTGTCATTAACTCATATTAGATGCTTGACCCTAGTGATGTTGTTCCAAAATAAAGTTTTATAAAAATCTTTTGTAGAAAAGTAGTAATGTTGAGTTTTATAAAAAATCATTTTCTTGACTTGTATAAAATGTGTCATCTTAAATTTTATAAAACATGACTTAAAAAAAATTTATAGTTCGATATATACATTGAAACCTTAAGGATCTTATAAAAATTCCTTATATTTTATATGGGTTCTACTTGTTATGACACAATATTCTAAGTATATTTTCCTTTAAATTCTTATCGGGTATGGTTTTTCAAACAAAGTTTTAGTACTTAGGTCTTTAAAGAAATTCATGATTTTATATTTATTTTGAATTTACTAATATTTTGTTTTCATATTAATCTTCCTTCAACTAATTATTTTCTAAAGCATGTATTTCTATGTGTTAGTGGCTAAAATCTATTCTAGGTGGAAACTTCTTAAAAATTGTTTTTAGTTTTAGATAGAAAGAGGGACTTGTATTAAGCTTTTGTTTTTTATAACAAAAGGGTTTGTTCATGTTTTAAGGATAAGCTTATGGACAATATTGCATAACAAGGAATTGTCAACATTTAAAATTTGGAAAGAACTTATAATTTCTAATTTGTTGTAAGAGAATTACCTAATTATTAAAATCATTATTTTTACATTCACTTAGCTTTATGAAGGTAAATTTATTTTTTGAACTTGATTCTTTATGTTGGTTACTACTTTTATTTTGAACTACAAAATAATTTTAAGTTTGTCATATGAGAGAAATTTGACTTGTTCTTGGTTTTTAGCAAAATATTGGTACATATATTTTAGGAAAAATTTCAAGGAAATTTTGCATAACAAAGAGCTATTAACATTTTACTTTAAACATTTTTAAAGAAAGTGTGGTTGATCAACTATTCTTATTCTTAAAAAAAATTCCTAAGAGTTGAAAATTAATTCTCTTGAAAGATAAGTCTTATTTTATAAGATAAGAACTAACTTATTATTATTTTTATTTTAAAATTTTATTAAGACAACAACATCACTTTACGACTATGTATGTATATGAATCTAGTAGTTATACTAAGAAATAATTTGTTGGCATAAGCTTAAGTAGAAATAAATGATAGAAAATCAAATAAGTAAATATAAAAATATGAAAGTCTTAGCTTAATATCAAGACTTCTCAAGACTTGAATAAATTCCAGTCACCATGGAAAATAAGAAAAGCGTAAAGAAAGAAAAATGGAAGCCTTAGGTTTATTTCAAGGCTTCCCGGGACTTAGAAATAGACAAGTCCCATATATAAAATAAGAAAAGCAAGAAATAATTATAGGAGTCTTAGACTTTATCAAAGCTCCCCAACACTTAAATATAGCCAGTCTCATAAATAAAGCAAAGTAAATAAATAAGAAAATCATTGGAGTCTTAGATTAATTTTTAAGACTCCCTGGGACTTAGATTATGGAAAAGTCCCCTTTGTTTTGACTTGATGGAGTACAGTCTAAGATTAGAATTGACTAGTCTTATTTATTGCATAAAATAAATAAATAAGTAAGGAAAGAAAAGTATAAATAAAATGTTAGATTAATGAGTTTTAGGCTCTAAACATATATTTACATACTTATATATACTAGTAGATAAAAGTTAAGTCAGTATCAAGAACATTGTATGAGCATAAACATGAACATGAAAAAGAACATGACATGAATAATATGTTGTTTTTCACATTTCTATTCCCTAACATATGCTCATAGGGATCTCGTATGGAAATGACAACATACACATTTTTCATGTTATATTGACATAATCTAAGGAGGGATTTAGTGTTTTCCTAAATTAATCTTGACAGAGGTGTGTGTGTTGTGTTTTTGGAGAGAATCGAGATAGAGAAATGGGGAGGGAAATTGTCCCAATCAAGAGAGAAAAAGGAGAGGAGAGAATGAAGAAAAAAGAGAGAAATTTGACTGAACTTGTAAAGTGTAAGAATGGGGAGATGTGATAGGTATTTATAGAGAAAAATGGAAGGATTTATGTGCATAAATAAATTAGAAAAGAAAAAGAAAAAGAGGGGGTAGCAAGTTATCATGCTATCAAGGAAGAAGAAAATAGAGGGGAGATGAGTGAAATTTGATAGGATCTGTAAAGTGTAAATGTGTGAGTGAGAGTAGGTATTTATAGATGTAAGATTAGTGAATTTTGTGTGTAAAATAAATGAAAAAAAAAAGTAGCTGCAAGGTATGGGCAGCAGCTGCAAACTTCTTTAAGAAGAGAAGAAGAAAAAAAAAAGAAGAAAAGAAAGTAGATTTGATGTAATAGAGTAGTTATAGGTTAAAGAATATAAATTATATGTTTTTGGTTATATTTTATAAGAAATATATTTATATATATATATATATAATATAGGGATCAAATGGAAGCATAAAATAGCTGCAAATAAAAGTGAATAGTAGCCATTAAATATCAAATAAGTTATCAGTAGCGATAAAATACGTATATATAAACTATATCCGAGGTTTTTATGACCTAAAAAAAAATCTAATATTTTATAAATATCTAAATATTTCTCAAGCATAATTTGATTGTTAGAAAATTTTATCTTGTTTTACGTGTTGTGGTTAGATATGGAAATTGATCCGTAAAGATCCGAAATGGTTGAATTTTTTGACAATCTGATCTTTTTAGGATTTATACTATTAATTTGAGTTCATAATATTTTCCTAATTAATTTATTATTTATGGTTTTAGAAGTTTTTCGATCGAGTTTGGATTTCTTAAGGTTCATGGTTGACTCTGTTTGTGTTTAGGATTCAAGCTCCGTTTTTAAGTCTAAGTTTCCACTTATAAGATTACCGTAAAAGTTTGGGAGTTTTTAATTATAGAAAAATATTTCTTATTATTTTATTAATAAATATTACTAGGATGTAGTGCCTCGATTTACATGTTAGCTAGAGATCAAATAGATATTATTTGGATTGATTGAGTTATTGGATTATTGTGATGGTGATATATTTTTGCTTAGGGTTTCAAAATTTATCTGATACCTTAAAGTTATTTAATCTTTATTTGATCCCGTTTATGATTTCTAGGGTTTCCATTTTTTTTTTTTTTTTTGGGAATCTAAGTTTAACTTAATTATATGATATTATAGGGTTATAAGATTTACTTGATTTGATATAAGATTTATGAGATTTTGGTCTAATCTGATACGATTTATGATTTTGATTTTAATGCGAGTTTTAAGATTCAAGATGTGTTTTATTTATTTTATTAAAATTAATTTTCTAGTATAGTTTTTATTGATATAATAATATCATATTTCTTGATTTGCGTGTTTTTTATTATAATTATCTTGATATAGTATTTGTCATATAAAATTATTTGTCAAATACGTAGTTCGTGTAATAATTGTAAGTTTTCTTAATTGACTTAGGATCTTGTTATATTATAGGTTGTATTGATATTATGATTATGTATAAACTATTACTCTAATTATTAAATTATAAAGGTACTTATCACAATTACAATGTTGGATAAGGATCATATAGCATTGTTACAAGTTGATAAGTTATCATGATTAATGTAATATTAGCAATATAATAATTGATATTATTAACTTATCGAAATTGTTTTAATATGTGGATCAAGTATAGTGTTATTTATTATATGACAATATAATATTGTTGCTACTACTACTGTTGTTATTTTTATTTTTACTACAATGTATATTGTTAATTATAGTATATTTTTTTATGCTATTTAATAATGCTACTACTATTGTAAATTGTAGTAATAGTTCATATCATGTATCCAAAATAAGCACATGATTAAATTAGTAAAGGAGAATATTTTATGGGTATCAATTTTAGAGCTTCTGTATTTTATTATAATTACTTGTATTATATTCTGAATATTTCCATATGTAATAAATTATTTACATAATTTGAGTGATTTGAGTGACTTTTAAGAATTTTTGCTTACTAAAGGAAGTGGTGTTATTAGTTTCTTTAAGGGGTTATGATCATCTTTAATCATAAGTTCATAAGAAAATATTTATTTGTGATTGTTTTGAAAATTTACTCGTTAGACATTATTTGATTCTATATGTTTGATGAATCTAGAGATATATTTATTTTTATTTGTTGGAGTTAAAATTTTGCTGGGTGATTAATTGCGTTATTTCTTATTAGACAATTTTTATGGCATAATTACTGTTTTTCGAATTATTTTTCAAAATTGATTTAGAGTTCTTTTAAATTTAGTGGAGTCTTAATAATTACTTTGTTGATATACTATTGCTCATTGATTGTGAAAACTTAAGGGAAATTTTTTTTAATGACTATTCGAATTTTTTAGACTATAATTAAATCGTTTATATTCTAATATTCTTAAATTGCGAAAAATCAAGAGTGATTTTGCGACTTTTCCAGAACTTTTTCAAGATTTTATATCATATTATTTTTAATTATCAAAATTAGGTTATGCAAAAATTAGGAGGTTTACAAAGGCGAGTTCCTCATCATCATCATCTTCCTCTTCACTAGAATCATAAGTTGTAGCTTTTAAAGCAATAGTCTTCTTGTTTGATTTCTTTCCTTACTTTTTAATTAGCTCATGTGTCTTGAGAGCTCCAAGGAGTTCCTCTTTGCTCATAGCACTTAAATCCCATGTTTTTTCAATAGTAGTTCTCTTTACTTCCCAATCATTGGGTAGGGGCCTGAGTAGTTTAGAATTTATTTCTACATTAGTGAGATTTTTTCCAAGCACACTCAAGGAATTTATGATGTTGATGAATCTATTATACATCTCATCTATATAATCATTTGGAAGCATCTTGAAATTTTCAAACTGTCCACATAAAAGACTTATTTTTGTATATCTTCCTCTTGAAGTTCCTTCGTATTTCTTTTATAATTTATCCCTTATATCTTTAGCAAATTTACAAGTACAGATTTAATTAAAATCATTTTCATTTATCCTACAACGTGATATGTTTGCAGATATTTTATTTAGATCTAATCTTTTTCAATCTTCTTCATTATAGTATTTTTCTTCTTTTTCTTCAATAATTAAAGGTCCATTTTCTATTACATTCCATATTAATCTATTTTGTACTTTTAGAAAGATTTTCATTCTACACTTCTAGTATGGGTAGTTATCCTCACTTAGAATAGGAGGTCTATTGATAGCTTGACCCTCTAGAAACCCTAATGCATTTGATGCTATGATCTTTACTCTAAATATGATTAAGCATAGAGCAATAGAGACGATGCTCTAATACCAAATGAAAATGCACTAGAAAATACTCAAGAGGGGTGGAGGGTAGGGGTGAACTGAGTGTTTGATCTAAAATGTTTAAATAATAATTTTTTGTGTAATAGATCAAATTAAACTTTAATAGCAGCAGATATGGCAATAATAGAGTGTTGAAAAGAATATTAAAGAGATAGGGAAATAGATATAAGCCTAGATTTAATGTAGAGTTTGGCATGCTTCCTACTCTCCATGACTACCCAAATTGCCTCCAATCAGAGGATTTCACATAGTTTATTAATCTCAATCACAAATGCTCAAATAGAGTAGTACACTAATTTACAATACTCAGAAAATAAAATATTTCATTTTCTCTCATGATGCTCTCAAATACAAGAACATAGCACTAAATTGATTTTCTCTCACTTTATAGATTTGCAAATTAATGAACAAGAGTACAAAACAATGAGAAATTTTCTAATTTATTTGTTCGCAAATAAAAGCTCTTAATCACTTCTTCTCAATTTAGCTACACTTTTTTTAATCCCCCAGGGAAAGAGTATTTACACATTTCAAAAGTTTAAATGTCTGTTAGAGATAACGTTTTAAAATTGTCAAGTAGTAAATGCGTGTAATGGCTCTTTCATGCAACATCGGCTTGTATTTTAAACTGTCGTGCCTTAAACTTGTTGTGCCATAAATTTGACCATTGATCAAGTTTGTGCTTACTTAGACTCGTTAAGCCTGACATTCAAAATTGTCAAGCCTTAAGCTTGTCGCCCCTTAAATTTATCACGCTTTGGATTTAACCCTCAACGAGGACTATGCTTCTTTGAACTTATCGAGGCTAAAATTTGAGCTTGTCACACCCTAATGAATGGACTTTTCGAGCCCTCAATGAAACCTGAGACAAAGGTTGTGCTCAAAGCATTTGTACGTACTAATTCCTACATAATCTCCACATAACAACACACACACACACATAGATATATATATATATATATTCTAGCATGTTGTTCATTCAAGTTGTTGACTAATTAAGTGTAGTTTAACACAACCAAGTCGTTAATTGTGCAATTAATTGGCTCATTGAAATTCACATTGAACATACAAGTTCAATATACTCCAATAGTTATATTAAAAGCAATTAGGCTTTTAATAGCTTTTGCATATTATAAAAACTTTAAACTTTATCAAATGGACTTCAAAAGTGCTTTTCAAAATGGATATATTAAAGAAGAAGTTTATTTTGATTAACCCCTTAGTTTTGAATTTTCTAGCTTTTTCATGGGATTTTGAATTCACATTTTTAGCATATCTTCAAAATTCAAACTTGCAGTTGACCTTATCAACAAGATTATCAAAGACATTTTTGGTTTTGAAAATTAAAGAAATCACTCCATGACATCAAGGTTTATATGACAATAAGACTACCGTTGAAGAGAGAGATTTGCTTAATAATATCTTGGTTAAGCTACCCTATGATGCCTACTTAGAATGCTAGTATAGACGCATACTATGTGCATTAGCATGACATACTGAATAGGTTTGTTGCATAAGTATTCGAATTATGCTAGTTATTGATTATATATCTATATATACTTTTTTTGCTATTTGTTATTGTTTTCAGTATGACTTAGCTCAAATATAAGTCGAAGAGTTAGATGTCTAATCTTAGACATTAAAGATGAATTGTGCTAGAGACTTGGAGGAGGGTACTTTAAGCACAAGTAGTGTAGGTTTTGTACATAGGATTTGATGCAGCTTTATGGAAGATCTAGTATTATGTTATGTGAAATATAATGTAAAATGTATGAATTAAAGATGTAAACTCAATTTGTCGAATGTATTGTAATTATCAAGATGAAAGCTTTGTTATATGTTCTCACTGCTTAAGAAAGTAATATTGATATTTTGTAAGGTTTAGTTAAATGCTCAATTACCAATAAGTCTTATCAAACTTAAAAATGGTATGATGGCTCATCTTTTAAACACTAAGTTACCAATAATGATTAAGCTAAGGTCCCAAGAGGCCCACTAGTTGGAGGGTTGATCTTCTTATATATCAAGGTAATCACTCCTTTTACATACAAAAGGGGCATCGAAACTTATAACTTCTTATTAGCTTCTTACAAGTACTTAAACATGACTTCATTGAATAAGACCACGTTGCACCTGAAACTAAACAACAACAACAATAAGAATAATGATAAACCTCTTACATGGTGAGCTATTCATTGCATGCCATTTAAATAACTCGCTCCAAGAAATTACCCTTATTTTTTTTAATTCATGCCTACAAATCCCACATAAGGAATTTAAATTAAAAACTTCTTGCAACATGACGCAATGCCCATCACTAAAATTTTGTTTGTTGTCATTTCTTTGCCGCAATAAGTCAAATTTTTATAGTGTGTCCTAGGCCACAAGTTTATGGGCATTTCAGTTTTATTAGACCATCCACGCTTGTAGAAGGATTAAGGAAAAAAATGCCTATTTTTTTTTTTTTAAATTACACAAATGTACCAGATAAAAAAATAAACCCAGAAATAGGCAACTTGATCTCTTCTCTTGACTAGATGAGGTCATAAATAATCGACCTTATCTCTTCAAGTGATGAGATCAGTGTATTTTGCACCAACCTCATCTCTTGAAAAGAGGAGGTTGAAGATGACAGATTCAACATCGTCTCTTCAAGAGACGAGGGTCGGTGCAAATACACTAACCTCTTCTCTTGAAGAGACGAGATCGGCTACTAATGACCTCGTTTCTTCAAGAGACGAGGTTAACTTGCCTATTTTTGGAATTATTTTTATCTTAATGGCATTTTTGTAATTATTTTTTAAAAAGTCAATATTATTTTCCTTTTCTCCTTATAGAACACATGACCCACTTGCTTTGGTCATAAAGCTCATCTTCTTGTCCTCAACTTGTTAATTTAGTTTGGTTGATTAATAATGTTTCCTAGTCAAATTCTGTAAATAAAATATCGATTTTTACTATTACATTGCATACTAAATTTGGACGCTAGAATAGAATATATGAAAATTATTTATATATTCAAAATTAATAAATTATACATATTATTAGATAAATTTTCGACACATTTATATTATATAGGATAAAATGCGCAGACCTTGCTTGAAGACTTTAAATTTTGTGTGGACTCTAAGGCTTTTCAAAAGTTAACATTTATACCCATTGAAGAGTTGATGTGGTGAATGACATGTAAATTTTGCTTATTTGGTACGTGTCATTACATATAATATGTTTAATTAAAGAATTTAAAAATGTTTTTAAAATTTTTTTTTTAAAAAATCTACTAATGAAAGGAAGAAAAAACTAATGAAAAAAAAAAATTGATTTTACTGTACTTCAAAAATATATAAATACATGGATAATTTGAAACTTTTATATTGCCTAATACTCAAGATACATTACTTATAATTGCAATAGGTTATATACCACTTTAGAATATAAATGTATAGGAGATTTGAAGTTTACACATTACTCATCAAGTCGTTTTTATTAATTCTTTTTTTTCCTTGTCACTAGATTTTTTTTTTTTTTAGATTTCAAATATTTCTAAAACATCCTTTAATTATGCGTATTATATGTAACGAGACACTAGCATTAAATAAGCATAAGTAAAATTTACACGTTATTCTCCATATTAGCATGTAAGAGATGTAAGTGTTGACCTAAAAAAGAAAAAAAAAAGCGTGCCTGAAATTTTTAAAGTTTTCAAGGACTATACACACAATTTACCCTATATATATATATATATATATATATTTTTTTTTTTTTTTTTTTTGAATAGCCTAGTCACTTGAAACTACGACGTTAGTTTTAAGTCTATGTGCGTCACTTAATATGACTTTTTAGTATCTTGAAATTTTATATTAATTTATCAATTTAATTTATATACGAGCTAGTTATCATACCCTTAAGACAACTTATACTTCCCCACCGGTTCGGAACCGGCCCGAATCGGGACCGAAACTGCCGGTTCCGGTTTTAGGAAATGGAAACTGAAACTAGAATCGGGAAGGCCGGTTTCAGTCTAGTTCCAGAACCAGTGAACCGAATTTTTTTTTTTAAATTGCTACAACGAACATGACATATACATGAAAAAAATAGGACAAAAAAAGTGGTCCAAATAATAAAAGAAACAAAAAAAAATCTAAAAGGAGACTCCAAGTTTATATATTCTTCTTCGTACAATATGATATATTCTTGTTGATTTTATCAATTTGGAAACATCCTATGAAAATAGATTTGGTCTCAACTTTTAAAACTAAAATCAAAGTAATAAATAAATAAATATATATATATACACATATAAAGAATGAATTATGGAAAGACATAAACATCATTCACATGTATGACGTATCCAAATGAACACCTTCAATTTTTTTACTAAATATTTATCTCACATTTGCAAGATTTTGAATTTGTATAATACCCCAATAATATTCATTACGAAACATCATAACACAATAAAAAATATCCAAGACCAATTTCCCTTGCCTTTTTTCCTCCCTTTTTTTGTTGGAAATAAAGTTAAACAGATATTACGTTAAATTTTACACACCAAAACCATGAAAGCTAAACTAAATACTTTAAAAAAATTCCAGAAGTATGCTTGCATCTTCCCTCAGTAAAAACGTCTACAGCTGAATCACAAAAATTAGCAACATCATCTTTATTTGTTTGTTCAAAAGACAAGCATTTCATAAGTATGCTTTATTTCATGAAAGTAAAAAGAGAAAATCCGACTTTTTAGATGTAGGAAAATCTTTCAATTTTATTCTTTTTTGTTTCCTTTTTTGAGGCAAGTTCAAATTTATTTTGTTGAGCAAATTATATTAACATTCTTGAAATTTTTTATTGTATAAAACTTTTTCTTTTTCAAAGAAATTTGAAAAACAATAACAAAACTCAAACTAAGATTTATTTATTATAGACATATTTTGGATTTACTTCAAGGCTGCTCTAGTGTAGAGCCGTCTATGCTTCTGCCGGATGTGTTGTAGTCGCTAAAACATTCATCTTCTTCACTAGTTGTGTATATCATATCTTGCAGTTGTCTTTTCACTCTATTCCAATCATCAGTGCAAGCAAGGGCTTCTACGACAACTGGAGTTAGTCTTGACCTACGCTCATCCAATATAAGACTGGTAATGCTGAAAGCTTGTTCCATTGCAACTGTTGAAGCTGGTGCTGCTAAAACCTGTCTCGCGATTCTAGAAAGTATAGGATATGTCTTTGAATGCTCCTTCCACCACTCCAATATGTTTAATTCTCGTGCTTCTATCTTGTTGCCAAACTTGAATAAGGTTGTCATATACTTGTCGATTTCTAAACCAGTACCCGTCTCACCAACTCCTCTGTGTTTTTTCTTAAGTTTATTCATGAATGATAGGTCAGGAGGTGGACCGCCTATTGATGATTGATCTAACATTGATGTGGAGGATAGACTCACAGGGACTTGGCCACCATAAGTAAATAAAAAATGTGAATACAACTCTAAAAGAATGTTACTTACATCACGAGTTACTTGAGTTAGAATCACACTATATGTATTCTAAGTGTCTGATACCTTGTCCACATATTCATAATACAAATTTAAATAACCAGCAAGTCCATCGCTCTTACAACGGGGATCAAGCAGCATAGCAATAAGATAAATCTTTGGAATTTCACAATAGTAATCTAACCACTTTTTACACATGTCAATCACACAAGTCTATAAGAATAGATCATGTATAACTCCATGCAAGGAGCCAACAATGTTAACTCCCTCAACCAAAAATAAATGCACACTTAGACAGTACACTTATGAGAAGGTTTTCGTGCAGTCATAAAAAATTTTGAGGACCTACAATAACCTACAGCATACATTCCAATTGTTAGGATGCAATGGTATACTTGGTATGTATATCATGGCAAAATTACACAATGCATCTTTATAGTCAAGTGTGCTATTTAGAAGTTCGTATGTGGAATTTCACCTGTGCTGGACATCTTTTTTAAATTTCCTCGGTTTTATTCCATTTTCTCTATAGAAATTACGCCAAACTTTATGTACCTGAGGGTGGTCTACAATGCAATCGATTAACTGTTTGATTGGTGAGTATTTGAGATCTAAGGTGCCTATTCCTTCCTTCACACATAGATTTAGGATATGACATGCACATCTAATATGGAAAAGTATGTCTCATAAAGTTGATTGACATAAACCCTGCAATTTTGGTACGCTTATTGTATTTGCCAAGGTGTTATCGAATCCAATGGAAAGGATTTTTTTGTCAGCTTATATCCCCCTAAGATAGTGCTTATAACTATATTGATATTTTGTGCAGTATGTTGTTCGTCCATTTTCCGAAGTGCAATTAATCGTTTATGTATAACTCATTTCTCATCTACCCAATGACATGTCACTCCGATGTATGAGTGTTCCTGCCAACTATCTGACCAAATGTCTGAGCATATAGACACATATGCATCAAGACTGTGAAACTTATAGGTGAGCTCTCCCTTACCCTCATGATATAACTTCAATGTTTCACGGTGTATCGTCGTGGCACTATGCTTTCATGCATTCTTGAGCTACATAATTGAGGTCAAGATGTTCAGCTGCTGTAAAAGATAAGTGCATACCTGCAATTATTTAGGTTAGCCCTTTCTTGTACCTCTCATCTGTGAAGCAGAACAGAGCAGCACGATCGCTAGTTGATGATCGAGCAATTTGTTGCTGTGACGGGTCTACACCATATTCAGATGGATGGCGTGACCACATATGTTTTATCAAAGTCCCGTACTCATATCTAGTCTTCCAAGCATAACTCCCACTTCAGTAATTACAATATGCTCGTCCTTTCCCGTCTGGTCCTATGCCTTTTCCGAAAATGTTTAGAAAAAATATCTGATTTTAATGGTCGCAGAGGCTTACTTTGATTGCTTCCACCACTGCACCGGGGACCGTCGTTGCCTTCACCTTCTTATTCTATTTTCGGTGGTGGAATTTCCTGCACTTTCAGGTCTTGTGAGTCTATTTCCGCATTTATATCGTACATAGGTGTTATGTGCTCGAAACCTGGTGGGACAGAAACTGGAAGGACTTCATCCAAAAGCAAGTCAACGGCTCGTAAGTCATTAAAGTCATAGTAATCATACTGCTCGTCCTGTTGTTGCTTGCCCAAGGCTTCCTTTCTTTTTCCCTGGTTCTTTGATTTCTTTAACTTACTTGATGATCCTCGAAAGAATGATGCCATTCTATATTTTTTTGTGGGATATAGTAATTGTAATGGTTGTGTTATGGGTGTATTGGAGACGCTTATATGCATGTAAAAAGGGTTGGGTGTAAGTCATGTGGGACAATCCTTCACGCTATGCGTAGCAGTGGTCCCCAAAAGGCTGTGAGCTAGAGAGTCCTCCCGGTAGGAACTCCGGGGTTTACAGATGAGGGCGATGCTACTGTGAAGTGGTAACGCTGGGGAAGCCCACATGACTTACACCCAACCCTTTTTACATGCATATAAGCGTCTCCAATACACCCATAACACAACCATTACAGTAATGTAAAAAGCAAAAAATTGGATAGCTACTACATATTCAGAACAACAGCCAAATTTATGAAATAAAGGTTTATGAACAAGAAAGTGATAGTGTGAAGATGAATGTTTGCGTATGTCTAAATTTATAGACTGATTTTGTCGGTTCTTAATGTTTCCAATTTGAAAAGTTTTCTTCTACTACTATTCATTGCTACTGCTTTTACGATCATAATTTAACGCAACTGTTTCACAATCTAAAACATTGAAATTTCATTTCGTTTATACAATTATATATCTTACTTTACACTTCTAACATATCATATTTTAATTTGCTTTGTTTTTCTCCTCTCTCTCTCCCCTCTCCCTCTCCCTCTCCCTCCCCTCCCCGCTACACGTCCCAGGGCCCCCTCCCCAAAATTTCAACTTACATGGACCAAATTTGGTCCAAAATGTCGACTAATATATATTTTTTTCATGTTCGAAATTGAGACTGCTTTTGGTAGCCTTTACTTTGTTGTCTTTCAATTTTTTTTTTAATTTCTTGAAATTAACGCTGCTTTACATGCTTCCCATCCAACTTGGATACACATGCACTGCAGGTCTTTCATCATTTAGTTTTTTTTTCCCGTAATTCAGGCTGCCTTTGCAGCCTTTTGGGTGTCCGATTCCCCATTTTAGTCCATCATATTCACGGACAAATGTTGCCGTTTGCACCATGTTTTCTTTTTTCTTTCGGGAGCTGCCCTAGAACCACCTGTTCCAATCCGATTCCAGAACTGGATGGGTTGGTCCGGTTTCAATTCCGATTTCAGAACCTCCGATGACTATTCCTGTCCTATTTCTAGTTCGAAACCGAATCATAGCCATGCTTAAAACAACCTATTCATTTGACATGAATTGTTATTCATTTTCTCCTCACTCTACCTTAATTGCTATTCACTTGATGGGAATGATAATTAATAATGAATTACTATTATTTAAAATAATGAATAGCAATTCATGTCGGTACATCCATGAATTGTCATTCAATCATTTATTTTTCAACTTTGTCATTAATACTTCTGTATTGAAAATATTACTCTTCTCTATGTAATAAAGATAAATGATATTATAGATATTTTATTTTTTACTTTAATAAATACTTATTTTATTTTTTACAACAAATAAATATTATAATAACTATTACGATCTTATTACATTTCCATTGAATTAGAATTCAATTCTCTCTTCATTTATTATGGCAAAATGAACAACAGTAATTGCCATTCCAGCATCAACTAGAGTTTTCCGAATAATCCGCTTATCATGTCCACATCCGCACATTCATTATACGCAACATAGTTTACAAAAGGAGAAAAAGTTGAGTACTTTTGAGATGAGAGGATCCTTGGAGTTGCTGTTTACAGCATGTCCCGTTGATATAATAGATCTAGCCGTCTTAACTTTCGGTCCCGTCTTTTCTTTAGATTGCTTCCTTTTCTTCTTTAACTTCTAATCCAGGATAACTATAATGGCGACGAAAGCAATTTTGTTTCGTAGTGTTTGTTTGTAGGCACCTTTTCTTGGCAGTCTTCTCCAGCTGTTAAGACAGCCTCGGACATAACGATGCGGCCTTCCTGTTCTTACATGCAAAAATAATAAGCAGTAATCTGCAATTCGGGCAAAGCTTTAAAGATCTTCATAGAAAGGTCTCACTCTGGGTAGGAAAAAAAGTACATAGAACACAAATCTAGCAAAGCGACGTGATGCCTTGAAGTGAACGCAAGGCATTGTTGGTAATCACTCTACTCCATTTGCATGCTGAGGCCCTCATGTCCTTTTAATATATAATAATTGAGTACATTTAGTATCTTGATGACTAATGAGAGAAAAATATGAAAATGGTATGATCTGTAATATGAAAGATAAAATCATGATATAACACATAAAAAAATAATATAATGAATCCTATTTTTCTTTTTGTAGGATGGATGTCAAATTTGATATTTAAACTTTGCGCCAAAATTAATTTTATATGTGAATTTTGAAGAAGTTAATTTAATACTCAAACAAATAATTTTTGTCATTATATTTACAACATTCTTAACAATATTTGTCATGCTTGCTTATGTGAAAGAGACGGTTTATCATTGAATATTTACTATTTTTTCTAATACCATATAACAATGATAGACCACTTCTTCCATGTTAGGAAAAAAATAAAAAGATATAAGTATTAGTGAAATAGTAAAAATAGTCACGAGAAGTTTAATTGGGTACTAAATTGACCATTTTAAAGTTCATGTATCAAATTGAATTTTTACGCAAAAATTAGAACTATTTTTAACAATATCATCCTCTTTCTTAATAACTATTCAATTTTAGAAACTTTATATTGGCATGAAATATAATATGAAAGTGTTGTACCATCAATTTGCTGCCACTAATGCGATTATCCCATTAACAAGTGATGGGCAAGCCTGCTTTTCCTGAATGTCTATTCCGCCATTTCCTAAAGAAGAGAGCATTTGTCAGTCCGTGAAATTCAAAGTCCTTTTCAATTATTTGGGAAGCAATGAGAAGCCTAGGAGTATTTCGTTTCCCATAAGAGTAGGAGAAATTTACGGTTTAAACTATTTGAGGGCACTAGGTTCCAATGAACATTCCTTAACCAAGTGGTTTCCAATTTATTCCCTCGTTGATTTATTTTATCCTATACTTTTGTTGAAATCTATAATTTATGTTAGTATTTTTAGTACTGTTCAAAGCTTCAAAATATGATATAAGGCTTTGTTTCGATTCCTATTCCTACCTAAATCGGTTACCTAGTCTACAATTTAAAAATTTTGAACATACTTTGAAACCGGTTTTAATCATATTCAACTACATATGTACTTCCTACCTATATTGTCATAAATACTTTTCCTTTCAAAGATAGTTTTATTATTGAATGCGCATCCACCATGGTATTTAAAATCAAACACAAACATATAGTATTTGTATTTAGTCTGTTTGATCGGTTTATCAATATGTGTTTTTTAAAAACAATATGATTAAAAATGGTAAAAAGATAAAACAAAAATAATAGAATAATGATGAAACAAATAAAACTTAGTGTTTGATGATCTAATAAAGAAAATATAATGGTCCTAAAATTATGTAAATATAATAAAATAAATGGAACTGCAGTAATATATTATAAAAATATCTGTTAAAACATAAAAAAATGCTAATCACGTTTAATAAGTTTTGCTCATGCCAATGCACACACCCATTGCATATGCCACAATATTACATAAACTACCTTAAAGTCTTACATGAAGAGGAGAAAATCGCAGGATTTATGAAACAGTGGTCGACTAGAATTCCGCATTAGGATAGGCAAAAGAGAGAGAGAGAAATGGATGAATGTTCAAAAATCTTGAGACAACAAATCATAGGATTTTGATTTGTACCATAAATAATTGAACTATTGCGTAATTTTCATAACAATTACTCATCACGAACATGCTGTAAAGGGAAAACAAAAAAATAAAACTTACTTTAAAAGGAAAAGTTAATGGTTTTTACAATATTAAAACGAACATAGATATACGTCAAACAATACATAAGTCACGACCATAACATTCTAAATAAAAAAAATCACACTGAAATATTCTAAATAAATAAAATTATATAAAAAGGTAGAAGATTGATTTTGATTATTTTAAAATAGGGGCAGTTTTATCCCAACAATAAGTTTAAACAATTGTTGGTAGGCAAAGTATATATTTCCTGGAGAGTAATTGACCTCATTTATTCTTCTTCCCAAAACTTTGCGTTCTCTTTCTCTTTTTTTAACAAACGATTTCCTGCAGTAAGGAGTATTTCTTTTTTATTTTCCTATTGGTTCCAACAAGATAGACACGTATGTAAAGAAATCCTGACGTGTTGATTTGACATCTTATGCAATAATTCTATTAAAAATGTGGAAACCTTTGTTGAGACTAATATTGGAATGATATCTGTTGTAATAAAAGGGTTTAAAGTGTTTTAGGGTTGAAAACAAAAAGGAAATTTTGCTAAAGTTCAATTCTATGAGTGTGCAAATTCTACATCAGCCCATCCATCCGATCATACACCTCTAAGTTATTCAAACGGAAAATTCTAGAAATGTATGAGTTAATAGATCGGGTCATGTATCTCTCTCTATGATATGACAAGATAATGACTCTAGAAGTACACGATCTATGTATGAGCTTGTGCACCAACTCGTATACTAATCTATGACTTGTAAAAATAATTATGAAAGTGCATGAGTACGTGCACAGCCCAAGCACAAGCTTGTGTATTTTTTTAGTGAATCGTATGATTCATTTATGACCTAATGACCTCTAGCACGATTGTGCACTTGCTCATGCACATATTATAACTGAAATTACCTTTTTCCTTGTCAAAAGCAATTAAAATCTATCTAACCCTTCCTATTAATATTTAACTTATATTCTAAGATCTTTAAACCTTGATATTATTGGAATAAATCTTCAACTTTCATTACCAAAAATTATTTCAATTATCCTTAAAACTGTGAGGGAAGGGTGAGGAGTATAAAACTGTAGACCATAAGTGAGTTAGAAGTATAAATAGTTCTAAATATCTTAATTGTTTGTAATTCAAGCTAGAGGATTTGAGTTTTCAGGATGGATCGACTTTCCATGTATGTGTATATTTGATTGCTACTTATGTTTGTTTAGGGTATAAACACAAATTTATTAATTGAATATCTAGTTATAAGAATTTATGTTTGTTCCTTGTGCATGACTATTGGAATTAGGTGGAGAATATTCGTGCTATTATCATGGTAACTCAATGATCCTTGTGTGGCATTATCTCAAATAGAGGTGCGTTAATAAATAATATTGTTAGATATAGGTGGTTACGGTGTTGTATTTGTTGGGGAGTATCCAAGATCCAATATATATGTGGTTCCGATGTTGTGGTTATAAAGGAGTACCCCAACAGCCAATATATAAGTATATGTATATTTATGTGTAGTGAGATACCAAGTTATTTATTTGATGCGAGCTAGTTAAAAGTTGAAGATAATAAATTGAATGTTTGTTGCATTAGAGAATTACATTTTGTCTATTGTGGCTTAAAGAACGGGATTGAGTTCTATGCAAGTATTTCTAAAGATTATAAATAGGCTAATGTAATTGTCTTAGATAGTATACGATTACTCTGAAGTTGTTATTTATTTTGCATAAGAATTAGTGGTTTTGTGAGATGTTAAAGATTGTGATAACTATTTATTGTAATTATTAGACTTTGTGTGCTCATATTTAATATAAGCACATAGTGAGTTATAAATATCTTTAAATTTACATCCTCATTGTTTGTTTTTCTCCTCTATACAAATACCTTACAATTTAAGATTAATAACGATAAAGAGAAAAAGTTAATTTTTTTTTCTTATAATGCATTAGAATATAGAAACATAAAGAAGAATGGAAAAAATAAAGCAAAGACATCCTTAGAGGGAGAGATACCTAGATAGCTCATCTAGCATATAGAAACTTTAAATGGATCTTTACTATTGTACACAACTTTAGGGTCAAGGGAAAAATAAATACATTAATAAAAACTACAAAAATGCCACCAGATTTAAAATAACCCAAAAAATAGGAAGTTAAACTTATATGTTAATTGGAAGAGTTTAATACAATTACAAACTTATATGTTAATTGGAAGAGTTTAATACAATTACATTAATCACGCTAAATTCATCTCTTCAAAAAAAGTTCAATACAAAACTCATGTTTCTCTCTTTACCTCAATTGATAAATCCCCAAGCATGAAAACCAAAATAAGAAACAAGAAAATAAGGAAATTCATTATTACAAACTCAAAAAATATAAAATAGCTCGTGACAAGCCTTAAATAATGTTTTCAAGGTTGAAACAACCTCAATCAGGCAAACCTTAGCCAACTCATTACTGGACTAAAAAATCAATCCTTAAAATGGTGTAATTTGCCACCTAACTTCTTTTGAATTAAAATACACCTATTTAAGTTGCTACCTCGAAGCAATTTATTATCGGTTTAGTTTTTTATATTGTTTGTCCCACTAGTCCATATAATTAACATTAATCATATCCACATCATATTAAGGTAGATGAAGATGAGTTCTATTTATTATTATAGTAGACAAATTAAATATATCTCTTAAAAAACGAATTTGTGATAATTGTATTGAAATCATGACAATCTAACTTGTCTCGAATAGAGTTTAACTTACCTATTTTTTGGATTGTTTTTCACCCTGTAGAATTTTTGTAACTTTTTTATTAAATATATTTTTATCTTATCCACTATAAACGAACCACGATCAGTAACAGTAAGTAATAATGAATTAATGAGGCATTATGAAACATTCTTTTATAGAACTTAATTTGATTAAATTATTTCTTTTTCATTTCAAATTTTATTACACAAACTTTGCCATTAACATATCTCTCAATTCCTAATTTCCTATAGACAATTTGAAATTCACATTAAAAGCAAGTCATTATTGTAATCAATTTTAATTATTTCCATTTTAAGTATATAAGAGTAATGTTATTGTTTTTAAACCATAATAAAATCCTTTCATGTACTAACATACCATGGACATACGTGTATTAATAAATTTTTAAGACATGAAATTATCGATGGTAATATGTTCAAAAAATTATCCACCATCTCTAATATATGTCTAACTATCATTGGCATTTTCCTAACATTCATCCGGTTATGTGATGTATTAATACTAACATATCTTTCTTCATGAGAATTTCATTTTAAGACCTTGAATGTAAATATTTTCTCATCGCATCTTATCATTTTCACACACTTTTTTTCATTTTAAAATTCTAAAGTCAACCCTTTTTTTCATTTATAAACCATGATAAATAGTGGCAAAAAAAAAACCATGATAAATAAATATTCGATTAGTGAGACATGAAATGCTTATTTCCAAGAACTTGAATTGTTTAAATAATTTATTATTGCATTTTAAATTGTGTTTGTATTGGTTAAATTACGTGACATTACTTGTATTCACAATGGAAATTTTATTATTTTTTTAACCATAATAGTGAGAAATTAATTTATCAGACAGTGAATTATTTAAATAATTTCTCAACATGTTTTATCATTTTTATGAAACCCCTTTTCATTTCATTTTATTTATAAAGAATGGTAAGTAGTCAAATAGGGGAATTAATACTAGGAAATTGAATGGAAATTGGAATCGTGACTCTATTTCGGGTCCATTCCCGCTTACCAAATGTGTATTAGTGTCTCATTTTTAGATTTTGGCAAATTACCATTTGTACTTTGAAAGTATGTATGATTCAATATCTCTATTAAATACTATTGGACAGATGTTAATTTTGATGATAGGATAATGGTTTACCATATGCTTGTGCTTGTGCTTGTACTTGCAATTTTTGGTAAATTAATGCTATATCTTTAGATTTTGACAATTTTCGGATAAGTACCTACTATTATTTCATATTTAAAATAAGTGTCTGTCAAATATTTTTAACAAAAATATTGAATCACATATACTAAGTATAGTGAACTAGTTTGTCTAAATCTAAAATTAAGACACTAAATTGCAAAGTGTTGAAAGTACAGACACTTAATATACTACTATCCCAAATTTAAGATGCCAAACCAAAAGATTGTTAATTATAAAATAAGGTTAATGTCAGGAATGGCACTTGAATTTTAGAAAAAAAAAGTAATTAGATAATACCTGCTAACACTATCATCTTGCATGTCATTTTTAACCAATATGACAAAAGTACTACTAATGTATGTGAAAACTCATTTTAAATATTAAATTGATCAATTTTGAAGTTTATATTAAACTCATCAATTTCAAAGTTTAGATCTTTAAATGCATATTTTTCTAAAGTTCAGGAACCATTCATGATATTTACCCTTGTAAATATAAAATTAGTTCCATGATGAATGAAACATGTTTAACTTTTAAAAAATCATCCAATTAATAACTTGTGTATTAGAAAATAATATCTCAAAACACTAAATTTTTATAATAAAGACTTAAACTTCATTTAGTTTGTTAGATTTGTAACTTAATGGTATGTCCCCTAACCTCTAAATAAGAGGTAATATGTTCAATTCTCCCTCCCCAGTTGTAATGATAAAAAAAAAAAAAAAAAGAATCCATTTACTTTTATGGGATAAAAATATTCCATAATTTTTTTACAAAGAAAAACATATATATATATATATCAATTAAATTTATCATTATGATCTTACACTTCATTATTGTTCCCATATAATATGATTCATCAATTAATTGTTGAATTTCCCTAGAATTTTGGGATTGATGATCAAGTGTAAATGGTAGCTAATCACATAAATAATAAGATTGAAACATGCCTCAAAAACCCTAAATAAACAACAATCGACAACAATAATAACTTAAACCATAAATCCATCAAACATCTTAATTTAATATTAAAGAATTTGCAAATAAATATTTTTTTATTTGCACAAAACTAAGATTTGGATAACCCCTTTGAGAAGCCAATTACAAACATTTTATGAAAGTTATTTTTAATAGCTTCTCAAAGAAGTAACTTTTCCAAGAAGTATCTTCAAAGGAAGAAACCACTTCAAGAAGCCAATTCCATCTAATTCCTCCACAAGCAACTTCCCTTAAAAGTTAACTAAACTACTCAACAACTATTTGATTTAAATAAGATGAGGGTTGTGACTGGGGGTAACGTGGTACCATAAGCTCTGCTCCATGAATTAAGAACTATTTTACTTCGAAAGTGTGGCCTACGATTAGAAGGTGTGTGTATGTCATCGTTAAGGGAATGGGAAGTACTTACTTGACTATCTTGAGATTGGTATTATGCGTTTTGAAAAGGAATTTTGCTCATGTTTGTTTCTCTAAACTATCGGTTGAGACATACTCTAATACACCAAGTAACATTGATAATGGAAACTCCTCTGTTTAATCTCATTAAATTCTTGCCTTTAGACTATCCCACAAGCCTTTAGGGGGATTTGAATTTGCCATATCTTACTTGGAAAATTAAGGACGCTACCACTAATTTGGCATTGGCAATGGTGTCATTTATTCATTCTAACAAATGTCTCAGCAATGATCATCGATACCCATGATGTCTCTTCTCTCCCTCTAACAAGTACACCTATAGCTACTAAGTACTACTTACATCCTTTAGATTCAACATTCCTTCTTATCCTCTCAATCATAACACTCTAGTGAAATATTTTTGCATTATATAAGCAACACAGAGTTTGTATCATAGACAACATCATGAAAACGTCAATCTACTAACTCTCAGTCCAACCAATCACAAATATTCAAGAATCACCATGGCTTGTAGTAGAAACATGTTTGGATGGAACTCCTTTTATTAAGAAATTAAATCTTGTTTACTCATCAATTTAAAAAAAAATTATATAAATACAATTTGAACAAAATTAATCACACAAATACCATTGCTATAGTGCATGTCTAACATACAATAATGAAATTTTCTTGGTATTAGAAGTATAACGCACTAGCAATATGCAATACATACTTGTATCGCTCGTGAAAGTTTTGATAAACAATGGAGCATTTTTTTGGTACATCACTATATCACATTTTAGAAACGTGATACATGTATAAAATAGTGTATCACATTTTCAAAATACAATATAATAATAGTATTTATATAATTAATTTTATCTAAATTGATTTGTGCAAATTTTTTTTTCCATCAATGATAAATACGTGTTTCACCTTTTTATACCATTGGACGTTCGTAAGTACCTCCATGCTACTAGATTTCACTAATTATTGTAACTAGCACTTTAAGCGAAGAGATAAAACATTAAAAGGTAGTGGACACATACCCTAACGATTGGTACTATATTCAACTTCCATTATACAATTTAATCCATACACTACCATTTTTAGCCTTTATTAAAAAGAAAAAAAAAAAAGAAAAAGGAGCATAGGAGACTCATAAACTTTATAGTTAACATCTAAAATCGTGTCTAGTCAGACTTTTATATTAAAATCATATTTCAATGTCCGTCTTAGTATTTGATGTCATGTTCTGATCCTTAACAATTTAAATTATGTTTACAAAATACATTTCAAGTGCCCTAATTCTTGCAGTAATTTATTATTATATTATAAAATTAAATTTTTTGTTCCTTTCCATTGAGCTACAAAGTAATTGTTTATTTTTAAAAGGTAGTATATATATAGACACAATCATTACATTACGAAGCAACAACGGCTGTTACAATTTATAATGAATCCAAGGAGCGATTATCTTAATCCCGAATGGGTTAATTAACTTAATTTTATTCCAATTTCAGAGTCTGGCATCCTAAAAAGAAGAAAAGCATGATGGTCCAGGGAAAAAAACAAAGGGTAAAATATCCATATCCATTTTTACCTACTACTATTTCTACGAACATTAATCGAAAACTGGGACTGCATGTTTTTTTTCCAAGTGTAGACAACATTAAATTTAAGTCACTTGGATCACCTTCCAACCTTTGCTCACTGAACTTCAGGATGAATGAGACATGTGAACGAAGATGAACGACATAATGGAGTTGGGGTGGTCCCACGAAAAGGAATATGGAATCCTTAATTCAGGTCGCAACTATTGCTTCTAATCCACTGCTAGTTCGCCTCCTTACGTGAAAGCAAGGTAAATCCCAAAATTTCTAACTTTTTGTTCCTTTACTGTGTTTGGATATTGTGTGTGTGTGTATATATATAGCACCAGTCTCGATTAATTTATCCCTCTGATTTATCCAAAGACAGTGTTACAAGAGTGGGTCTGACACTGTCAAGTCAATAGTCATACACTGACACTATTCATCAACTAACAGTCAAAACAGAATACAGCTCTGGTTTGGTAATTTCTTCATTGCCCATCTCTGTGTAAGTCAAAAACATGTTGAACCTAATGTATTGATTGCATAATTTCAGGTCCATGCATTTGTTCTTTCTTGACAACGGTAACGTTCTTCCTTAATTTGTTTCATCACTGTTTCTGGGTATTTATTCATTTTACATGTTCTAAAGTTGATAGCAGTTTGAGGCTGTTTAAGCTTAATTATTGTATTTGGACATCTGGGTTGACTTCAAAATCGTAGCTTTTATCAATTTATTTCCTTTCAGGCGTTTTTGTGTATACATTTTGCAATTTGACAATCTGAAAGGTGCAAGGCATTTTAGGCGCAACCTTCTTTGACTGCATTAATCTGGATGCTTATTGCCTTTTTGGTGTTTAAATTGTTTTGGATAATGGCATGACTGAATTAGCTTGTCCGTTATTGCTTTTTAAGGCTGTCCAGCGGTAAGACGTGGAATAAACATGGTGGCGTTCCGGGCTGAATTTTTGGTTTTCATCTTTATTGGTACCTGTTTTGTGTGGCAATGTTCTGCTTTTGGAGCTGACGCTAACCAGACGGCACAACTATCTGTGGATGCCTCAGAAGCTGCTGGCCGAAAGATTCCCGATACACTATTTGGAATATTTTTTGAGGTTAGTTTTACTACCATGCAAGTGAAGCTAATGCTAAATGATCCTTCAAATCCAATCCTATTGGTTTCATGTTGCTACTTTAATGCCTAAAAACTTATGTGTCTTATAGAAATGGATCTTTAGTATGTCAGGTTCGCCTGTACTCTGTCCACTCATCTAGAATCCATAAATTCCAAACAAGGAGAACGGAACTTTAAGATTGCATTCCATTAATTTCTGCCTATTTTTCTCAGTAGATCAAGTAAGTGCTTATAATGCAGTGTGGTATTGCATAATAGATAAAATTACATAGTGTCTTTGTGTATCATATCATTATTCCATCGAAGAGGGAGTCTCATTAACTGCTCCTTTGCAGGAGATCAACCATGCTGGGGCTGGTGGATTGTGGGCGGAGCTTGTAAGCAATCGAGGTTATTTCCAAAAATCTTACTATTCTTTCAATCAAGAAAGCAATGTTGGTTCTTCTTTCCAGTTTATGCCATATTTGGTTCTATAAATGAATGTGTCTCTCTTATAGGAGATCACAGAGGCTTAAGGGGAAAATTTGTTCATTGGTTTCATCTAAATGTTCTTCTAAGCACTTAGTTACCTTTTTAAATACTGTTTGTGATGAACATTCTAGTCCCCCCCAACCTCCCCACCAACCTTGTGGTGGCGGTGGGCACAGGGCTCTGTTGTGCCATAAAAGTGGTGTCATGTCTACTTATGGCATGCACATCTTCAGCACACAAGCATGCTCTTTGCCAGGTGTCCCTAGTTCTCAAGGCTTCTTCTTACTACACTTACTGTTGGTGGGCATGCAATCTTGGCACTTACTTTTCTTCTTCTCCTCTACCAAAAATCACAAGTTTTCCTTCCATACATTTTCAATCATTTTCTGTAATTCATTTTCTTAATAATCTTCCCACGTTTGGATCATGAAATCATACACTGTTTTCATAAGGCTGATACTTACGCTTTACTTAGGCTTCTGAGATTATGGTAAACTGAATGCTTTAATGATCTATGCTTGATACCTAAGTCTGTTTAAATATATCAAAATCAAAGAGTCTAAGAACTTTGTCTATTAACCCATTTCAGGCTTTGAGGCTGGTGGACAAAATATTCCCTCAAACATAGATCCCTGGTCCATTATCGGCGATGAATCATCTATTGATGTATCGACTGATCGATCATCATTGTTTGATCGCAACAAAATTGCATTGCGTATGGATGTGCTTTGTGACAGTCAGGGTGCAAACAAGTGTCCTGTGGGGGGTGTTGGTATTTTTAATCCAGGATTCTGGGGAATGGTAAAGACCTAAATTCTATCTTAGTTCATTGGTTGCAATTCATTTCTTGGACTTAGCTCTCTTTCCTTTTCATCTGCTTGAGTTTGAGTTTAAGGCTCTATGTGCCATACAGCTTTTCTTGCAATATCCTTAGGCAACTGTATTTTTTTATGAAATAAAAATCATTTCTGTAATATATTTGACATTGATCTTTTTTTATCCGCTGTCAGAATATTGAGAAAGGAAAGACATATAAAGTGATTCTTTATGTTCGCTCGTTGGGTTCCATCAATGTGTCTGTATCACTGACCGGTCCAAATGGTCTACCCACACTTGCCAGTGCAAATATCATGTAAGTTGCTTTGCATTATTGAACTTATAAATCTTCAACTACATTATAGCTCGAGGTATTAATTCCTTGAAATCTGTTAACTCTTGTTCAGTGCCTCTGATGTTTCTAACTGGACCAAAATGGAGGCTCTGTTGAAAGCTGAAGAGACAAATAGTAATGCGAGGCTTCAATTGACAACTAGCACAAAAGGTGCAATATGGTTTGATCAGGTCTCAGCCATGCCGTTGGATACGTACAAGGTACCATTTTTTCCTCCATTATTCCTTTACTCAAGGTAGTTGGTCTAACTGATGAACTTAGTCTATGAACATGATGTAGCATGAAGGAAATGGGTCTTTCATTGGTTACTCGTTGCTTTGCTATTTATGTTTTTTCAGTGTATATCAATGTCTATGTCCTTGTGTGTCCTGCAGTAAAAATTTTTTGTTATTCCATGGGCATGAGATGGTCAAGAGCATCTCTTTGTCCTTTGGTGATAATATTCCTTTGGATGTGATTAGGTCTACTTATTGGTAGATATGAAAAATTTTCCCAACATTCAACATAATCCTACAACAAATCATAATTTGGCACAATGATATCACCATCTAATCTTTTTACTGGTTATAGTCTTATAGATGCTTTAATGATATATATAAAGTTGCACCAAAATTGATAAATGTGGTTACATGTTCCTTCTGGGCTGCTTTCTGTCATTGATTGTTTTTGGTTTACCTTATTAGCAATTTTGCCATCCCTGTTTTACTTTGTTATTCAGGCATAAGCTAGTTTTTGTGAAAGAAGTGGTGCATTTTCTTTTTATAGTAGACGTAGATGCATTTTCATTTGCAAATCAAGAGAGAATATGCATGCTAGTTGAATTTTCTTTGTTTCCTATAATAGAAGCGTAGCAAGTGGGCATAATCTCTCTTTTGAAGGAATAATTCGCGGCCTAGTCTGTAAGCTTTATTTTTATTTACTTTTTATAAGGAATAATTCACAAAGTGACCGGATTATGCTTTATTTTGGCATACTGAAATTTGATACACCCATTAAACTTAAGAGGAAATTTTTTTTTTTTTTTTTTTTTTTTTTTTTTTTTTTTTGCAAATCCTGCTTGTAATTATGACAAGTATAGTCTGGATTATCTCATTTGAAGTGAATGTTACAGCCTTTAGAAATTATTGGCAATTCAGGTTCACCTCAAGTTTGTTTGTTTTCCTTCAACCTATGAAAATATGTCTTATTGGAGCAATTTGTTCATCTATTTACATTTACCAAACATTTTGGCATAGGGACATGGCTTTCGAACTGATCTTGGAGATGCTGCTGGAGATAAAGCCTAGATTTCTCAGATTTCCAGGTGTAAATTTAGAAATATTTCAAACAATTTTTTTTTCCTTTTTTTCATCTGAGGACAATGCATCTTAATGTAGTTTCTTTTGCAGCTGATGGCTGTACCTTTTTTCTCCCTTTTAATGGAATCACTACCATCTTTTGTTTGGCTGTGACATTGTTCTCAGTCTCTATTCATTTCTTAAAACTTTTAATGGACAAAGGCATTTATTCTGGTCCTCAAAAATTATAAGAACAAAGAAAAATAGAACGTTATATCAATGTTGAGATGGATCTATTCATGCACACTGTTTGCCAGCATACTAAATCTTTGATTTCTCAAATCTGTATTTCTCAATTGTCCATATTTTCAAAAAGCAAATAAGCATTTTGCTTATGTGTAATAGAGAAGTTTAGGTGTATTCTGAAGATATTCCAGATTTTCCTATATCATCCACTAAATACTTGCAACTTTAAGTCTTTAACATATTGTTCTAGCTTATTTTTATTGGAAGAATCCATCTTAATTGTCAAATTTTATACTTGACAAAGAATCGTTACACTTATTTAATACAAGAGAAACCTTTAGCTTTATAATACGATAACTCCATTGTTAAACTTCAGTTGAACTATTGGTTGCGTATACGAGATCTGGCAGAGCTAGATTAGCTTGCAAAATTGTGCCTTTATGGTATAATTCTCAATGCTTCATGACATAATCACAGATCAGGAAGATGTTAGTACATTGAGATTCCACTTAGATGCTGTTTTCCTAAGATCATTTTTATACTTTTGATAGTTGTGTCTCCTAGCAAGTCAGTTTCAAGTTCTTCCACAAACAATGAGGTTTCATATTTCTTACTTTTGGATTTTTAACACTAATTTCAAGCTTTGCCAAGGCTGCAACTTACCAGGGAATTGTCTTCCAATTATTTTGCATTAGGTGGCTGCTTTGTCGAAGGAGAATGGTTGAGAAATGCATTCCGCTGGAAAGCAAGCATTGGTCCCTGGGAAGAGAGACCTGGGCATTTTGGTGATGTCTGGATGTACTGGACTGACGATGGGCTAGGTTATTTTGAGTTTCTCCAGGTTAGCATCTTTTTATTATGGCAGATTGTATTTAATCTTGTAGGGTTTGGTTTTCGTCAGTCTATTGAGAATAAATGCTGTTTTCCTTTTACAGCTGTCAGAAGACCTTGGTGTATTGCCAGTTTGGGTGTTCAACAATGGTGCTTGATGCAACTTTTCAATGTCTTAAGAATGTCTTATTTTACCTTGTAACTGTTTTTCCCATTTTTCATAACAGGTATTAGTCATCAAGATCAAGTTGATACGTCCGTTGTTTCGCCTTTTGTAGAGGTACTCTGCATTCTACCTTTTCTTACATGTAAAGGCATCCATCTTAACTCAAATCAACAATAACAGGACGATTAATGGGAAGCATTCTGATATATTATCCTAGAAAACAACAAAGCAGGAGAATGAGTTCTCCTATGGCATGACCTATAAATAATATGTAATTAATTGCCTCCTACTTAACAATGCCCATTTTAGTGCATAACTGAAAATAATAAAGAATGATTGGAATAATTTACTACTAGAAGATATGAAGTTTAATTATTGCATATTGGTCTTCATTCCAATATTTAGGGGCACTTGTTAGGCGGTGCAAGATTTTTAGAGGCTATTATGGGCAAAGGAGGCATAAAAAGAGATGTGGAGATAAACAATAAAAGTTGATATGATATGTTTTGTATTGATGAAGATATAGTTCATATGACAGAGTATAATAGTGGAACAGGATTCGTACAGACCGGCTGTGATGGGATTAGGGGTTCAGTATTGTTGTAGGTTTATTACAGATCTTGGGCAAATCTGCATTGGATTTTTCGTAAGTACAAAGAAAGGTATAATATCAATGGCAAAAGTAGTACCCAAGGAATTGTGTCCTAAAATTGATCTTTCCGTCATGGTAGATAAGTTATCTCTCCTCTGAACTTTCTAAAGTGTATTCACTGCCTTTCGGTGAAATATGTCATGCGATAAAGTTTGACATTGAAATTTATTTCCGACACTATCTGCCCAGTCTTTAGCACTTGATGGCTAAAATAAAACATATGGACACAACGTCTTTTAATCCATGTGCCCTTACACAATTATCTGACCATATATAGTGAATTGGCAAATTTTAATGTCTTTTGCTTTGGGATCTATTCTCAGGAAGCACTTGATGGGATTGAGTTTGCTAGAGGTGCTCCTGACTCCAAATGGGGTTCCATTCGAGCTGCCATGGGGCACCCTGAACCTTTTGATTTGAGATATGTTGCCATTGGAAATGAAGATTGTGGGAAAAAGAACTACCTTGGTATCTAATTTTCACCCTTCATCATATACTTTTGTTCCTTTTGGTACACTTTTATATTAAATTTATTATGTTTGTCAATTTTAGATTGTAGTTTGAAATTTGTGGATAGAATTTTGTCAAATTTAGTCTAATGAGCTATTGTTTGCTCACAGTTGCTGGCCTCATTGGGAAAAAAATATATATAGTATATCACCAAAATTTTACATGTTGGCATTATGTTCTTGTTCAAAATGATGGTTTTGACATTAATTTTGCCTGTTTATATTTCTCTTTTTTATTGATCAGGAAATTACCTGAAGTTCTTCAATGCCATAAGAAGTGCATATCCAGACATCAAAATGATCTCGAACTGTGATGGTTCTTCTCGACCATTGAATCACCCAGCTGATCTATATGATTTTCATGTGAAGTTCTCATTTTGACCACTTTCTGCATTTTACTCATTGCAATACTTACTTTTCAAGAATTGTTTAAACTGATTACTTCTGAATTTTTTTGGTCAGGTTTACACATCTGCCAATAACTTGTTTTCAATGACACATCAGTTTGATCGAACAAATCGAACTGGTCCAAAGGTGTGTTTTGTGCATCATTTGAATTTAGAGTTTGCATTTGAAATTTTGTGATCTAGGTTATATAAATCTTTCAGGCTTTCGTAAGTGAATATGCTGTTACTGGAAAAGATGCCGGTACAGGAAGCCTTTTAGCAGGGCTTGCAGAAGCTGCATTCCTTCTTGGGCTTGAAAAGAACAGGTTTGCAGTGAATCCTTGTTGTTACACTTTGTTCCTGTCTGAATTTATCTAGAACCAACATGCACTTGTACAAATTATGTTTCAGCAATTCTATTTGTGTTTACCTGTTTTCCTAGAAGACATAAAGAACAAAAGTTGGATAAGACTTTTGAAACCATTATGTTTAGAATTAATGTAAAGAATAAACAATGTTTTTTTACCCCTTCTTTAACAAATAAATACTTGCTAATCAACTCCTGGTGGATTGTAGAAAGAGTGGTTTTACTCCTTAAAATATAGATACTGTTTTCTAATATATCGAGGTTTGTGCATCGGTTTTATAAGAATTACATTTATAACATGTGCCAATCTATAAGTTCCTTTAGTTTTAAATTCTTGAAAGATAGCAAGAAATTCACATCAGTTGTTTTCAATCTATCTGTTTACTTAGAACGAATAATGATCTTTTCTTTTTCATCAGTAGAATGCTATATCATCTGACTGCAATCATATGTATTCCTTTATCTCCTATTATGCAACAAAAACCTCTGAACGAATTTTTTCTTTTTTGACTTCTATTACAGTGATGTGGTTGAAATGGCAAGTTATGCACCTCTTTTCGTGCACACAAATGACAGGAGGTAATTTCTTTTAGTTATTCTTCAGGTATATTCATTACGTGTTAGTGAAAGAACAAAGGTAGTTTCATCCCTGCTTGACAGCAACAAACCTTTCTATTAATAAGGTGGAACCCAGATGCAATCGTTTTCAACTCATCAAAAGCATATGGAACTCCTAGCTACTGGGTTCAACGATTCTTTGCGGAATCTAGTGGAGCAATCCTTCTGAACTCTACACTACAAGTTAATTCCTCCACCTCACTGGTTGCATCTGCAATTTTGTGGGAAAATGCTCAGGAAAACAAAAAGTATATTAAAATAAAGGTACTGAATTTGCCATATGGAATTCTAGTAGCTTGTGTTTTCACTATCTAAGCTTGCATCTTATATCATGAACAAAAATCTTGATTTTAGTCTTCTTTCACTGAGTAGCCTTTATTGAAGGTTGACTTAGCTGTAAGACAGATAAACACCTTTTTAATTAATGTTAATTTTGAATGAACATTAACATGGTGAAAGATATGAGTTAGTCGAACATGCCCTTTTCTTTTCAGTCACATGTTTACCGCCGGATTTCTCATCCTTCATAAAGAACAGAAAGTCCGTTATTGATACAACCAATGGAAAGATTTTATATGCTGAAGCAGGATATTATATTTTTAGGATTTGATCCAGATCCATGATGCCAAATTTTCTTCCATCATTAAAGATTGGATCTCCTGTTTGTGTATATGTGATCCTTTATTATACATGAATTATGATTGCCTCTTCAATGTTGAGTTGTTATCTTTGAAATGACAAGGCAAATTTGATTTGTTTTATTGCTATGCATTTTCAATCTTTTTTCTCATGGTACTTGTTTGTTTACTGTAATTGTGAACTTGTAGGTCGTGAATTTTGAAGCCAACTCAGTTAATTTCCAGATCTCTCTGGATGGATTAGGTGCAAACTCAATTAACCTGTCTGGATCATCAAAGACGGTTATGACATCTGGAAATGTGATGGACGAGAATTCTTTCTCTGAGCCAACTAAGGTATGCAATTCTTCTGGTTATATCTATTAATAGACCACCAAAAGTTCCTCCTTGCATCTGTAATCTTTGTTTCCTGCTCCTTTTTCTGCTTTCTGAATCTGGTTTTTGTTTTTCTTACCTATTCAGCTTGGAGAATGAGATCTAGATTCTCCTTTTTGCTTACTTTATTTAGATTCTGATGTTTGAACTATAGTACATTCTCGAAAGATCTTCTTATGAAGGGGGGATAGACGGTATAGTGGAACATGAGTGCATAATCCATTTACAGATTAATGTTTCAATATTAAATAAGAGATTTCAAAATAAATCATAGGAATTCAACGCCAAAAAAGAATAAAAGTAAATCATAGGAATTGATTTTTGAATCTGGCATTCCACTCTCTCATACCTTCGTTATGCAAGAACTTATGAATTGCTACCAAAGACATTTTTTCACATTTTTTGATAAATGTCACATTTGATACTTGAATTTTGCCCATTTTTGTAATTATTTGTTTGAAATTTATAAGTAAATTTGATAGCTCAAATTTGTCCATATTTAAAATTAATTGCTTTATTTTTACTCATTTGTACAATTTATTACCTAAATAAAGTTAGTTCAGGAATTGTAATTGATCTTGAAAGATTTATAAGTGGTAAATCGATGCATTTACAATTTGGGTACTTAATTGCAAAAATGGATAACATTTTGGTAATAATTATGACATTTACCCATCTTCTTATTGGATAAAATTGAGTGCAATCATGGTTCATGTCCCCATGGTTAGGGCTGTTATTGGAGATGAGTGCATTGGAGGGGTAACCTAATATGGTCTTATTTTGTCTACTATTATACATGTCTGAGTGAATTTTCATGAAGTATTTTCTCTGCCAACCCTTTGCTTGCAATATTTGTTTCAAACCAGTTTGATTGATATATCGCTGAATTTTACCTCTTATAAATAAAATTTGCAGTGTAAGTGTTGGTGGAGAAATCCTTCTTGTTTACAAAATTACATAATGCATTTCGTGTTTAAATTTTGTATTAGCCAAATTTATTATGTTAAATTCATTTTTAAGCGCACCAGCTGGCATGTGTCTAAAGAATTCCAGCCAAGTATAGCATTTACCATTTGCTCTTGGAGAGCGCAAGTGTATTTTCTTAATGACTTTACATAAGACTTGTTTGTCACTTTCACAACTAGCTTTAACATAAGAGAATATAGTTCAATGAGCAATTCTTTTTGTAATATCAGCAACTCTGACTTTCCTTTGTATTGTTCAATTGCAACTGTCAATTAGCACCCAACATTCTCTGTCTGGAAGTGAAAGCAAGATACATGAGCAAAAAATAAAACAAAGTTCAAATCGTCTGAGATATACTTTATTGGCGTTCTCCAAGAAGTAATAGCTTTGTAAAAAGAGAATTGACCTGCATTATTTTTCCAACTGTTTCTTGGCATGCAAAGTTCCCTTATTTCATCATTCATGCAAGAAGAGTTGTCTAAACATGTGGGTTTATTCTCTGTTGACGCTTGTGAATGCATTGCTTGACTACAGGTTATGCCAGTCCAAAGTTTGCTTGATGAAGTAGGCAAGGATATGGTTGTTGTGCTCTCTCCACATTCTTTTACTTCTTTTGATTTGTTACTAGTATCGGAGAGCATCAGGATTGCAGGGGATGATTCTTCCTCTTGGTCATCGATCTAACTGATGTTATAGATATCTAAAAATGCACAATTAGTCCCACAGCTCTACGTGGTGGGTATATACCTCTTCCATAAATAATGTATAGACAGTTCAATAATGCTATATAATCCCCTTTTAGTTATGAGCCTACAGATAATCTTCAAATGATTCATGTGTTCTAAGGTGCTAATGCACTGTGGTTGGCTGTAGAGGGCTTTAATTCCTAGTTTAATGTAAAACGCTACTCTGTGCTTCAATGGAGCAGACATTGTTAACCATAACCTCTAATGGTTAGGATGAGCTTGCTTTGTATATGGTATAAATTGTGCCACATGAATCAAGAACTTTGTCACTGTCATATTATGTTCTATAGAAGAAATTAGTGTTTTCAGAGGTGTGGTTCTGGCAATGGACAGAACGGTGATGGTAATGTTTCTTCTAATAAGTGAAGTCTATATTTGTTTGGGATGTTGACATGGTTTTCAATTACATTCGGCAAAGAAAATATAAAGTTATGAAGGACTACACAACCCCAGTTCCATTAACAGTCATTCCTTTCATCTGCTTCCATTGATGATTGGAGCTTCTCTTGGACCTAAGGATGGTAAGATTCAACATGACTTACACTATGTCTCCTTCTTTCTCAGTATGTTAGAACATAAGTCCTCTTATCTTACACATATTAAGGGTGGACAAACAATCATCAATCCAATTAGTTTGCGGAGAACCATAATTTTACAAAAGAAACCACAAGAAGGATTAAACCATCTTCAAGTATGTGCATCCATGCTAGTCTTGTAATCTTGTTGCTGCAAAATCTATCTTGTTCCATCCCATAAAATACCAACATTTATTGATCTTATCTCTTATCCAGCTCTCTGTCTCCCATCTTATTATTAACATCTTATCTAGTGTGTTGTTTTAAATTGAATATCTCTAAGACATTTTTAGTTTTCCTGTATATGGTACAAGCTGTATCGAGCTAATGTGCGTTTTCTCATAATAAATAAATAAAATGAGAAAATTTAAAAAAAAAAAAAAAGGGAACGATGGATCAATCATGGCTCTCGGGTTTGCTTAAAAGATGATGGGAAGCAGCAAGGCATAAGCGTGGTCTTGAATGCAGCTACGTCCACTCTTCTTATCAAATATTTTTCATTCTTTCCCAAGTGGTCTAAAAAAAAAGGAAAAGAAAAAGTTGACTAAAGATTCCAAAATTTTCTCTTTTCAAAGTCGACATACATTCAGTTAATTAATTTTCGAAAGTTGACTGTGAAATCTTAATTTAAAGCGAGGTGGGTTGCCGCAATGTTATTTAAGAATATCATCACATCAATGTTAAGTTTGACTTGTATAATGAATTTGGGCCTATTTGAATAATTGGTTTGGTTTCGTTTTCAAACCGAACCGATACATATATAATATCAATGAAAAACTGACAGTTTTACTCATAAACTGATCAAATCGAATCAATATTAATCCGATACCGATAAGTTACCGATACAGATAAAAATCCAATAATCCAAATAGACTTATTCAATCTTTTTTTCAGACAAACGATCACAGTTGGATCATTACTTATTATTATTATTATTATAAAGGATATAAATTATATGATTCCCCATATCCAACCTGTGTAGAATTATAAAAGATGTAACTTGCTTTTCCCATTTATTTTTCTAGTGAAATAATTGTAGTTGGAGATGAAGCCTAGAAAATAATCTAGGATATGTCACACGCATGTTTTAGCAAACATGATCTATCCGAATCGCAATTACATCACCCATTCGGACACTATTTTTTACCATAATAAGATTCATTTTTAGCTTCTTTTTTTTTTTTTTCTTTTCTTTTTTCTTTTTTTTTTCATTACAACCAGAGGGAAGAGAATTAAACCTAATACTCTCATTTGAGAAACAAAGGAAATGTAATTAAACTATAAGGATGATAGATAATTTATAATATGAAAAATAAGTTTTCTAGATTGATAAAATGATCTTTTAAAATCAAAATGCATATATGTGATTAGATGTGTTTTGATTTATTGCAAAAAAATAAATAAATAAAATCACAATTTATCATGAAAACTAATTTTTCTTGGGCCCGATTATTAAAGTCATTTTAGGCTAAGCTCATCTTTAAACAATGTTTTAATAGGCCTTCAATTGTTCATTTCAGGTAAAAAAAACCATTTAATGAAAGTACCAGAAAAGATAACGAAAGGAGCACAAAAATCCGCTAAATTAACTTCATATTGAGAAAATCTATCTCATATACGTGCTACACAAGTTTTTAACCCATAGTGCAAAATGAAGGTCAAAATCAGCCCAGGAAAAGGATAGCTTAAGTATTTTTCTAAACCAAAAAGAAATTGAATTATCCATTAGGGGTGGCCTAGCTAACGTAGGAACCTACGTTCTAAATTGAATTATTCTGCATGAGCGCGTAGAATGCACGTTCCCCATAGGCATGTGGTGACGTACACGTATACCACTTCAGTTCTTTCTTCCTCCAACCACATCACGAAAACTAATGTCTTGACCCAAAAAAAAGATTCTTAAATTGTTTCATTGGATGTCTATCTAAATCAATTCAAGATTACAATAAACTCAATGAATTTAATGAAAATCCATTAAAAGTAAATTTTAAAATCTGGATAAACTAATATTACATTTGGTTTACCGGAATAGAATGGAATTAGAAAGAAATAACAATTCTAATTAAGGTAATTCTGAAACAAAATATGCTTTTTTTAAGGAATAGTCATTCCTTTAATGAAGATAAGAAATAAAAATTTCTAATATATTCCACAATACATAAAATAGATATTTCTTATGATAGAATCTTTTACAAATCAAATGAAAGAATAGGTATTTCATAGTAATGAAGGAGAAATATCAATTTCATTCCATTAAACCAAACGCAATATGAGAGACAAAGTCAAACAAAAATGATATGGATGATTTTTAAGCTCTATCAAGAATTAAAACCTTACTTCTATAAATAAAAGTATTCTTGGATCTTAAAGCATATAAAAGGGGGAAAATGCAAAAGAAGGGCCCATATTTGTACCATTTTGCAAAAAAAAAAAAAAAAGGCTAAATTTTTTTCGCATGCATTTTATGGTCTACATTTACAATTTAAATGCATTTTAGGGTCTTCATCCATCTCTTATTAAAGAAATCTAACATGTTGAAGGCCCTAAAATACATGTAAATCACAAAAATAGGCCCCTAAACACATGATAAAAAAAATCAGAATTTTTTTTTTGTCAAATTGTATAAATGTGAGCCCTTAAAATGCAAGGTCAAAAAATTTAGGTCCTCCAACCTCCCTTTTTTTTTTCCGCAAAACTGCAAAAATTTAAAAAAAAAAAATCCATGTTTTATTTATTTATCATTATTTGGAAAATATTTTTTGAAACACAAAGATAAAGTTTCAGCTCACGATATGTATATATATAATATATATACATATATGTTCATTATTTATATTATTTACAAAAAAAATGCATGTTTTTCATTTATTATTATTATTTTTGTTCAAAATATTCATTTAAAGATAACAAAATTGTATATATATATATATATATTTATATATTATATAACATCCCCCTGTTATATGATTTTTTGCACTTAATATTACAAATATAATACATACACAATTTTATATTAATTAAGATAAGCAAGTCATGTATACATATTATATTTGTAATATTAAGTGAAAAAAAAATCATATAATAAGGAAACTTGGTTATATTAAATGAAAAATTGAATATCTCATACTACTAAGTCACCATAATGATATTGATTTTTTATACTTAATATCGCAAATATAGTGTGTGTGTGTGCAATATATACACACAATTTTCTTTTCCTTCACAATAATGAAGAGTTTGAATAACAACAACAGCAACAACATCAACATGTTTCTTTTCCAATATGTATATATTAAATCATATCATGAGTTTAAAACTTCATTTAAAAGCTTGAAAAATATTTTTAAGCAGCAAAAAAAAAAAAAAAGAGAAGATTTTTCTGTGTTGTTTTCTAAAAAAAAAAAGGAAAAAAAAAGAACATATTTTGACCATGAATTTAAGATCTCGTATTTTGTATAACTTTTGCAAAAAATGCCCTAGATTTTTTGAATTTACATGCATTTTAGTACACCTGTCTATATATAGTTAATGAAATCTAATGTGACATAGATGGAGGTCATAAAATGCTTGTAAATTATAAATATAGACTCTAAAGCACATGATCAAAAAATCTGGGACATTTTTGCAAAAGCTATGCTAAAACAAGGCCTTATGCATTTTTCCCTTTGGAAAAATATTCATGAAGCTTCTAGATAAATTTTTCAACTCATGATATGATTTAATATATACAAATTGGAAAAGATCCGTGTTTTTTCATTTTTTATTATTTTTTATTCAAGCTATTCATTATTGTCAAAAGATAAGCAAATTATATATATTATATTGCATATTGAAAGTTGAATGATTTATTTATACATGTTGGGGTCAGTTTATTGGTGTCTGGTAAGGTTTAGAAAACTTTAATGGCAACTTATATGTTGTCTTGAGTTTAAATACGCGTATGACACTTTTTTAAGTTACCTACGCACTACAAGCTACATTAAACTACTACGACATTTCTTGTTATAAAATAATAAGATAAATTACATCATAATATTACAATATTTTTGGATAAATTTATTTTAAGAGAGTAAGTCTATTTTACATCATAATATTTAATAAAATGAGTTAATTACGGTTATCATTGGCACATGTCAACAGTAAAAATATTTAATTAAAACTTATGAAACCTTTTTTTTAATGTCATATTGATATGTATCAATAGGAGAAATACTTAGTTAAATCTTATAAAATACTTTTCTAAATGTTATGATCTTTTTTAAATTTTTTGAAACGTTATAATCTTAAATGAATTTCTTTCAAAACGTTGTGAATTTCGGATGTAATTTACCTAATAGCAATAATATCAACAATAATCCTAATAAATAAAATAAAAGAATGATTGGTCAACCATGGCTCTTATTTGCTTTAAAAAAGAAGAAAGGACGCAGCAAATCATAGTCTTGGAAGGAGCCAATGGGAGCCAATGAGAGCCAAAGCCCAAGATGCTATAATTACTGGCTGCACTCTTGTATCAATAATTTCTCCTTCTTGCCCAATTCAAGCGGGTTCCTTTTTATTTTTTTTAATTAATTTTTTCAAGAAGATAAACAGGAGATTTGAGACTTTCTCTCTCTCTCTCTCTCTCTCTCTCTCTCTCTCTCTCTCTCTCTCTCTGTTTTCTTTTTTTTTTTTTAAGTAGAAATACATTTAGTTAAATAATTTTCGAACGTTGACTGTTAAATCTTAATTTAAAGCTGGGTTGTTGTAGTTTAAGCGTACTTAAAATCTTTAATCCTCTTTGGGAAAAAAAAAAGAAAACTATCACATCCGAATAATGCATTAATCAATCTTCACTCAGACCAGCCAGTACAGTTGGATCATTTCTTATTACCATAAAGAACATGGATTATATGATTCCCCTTATCCAACCTGTATAAAATTATGAGGGCGAATCTTGCTTTTTCCACTCATTTTATCGGGAAATAATTGTACCCGGAGATGACTGCGCATGTTTTAGCAATTATGATCTATACCGAATTCCATGGATGAGATTGATCTATGCCTGTTTCGATTATCGGATTTTATTTGTAATGGTAATTTATCGATATTAGATCAGTATAAATTTGATATGATTAGTTTATCAATAAAACTGTTGATTTTTTATTGATATCGATTTAATTTGAAAACGAAACTAAACCAATTATCCAAACAGACCAATTAAAGTAGTATTTTTAATCAAAATGAAAGGAAAAAAAATAGAAAAAACGCAAAACAAACTCAAGGTATAGGAAAAATTGACAAAAAAAAATTGGGGAGGGTGATAAATAAATTTTACCGCACTTTTGAATCAATATACATATGTGATTTCGTGGATTTTGAGTTTTCGAGGGGAGTCACAAATTCTGATAAAGAACAATTTTTGGTAGGTCCAATCGGTTAAGTCAATTTGAGCTGAACTCATTTTCAAAGGTTCTTTCAATAAAGTCTTGAATGACTCGTTTCAAGTGAGAATCTTTTAATTAACAAATCATATGGTGAACTAACCCAAGCGTAAGAATCTACTAAACCGACTTTATAATGAAAAAATCTTTTACATATATGCACCGCATAAATGTTTGACCCATTGACCTAAATTGCATGAGGTTAGATATCATCACAGGCCGGTTTTAAAATTAAAAACCAACCTGACCCATCACCGGTAGTTTCTAAACCGGAAACCAATATGGAGATGGCGGGTTCGAACTAACTAAGGACTTGCTAGTTTTAGTGGGTTCTTATGATTCCATCCCCTAAAACTGTCTAATCCGACAGTTTTGGAATTGTCAGTTTAAGAATGGCAATTATGATAGTTCCACTCTATAAAAATTAAAAAATTATAAAAAAAAAGAAAAAAATTATAAAAAATCATGATTAAAAAACAAAATTTTAAAATACGAATAGTAATTTTTTTTTCTATTTATGACATTTAATGTGTTGTTATTAACAATACAAGTAATAAATATATTTAAAACCATGTGTTATTGAGTTTAAATAAACTTCTAACCAAATTGGAATTTTCTTTCTTAACAATGTGTGACTTGTTTTTGTGATGTTGGGACTTATTTGTATATTGAATATTTTATAGCGTAACACTGCTAACATGACAACTAAAAAATCTAAGTGATTGTATATAAATAAATGCATAACAGTAAAATTTCTTTTAACTAATAGACTATAAACAATTATCATTAGATTCAATATTATTTCAACTTAAAAGTTTGTTATGTAATTTTTTTAACTTAAATTTATTAAATTATTTAATTGATTTCTTTTTTGTTTTTTTATTTCACAATTCTCGAATCTAGAGCAATCGTAACTAAACTGTGGGAACCGGACCATGGTGGGTCCAGGTCCGATTTTGGTTCCACCATTTTTGGAACCAGAAACCAGCGGTCTAGATGTGGTTCTGAACCAACCCATGATGACATCTACGTGAAATATCCCAAAATTATTCTATAGACAAGGGCAAAATAAATAATTTTCCTAAACTCTTATTTGCCTTATCTACCATACCTCCACCTTCCTTAAAAGAAATTTTGCTTCCTATAATACACTCACTCAGTTTTATCCCTATACAAACCCTTGATAATACCTTTCTCCATTCTTTCCTTAAAGGGATTTTAGAGAGTTAAGAACAACATTATGAAGCCTAAGGAGAACAAGAGTTTAGTGGAATGGTAAAAGTCATAAGAAACCCTTGCTTTATAATTGTAACATACTATTAGATGGGCAATATTAATCAAAATTGTTCTTTGGTAGAAAATGAAAGAAACCAAAGGAGGAGATCGCGTGAAACTTAAAGGTAACCTTATGTCATGGAATTATGATTATATTATAATCAAACTTCTTACAAACTATATATATATATATATATATAATATTGTAGGAGAAGTTAATCCTAGGTTATGAAACTCATTCAATAGGAGATCATGACATCGTATTAGTTATCAAGCTAAGGTAAGGAATTCTTAAATGATCTTGTTAGTTGTTTAAGTGTAGATATATGGCAATGACAAAATCAACAACAACATCATAGAACATAGAAACTTATTGGGTAAATTTAAAACTTGAACATTGAATAAAGAAAGGTAAAATTAACATTTATTGATGAACTTGGAAGAATTCAATTTGACATATTATTTGATGATTGCATTGGAATAAAAATCAAAACTTTAGGCAACACATACAATAAACACATCCTAATAATAGGTCAAATTGGTGTTAGAAGGACTTCGAACTGATCTAGGCAAGAAATGGAGCCAGAGAAGATGGTCTGACAAAACAATTGACCACCGACTCTAGTTACCTACAATTTAGCCACTTTTCGCGATCAACAAAATAAAACAATTAAGAACACCCATACCCCTATGTAAGTTTCTCTAAAACTACAATCTTAGGATGAAAATTTTGAATAGAACAGAGTTTTGGGAAAAAAGATTAGGAAATGTGATTTTTCATGGCATAAGTTTCTAATATTCATTTAATTACTTTTGTGATAAGAAATTGGTTTTTAGCTTATTTTAAACACTAGGTATGTGGCAGCTATTGCTTGTTGCATGTGCATATTAAGTTTAGTATTATTGAATTAATAAGATATGAATTAAATGGTATTATATATGTTGTTTGGGTTATGGGAAAACCTTTTTGTGAAAATATTTGGAACTGTAAAGATTTGTGTGTTTTAAAAGTGTTTCTTAGACTCACATTATTTCCTCATCCCCTGTTTTAATTTATGTTTTGGTTATCACTGAAGAGAGGTCTTAGGAGTTTTTTTTTTCTCCATCCATCATAGCATAGACAAGAAATCTTGGGGTGATTTGATCCGTTACGTGTGGCATAGCTAAGAGGTCTTACAGTCATTTGATTCATCGAAGTGTGGCATAGCTAAAGGTCTTGAGGTCATTCAATCTAAGCCGAAAGGTCCTTGGATCATTATATTTGTCAAAAGAAGCATAGACAAAAGGTTTTAGGATCATTTGATTTGTCAAGAATACATAGCCGAGAGGTATTAGGGCCATTCAATTCACCATGTGTGGCATAACCAAGAGGTTTTGGGATCTTCAAATTCGTCGTTTGAGGCAAGATTTGCTATTTAGCGCATAAATGTTTTATTGAATTTTTTTTTTCTTAGGTCTAGTTTCTATTTAATCCTATTTGTTAGCACATTTATCGTTTATGTTTTTGGTATAGTAATCGATATGTAATTTAATCTATGTTGTTTTGCTTTTGATTGTCGCTGCATTACTTACTATAAGTCGCTGTGGTGTGACATTGTATAGTATGTATGCAGTGTCTCTATTGAGTATTTTTCCACTCATTCTTTATATTTTAGGTTATATGAATTATGGCACCATGATGATATGGACATGTCTTTTTGTTTGTGGTGGTATTTGCTATAGCTGTGTGAGCGAGATGATTAATTTATTATTAAAATAATGTTTTATATACTCTGATCAACCAACTATGGGGAGTTTTGGATTTATGAGACTACTTAGATTTTGGTTTAGTATAGTTAAATATCATATTGAAGTATTATGTAATGATATTTGAGGATTGAGATAATGAGTATTTGGAGTTTGATATGTGGATTATGTGGTATATGGATTTAAAATATCCTTATGCATGCATGTTAAGCACATGTATACAATGGGGCTTTTAATGATCTTAACTGGGGCATTACATTGCACTTTGAACAAATCAACCTATGTAAAATGATAGCTTAAGTATTTTATAAACCACAAAGAAATTGAGTTTCCCATTATTTAAGTAGAAAAAAGGCTAGCCTAGCTAGATAGAAGACCTAAGTTCTAATACTTTGTGGGGGCATTGGGATTCCTCTTTTTATTTTGCAAAAAGCACATGGAGACATGCACACATGAGCCATTTTGTTCTTACTTCTTTCTCTATTCATATTACAGATAAAAACTAATGTTTTTAGCCAAAAGGTTTTTTGTTTTCTTGTTATAATGGATATGTATCTAAATTATTCTAAAAAGATGATAGAGTAACATGAACTCAACAAAGTTAATCAAAATCCATTAAAAGTAAAGTTTAGAATTCAAACAAATTGAGATAAATAAAGTTAAAAAAATGATAAAGTTTATATGTGATTAAGTCCTATATCGCGATTAGTAATCGCGATATAGCAATGGATATAAACTTTATATCATGTTTTATTCCCACGATTTACGTGTAAATTATTATATCCCTGTGTTTTAAAACTCGATTTGCTATGATATATTAGTAATAAATTTCATCAGAGTTGTATATTGGTAATATTTTTCTACATGAACCCTAGACATGTATTGAACTCTAAAAAACACTACAAAAACAAAGAAATAATATATGAAGAGATCGGTCAAATGCCATAGTGATCACGAATGGTAAGGGCTGGTTTCGGCTATCAAATATTGGTATAGGTCGATTGAATCCCAATCTAGATCCATCGGTTCAATTGAAACGAACAGCTATTCATTCTTTTTTTCATTTTATATAAAATAATTTGTGATATTTAGTTAAAAAGAATGACAATTCATGAATTGTTATTACGCAAAATAATGTATAAAAACATGAATTTTCATTCAAGGGTTTATTTTTAATCTTTATCATAAATATTCCTATCTCAAAACTATCACCTATACAGATATAATTTCTTTATAATAAAGATAAAGGGTTTTACAGATATTTTACATATACTCCAATAATTATTTATTTTATTTTTTGGGTTAATTATAAAAACATAACATGTGTTTTGATCAATTTGCAAATACATAACTTGTGTTGTTTTTTTAACAAATAGGTGACAAGAGTTTCATACAAAAGTTTAATATTATTTAATAATTTTAGAGTGACACATGTCAATATTTATTGGTCATAAAAATTAAATTTACATCTTTTTTTCAATTTTCTCATTTTTAAAAAATAATTTTTAATATTTTATTTATTAATTTTATTTAGTAATATGTGTTATTAAATTATTTTTTTAGATGAATAGGACTCTAGCACATATCCTTTTAATAGAAATAATTATAATGACGCTTTTGTATGAAACTCGGAAAACCTATTTATCAAAAAATTAACATAGGTCATATGTTTATAAATTGACCAAAACACAAGTAATGTTTTTGTAATTAATCTTATTTTTTATATCAAGTGAACATTGTAATAACCATTACACTTCTATTATGATCCTATTGAATTGGAATTAATTCCCTCATTAATATTATTCTACATGATGAAGTGGCTATTGTCTTATTTTCCACTTTACCATCTACAATTTGCTTAAGGTAATGCCGTGTTCTTTATTAGGGCTTTATGAGATCCCTTTTTCTATAAAGGTTAGAGCATTGATCAATTGGCCAATGACATTGTAGCTTAATAGTATCTCCCTGGTCTCTCAAGTGAGAGATACTATGTTCGAATCCCCTTTCCCCGTTGTAATGGTAAAAAAAAAAGAGCATTGATCAAATGAAATATAGGCTTTATTATTTTTCCTAAAATTAGATTTTCTTTCCGTGCCTTGATATTAGATTCCCTAAATCCTATGTCAAAGCAATTATCCATTTTTTTTCCTTTTTTCTATTATAATCAAGAAGGAGGAACCTAACATAGTGGTATTTATGATTTGAGATATCAATGGAAATACCACTAAATTATGATCATAGTTATAATAAATTATTGCAAGAAGAAAACAACAAAAGAGTAAAATATTAATTGGAATGGATGTGTTGTAGCAAAACTGACGCAGTGATTAACATGAAATTGAATTTGGGTTTATCGCAAGATGTTGATTCACACACGAATACCCGACTTGTGATCTTCAATACTTATTTATTCTAAGAATTCCTAAGTTGTTGGCATCAAAAATCGAAATTGAATGCAAGAATTCGAAATTTGGGAAAAGAGCAATGGCAGCTTTGAAATTTTTACTAAAAAATATGATAACTGATCATGTGTTTGCCTTAGGGCATACAATATAAGTAAACTTAAAGTTGCCAAAAATAGAAAAGTTATAAAACTTCAGGACATAAAGTACATAAAAACACAAATAAAATGCCACAAATGGCATATAAAAATGAAGTATCTATAATAAGTTATTACGAAAGAAAAACTTTCCATACATATAAAACTACCAATTTGAAAGCCTAAATAAAGAAATTTGCCCTAAAAACAATGTAGCTCGCTCCTGAGGGGAGCAACTTCTTCCTGTTGTTAAATTGAATTATTTTATATGTGATTTTGATGAGAGCAAATGTCATGTAAAGCTATCATAAACATAATTCACTTGAATAAGATTAATAATTTATATGGAAAAACATATATTAAGAAATCTGTGTTGTGTGGGGATACGTGCTTTGTTTTTTTGCTTACAAGAATTGAACAAGCGTGTTGGTTCTATAGAAGAAAGCATAGTTGTGATCGAGTCCAAAATACAAGGCGCAAAGAGGCAAAATTCAAGGTATGATAAGGGATAAAATTTGGACTGGCGAGTCGGTAGGCTGTTAAATCAACCGTTCTTTTATTTTGCAAAGAGGCAAAATTCAAGGTCTATCGAACGTTATCACCATTGGACTTTTTCACTTTTGAAGGCGATAAATATATGTTCCTTTGAAAACTTAGAGGACTTTGAAAATGCTTTCATTTTACAAATAAATAAATCAAGAATCATCTTATCATCATTGCTCTCTTGTTCATCACTTTGCAAATCTGAGTAAGAGAGAAAAATCAATTTTAGTGCTATGTTCTTATTTTGTAACTTTAAGAGAGCACTAAAAAAGGAAGAGAAATATTTTATTTCCTGAGTATTGTAACTTATATATTGCTCTATTTGAGCTTTGAATTTGAGATCAATAAAGCATGTGAAGTCCTCTATTAGAGGTGATTGTAGGACCGTGGAGAGTGGAAGCGCACGAATTCTACATTTAATCTGGGCTTGATTTATCCTTCCTTATCTTTTTTACTTTTCTTGATATACCTTATTATTACTATATTAGTTGTTATCAAAGTTTAATTTAATTAATTTTTTTAAAAAAAAAATACTTGTGAATTTAAGTCAAATATTCAATTCACCCCCTTCTTCAATATTTTCTAGTGCGTTTTCATTTGGTACCAGGCCTTGCCTTATCTCTAATTTTCTATGCTTAATATTATAGAGTAAAGATCATAGCATCAAATGCACTAGGGTTTTTAGGATTAAGCTATTAATAGAATATCTCTTTTAAGTGGGGGTAACTACCCATATTGGAACTGTAAATGAAAAATCTTTCTAAAGCTCAAAATAGATAACATGGAATATAATAGAAAATTGGCCTTTGATTATTGAAGGAAAAGAAGAAAAGATTATAATGAAGAATATTGGAAAATATTAGATATGAATGAAATAGTTATGAACATATTGCATTGTGGGCTAAACAAAAGTGATTTCAATAGAATCTGTACATCTAACTGCTAAAGATATATGGGATGAATTACAAAAGACTTACTAAAGAACTTCAAGAGTAAGAGATACAAAAGTAAATTTTTCGTGTGGACAATTTAAAATTTTCAAAATGCTTTAAATAATCTATAGATGAATGCATAAAGATTCATCAACATCATTAATTTTTTGAGTGTGCTTGGAAAAATTTCATAATGTGGAAATAAATTCTAAACTACTCAGGTCTCTACCCAATGATTGGGAAGTAAAGAGAACTGCTATTGAAGAAGCATGGGATTTAAGCACTATAGGCAAAAAAACTCCTTGGAGCACTCAAAACACATGAGCTTATTAAGAAGTAAGGAGAAGAATTGATAGCATAATTATCATGATTTTATGGTTGATTAAGTAAAATTTAGGCCTTGAGTTATGTTTTTATTTACTGAATTGATACTTAAATCAACAATTTTTTCAATTCAAGTGACTTTGAGCCATAACAACACATTTTGGAGCAATTTGGAGCAAAAAGGATTCAATTATCTCCAAAGTAACAATATTGCAAGACAAATCACAGGCAAGATAGGAGAAAATCATGTCCATAGCAAGTATCGTGGCATTGGTCGCCCATGATAGAGAGTGATTTAGAGAAAAATGAATCGCAAGAACGAATCCAGCCCTTTAGTCGCTCGTGATGTGAAGAAATTGGCCACAGCAAGGATCACTCCCCTTTGCTCACCCGTTATGAACTGTCTGCAAGTCGACTTTCCTTTCATTTAAGTGATACATCGGTTTAGATAGAAGACACAATTATTCCTCCAAGTATTGTACTATTTGACTTGAAAATCTGAGGAGTTTAAAGAAATAGAAGACACTTTAAAAGAGGGATATATAGAGATTTTCATATTCTACATAAATAGAAACACCTGTTCATAGTTTAGAAGTAAGTAATACTACTATAATGTTCAAGTTTGGAAAGTGTTGTGATCTATTCTATTCAAAAGAAACTTAAGAGAGTTGATTGGAATCAAGGTGTTCGTTCTTGTAACAACATCTTGCTAGTTGTAATTTAAAGGGGTTTTCTTTTCTTTTCTCTATCATGATGTTTTGTTTCTTGTTTATGTTTAAATTTCGTTGTTGTTTATTGTTATTTAGCATGAGTGAGTAGAACTTTGGGTTTACGAAGTCATATTAACATGAATGTGTATATCATTGTTAGTAATTCATTTAATTACGAATTTCTAGTGATAAACCTCATAAAAGTTATGGAAAATGTAGTGCACGACATGACCTTACATCAGATCTTGATGGAAAATGTTGAGAAACAATTTCATCGGGATCTAGTTACTAGAACAAACTACTCTTATTAATAGAGATATTATTAGGAAGTTTGATATGTGTTTTCAAGGAATTTAAGGATAGCAAAAGCTTTAATGCAATTCTGAATTCTCTATTCACTTAGAAGAGATTCTAATGGATACAATTAGGATTAGATTGGTTATTATGAGAATAATGACCATGAGTTGAGAATTCAAATAAGTGATTAAAAGATGAATTGTATTTAAATCATGTTGATATGATGGAGTAACCCTGTTTGTACTGTGATTTTCTATGTGTTAAAGTTTTCTTGTTTTGCATGTTATCTTGTGTGTGAAACTTTATAATTAATATAGTTTAGTTGTTAATTGTAGGTTTAATTCATTAAGTTCCAATAATTCGATTGCTAGAATATAATTAAGGAGGTGAGTAGTAGTACTTGCTATTGACCCGAGGAATACGACCCGTAATCTATTCTATACTATAATTGATAGGTGCACTTGCCTAGCGTTGACCAGATCATAGAAAAAAGATAATAGGAATTAATTTATTAAAACTCGTCAAGACAAAACCCACATCAAGAATTAAAAAAAAAGGCCATTGCTTTAAAAGTTACAATCATAATTCTAGTGAAGATGATGATGATGATAATGAAAACTTGCCTTGATGGCCAAAAGGTTCAAGAAGTTCATGAAGTTCAACAACAAGACAAAAATAATGGATGATGACAGTAGTTCATCAAAGATAAAAAGAGGATTTAATAACTTGCTACAAATGTCACAAGCTAGGACACATCCAACAATATTATCCAATACTCAAGAAAGCATTCAAGGGATCCAGAAAAGAAGCTCTTATTGCCACTTGGAGTGACGATGACTTAAGTGACTCAGATGAAATGTGTGCTTCATAGCATGGATGATGAAGTAAGTTCTCCATCTTCCCCTTCTTGATGAAATTGTAAAATGTATGATAAAGTATGCAGTAAACTAATAAAAAATGGAAAAAAAAAAAAGAATAGTAAGCTTAAAACCTTAATGATGGAAGTAGGAGAAGAGTTGGATAAATTTAGAATTGATATGAGGAGAATAAAATGGAAAATGAAAAGCTACATAAAAAAAATAAATATTTTGAAATTAGAAAATGATAAGATGAATAACAAATGTAAGAAGTTAAAAGTCTAGAATGACGAATTAAGCAAGATCAATGAAAAAAATAACAATTGAAAATGATTTTCTTGATTTTAAAGTTAAAACCATAAATAATAATGTTACATATGCTAGTAGCAATAATGAATTTTTAAAGGAGCTAGAGAAAGTAAGAAATGAAAAGACTATACTGAAAGCTAACTTGGATGATTAAAAGCAACTATAGCCAAGTTCACCAAAAGGAAAAAGAAATTGAACGCACTTCTTGGAAACCAGAGGTGTGATTCAAACAAATATGCAATTGGTTATAACAAAAAAAAAAATAGTTAAAAGTCCCATCAACCTCGATTTGTAAAAGCCACTCATGTGACATGCAACTACTGTGATAAAACTGGTCATATTGCACACAATTATGCAACAAAAAGAACCATGCATTTGAATCATAAAAGCAAGCCAGTTTGGTTTCCTAAAAGAGAAATCTTTGTTACACTTAACCAAAAAGGACTCAAACTCAAATGGGTACCAAAGAAATAATCCTCTATTTTGTAGGAATCTTTAAGTGAAAACAACAAATGGTACTTGGACAGCGACTGCTCTAGACACATGACTAGAGACGCATCCAAGTTCACAACTTTAGACTTGAAAAGTCAAGGAAATGTCACATTTGAAGACAATCATAGGTCAACTGTTCTTGGTGAAGGTAACATTCTAGTAAACAAAGATTTAATTATTAAGAATGTACTTTTAGTTTATGATTTAAAATATAATTTGCTTAGTATAAGTCAATTATGTGATAATGGTTTTCAAGTAACATTTCTTGCCAACAAAATGTTCTATTGAATGAATTGACAATAATCAAGCTTGCTATGAAGGGTATAGACAAAGAGATATTTACCAAATCAATCTAGATAATTTCGAATTATCAAATGAAACTTGTCTTCACTCTCAAAGTGACAATAGTTGGCTATGGTATAGAAAATTGGGACATGCTAACATTGATGTAATTTCAAAACTTGTTAATAAGAATCTTGTCAAAGGTTTACCAAAAATAAATTTTCAAATGGATAAGATCTATTAAGCATGTCAATAAGAAAAGTAAATAAGACTTCTTCTAAGTCTAAGGATGTTGTTTCTACTTCTAAGTCATTAGAACTATTGCATATAGACTTATTTGATACTACTCAAACTTTTAGTTTAGGAGGCAAAAACATAACTTGGTTATTGTTGATAACTTCATTAGATATACATGGACTTTCTTCCTCGCATCTAGATACAAAACAACCAATGTCTTTTTTAGATATTGCAAAAAAGTCCAAAATGAAAAAGATCTTAATATTGTAACTATCTGAAGTGATCATAGGGGAGAATTTGAAAATTATGAAATGATGATTTTTGCAGTAAATATGGAATTGAACAAACTTTTTCAGCACCTGAAACTCCACAACAAAATGGTATAGCTAAAAGGATAAATAAGGCTTTAATTGAAATGGTTAAAATCATGTTGTGTGAAAATAATTTACCTAAATATTTAAGGGCTGAAGCTGTTAACACTACATACTATATATCTAGTAAAGTTTTCATCTTATGACTTTTAGAAAGAAAAAAGACCTAACAATTCTTATTTTCATCTTTTTGGCACTAAATGTTACATTTTGAACAATGGAAAAGAGCAACTAGCTAAGTTTGATGCTAAAAGTGATACATGTATTTTTTTGGGGTTACTCATTAACTAGTAAAGTATATAGAGTATTCAATAAGAGAACCTTAGTTGTAGAAGAATCTATTCAAGTTACTTTTTATAATTCTTTGCCTCATTTATGTTCTAGTGATGATGTGGATAATATTTGTGTCGATTTACATAAGTTTGTTAAATAATAAATATAATGACCTATACCATATCTACAAGCTTAAGATTTTAGATTAGTGGTTGTAGTGCTAACCTTAACAAAGTTTTCTTTTGAAAATAATAATAAAGAAGTAAATGAACATAGGATGTTGTGAATGGATCTGTTAACAATGATCTTCCTAAAGAATTGAAATATGCAAGATTACACTCAAAAGATCTAATAATAGGTAAACCTTCTAATAGAGTACAAACTAGATTTTCTTTAAGAAATATGAGTAACCTAGTCTTCCTATCCTAAATCGAGCCTAAAAATATAGAAGAAGATTTAAAAGATGAGTTTTGGATACAAGCTATGCAAGAAGAACTAAACCAATTCACAAGGAATGCAGTTTGGAACTTGGTTCATAAACCTAATAGTAGACTTGTTATTGGAACCAAATAGGTTTATAGAAACAAACTTAATGAAGCTGGAATAATAATTAGAAATAAAGCTCGATTAGTAGCTAAAGGATATAATTAAAAAGTAGGCATAGATTTTGATGAGAACTTCACCTCGGTTGCTAGACTATAAGCCATTATAATGATTTTTGCATTTGCTGCATTAAAAAACTTTACTCTTTTTCAATGAATGTCAAAAGTGTTTTCTTAAATGGTTTTGTAAAAGAAAAAGACTATGTAGAGTGATAGACATGAGTTATCTATAATTTTTAATGACTATTTAAGTAAAATTTAAGCCTTGAGTTATGTTTTCATTAAGAATTGATATTTAAATCAACAATATTTTCAATACAGGTGACTTTCAATCATAACAACACATTTTGGAGCAATTTGGAGCAAATAGGACTCAATTATCTCCAAGTGACAATGTTAGAAGACAAATCACAAGCGAGATAGGAGAAAATAATGCCTACAGCAAGCATCATGGGGCTTTGGTCGCCCGTGATAGAGAGTGATAGGAGAAATTCAAAGATCAGCAAGAATCACGCCTTTGTGGTTGCCCATGATCTGGAATGAAGAGAAAGAAATTTGATCGCAGAACATATCCCGCTCATCTGGTCGCCCGTGATTTGGAGAAAAACAAAGAACAGCAAGAATCTCAGCCTTTTGGTCGCCCGTGATTGGATTAAAGATGTCAAGAAATTTGGCCACAGCATAGATCACTCCCCTTTGGTCGCCCGTGATGAGTTGTCTGCAAATCAATGTTTTTAATTTCCCTTCATTTAAGTGATACATCGTTTGGAGAGAAGACACAATTATTTCCCCCAAGTGTTGTACTGTTGACCAAAAAGATCTGAGTAGCTAAAAGATATAAAATACACTTGTTCGAGAGATGGATTCATGTTCTTTTCTCCCAAAAAAAAAAAAAAAAAAAAAACACACACACACATACACCTATTTGTATTGAGGGAGTGACTGTTGTACTTGTTCAAGTCGGAGTAGTGTTGTAATTTGTTTGATTTTGGAAGAAACTCGAGAGAGACAACTGGAATCAAGTATTTGTGTTTTGTAACAACATTTTGCTAGTTGTAATTTAAAGGGGTTTTTCTTTTCTTTACTCTTTTACGATGTTTTTGTTCTTGTCTATGTCTGAATTTCATGTTTGTTATTGTATTTGTCGTATGAGTGAGTAGATCTTGGGATGACGAAGTCATATTAGCATGAAGTGTGCATTTCATTGTTAGTAATCCATTTAATCATGAATTTCTAGTGATAGAACTTCACAAAAGTTAGGGAAATGTAGTGTAAGACATATCCTTACACCAGATCTTGATGGAAAATGTTGAGAAACAATTCTATTGGGTAGATCTAAGTTATTAGAACTGATTACTCCTGTTAATAGAGATATTATGAGAAAGTTTGCTGCATGTATTAGAGAATTTAAGGATAATAAAAGCTTCTATTGCAATTTTGAATTGTCTGTTCACTTAGAAGAGATTCTAATGGATACAATTAGGATTAGAATTGGTTTATTATGAGAATAATGACCATGAGTTAAGAATTCAGCAGATAAGTTATTAAAAGGATGAATTGTATTTGAATCATGTTAATATGATAGTATAACCCTGTTTTGTATCTTGATTTTAGGTGTTAAAGTCTTGTTCTATATGGTATTTTGGTGAAACTTTATAATTGGTATAGTTTAGTTATTAAGTATAGGTTTAATTCATTAAGATCCAATTAATTGATTGCTAGATAATAATCAAGAGGATGGGTAGTAGTACTTGCTGACGACCCTAAGGAATACAACCCTATAATCGATTCCTATACTACAATTGATAGGTGCACTTGCCTAGTGTTGACTAGATCATAGGAAGAATTTGGTTAAATTAATAACGAACTATCATAGAGCAACCACGGGATTTAAAAATAATGAATTCCCTAATCATGTTTACAAACTAAACGAAGCTCTTTATGATCTCAAGCAAGCTCCTAGAGCTTGCTATGAAAGACTCAATAGCTTCCTATTAAACAAAGGATTTTCTAGAGGAAAAATTGATACAACTCTATTTATCAAAAACAACAAGTCAAACACATCGATTGTGCAAATCTATGTGGATGACATTGTATTTAGATCTACAAATATGAGTCTTATAAATGAATTTGTTGATTCCATGAAAAATGAATTTGAAATGAGCATGATGGGAGAACTCGATTATTTTATAGGTCTTCAAATAAAGCAATCTAAAAATGGAAGCTCCGTCGGTCAATCTAAATATACCAAAGAACTCTTGAAAAGATTCAAAATGGTGATGAAAATGGAAAAAATGTTTGTGAAAAGCTCTATAAAGGTATGATAGATAACTTGTTATTTCTAATAGTTTCAGGACTTGATATCATGTTCTCGATGTGTGTATGTGCACGATTTCATTCTTGCCGAAAAAAATCACACTTAAGTGTAGTAAAATGCATACTTAAGTATCTTGCAGGCACTATTGAAATTGGCTTGTCGTATCCAAAGTTTACTTCTTTCAATCCAGTTAGATACTTTGATACAAATTTTGTTGGGTGCAAAGTTGATGGGAAAAAGCACAAGAGGCACATGCCATTTTTTGGAAACTCCTTAATATCGTGGTACTCAAAGAAGCAAAATTCAATACACTTTCAACTGCCGAAGCTGAGTATATAATTGTCAGTAGCTGTTGTACACAAGTTTTATGAATGAAATAAACTTTTCTAGATTATGGATTAAAATTTGAAAATTTTCCAATTCAATGTGATAACAAAAGTGCTATAAATTTAATAAAAAATCTAATCTAATACTCAAGAACCAAGCATATTGCAATTAGACATCATTTCATTAGAGATCATGGTGGAATTTGTTGATACAAATAATCAAATTGCTGATATTTTTATAAAACCTTTGAGTGAGGATCGTTTTTGCACTTTGTATAGAGAATTGGGAATGATCAAGTAAGATGAGTGCTAAATGTTATAGAGCTAAGTTGATATAGAACTTGTTTTTAGGCTAAACAAGCTATTGAATATCATACATGCATATAGACGATCTGTTTTGAGATGATCTATTGTTGTCTTCTGTAAGTCTACCATAGCAACTTGCTTATCGATATGTATGTCAAGGGCTCGACTTAAGACTTGTTAGCCTCTGTTTTACCTTAAGCTTACATTGACTTGCTGATGGATCAAAGATTGGCTCACTAGTTTATCCTTCGAAGGCTCAATCTGAGCCTCGATCGTCTTTGGCAAAATTTTTTAAAAATCTCTTCATACTAGCTCGCTGATATACCATGCACGAGCTCGCCGATACCTATTTTTCAACATGGATATATATACATTCTTCTTCTCTCTTATCTCTCTTTTGCACTCTCTCTCTCTCTCTCTCTCTCTAAGAACTCCCATCATCTTCTCTCTGCCTTTTTTTTTTTCCTCCTCTACTACGTTGCTCCACTTGTCTCCCTACCATCTCTTAACACCCATGCTTTCTATCTCTCTCTCTCTCTGCCCACTGCCTCTTCTCTCTCTATTGTTGTTTTCATCATGCCTCTACGAATTTCTCATGGCCATACACCAACTGCACCACCAACTTTTGATGGATTTCTCTTCCCATCTAGGAAGCATTTTATAGGTATGCCTTATTTGGAGATCTTCCTATAGATGTGGGTAGGAATTATAATGCAAGTATGTTACAATTCTTTTGAATTCCTCAAATGTATGGAGTTGCTTTAAATAACGTTATGAATATAATGTCGTATCTTGCTAAAGTTGATGAGGAGGCTTTTAGGCTATTATATTGTAATATGATTGATTATTTGGAGGATGATAGTAGTTTGTGTATTGGGATGGAAACTAGTTTTAATAGCTCAAGTTTTGTTACACCTCAATTGTATTCATATCTCTATGGTAGAAAACTTGAATCATCACATCATGATATTTGTAGCTTGATAGATGTAGATGACTCTAAGGTTAAAATTCCAAATTCTTTTGATGGAGCTCAGTATTATGAGAAGTTATTTAATGTATCTAATATGGGTCTAAATTGGCATGAACCGCGCAATCTATATTCTTTCCGTTTGTCTCTTAGGCGTTGGGTTCTTCATAAACAATTATGCTCCACACAAAGGACAACAAACTACAGTAACCTGACAAGATTTATGGCTTATGGTAGAGGAGATGAGATTCATTTTTTTGATATGATATATAAGACTTTTAAGAATGTAATTAATAAACCTATTTAGGTTGTTGTAAGAGGAAGTAGGTTGATCACACATCTGCTAAGGAGCAAAGGTGTAGAGTTCTATCCTGAGACTCGCCCTGTTCAGTTTCCTACTTTCTCTTTTAACACTATTAGTTCAAGGACCTGAAAAAGGCAAGATAGGAGATGGGTATGTAAGAAGCCTTTAGAGCTTTGGTTAGTGATGGTGCTATGCTTCCTAGTTTAGGTTTAAATACAGATTCTGATGATGATGAGCCTCCAACTCTACCTCTTGGTTCTTCAGCTCCTAGTTCCTCTATTTCCTCTCTTCAACAGCTTCAAGATCATATGGACTCCATAGTTCATATGGTAGAAAATCATATTTCTGATCTCCATTTTGATTTCCAGTTTTTCAACTCTAACATTCAAGGATTCATGGATTACTTCTACAGCATTCTATTCCGTCCACCTCCATCTAATGATCCTCTTACCTGATTCTCTTATCTGTTCTAGTTTTCTTACCTACACATTTATGTCCGTTTTATGCTTGGTACTCTATTTTTGGACATCTTTGTAACTTTTTGTATGGCTAATCTACCTCCCTTTTGCTTACTATCTTGTATCAATCTTTTTGATGAGGTCAAAGGAAGAGAAATAATGGTATCATTAATCTTATGTTCTTTTAGTATTCTTGATATACTCTTATTACAAAATTTTGGACACCCTCATCAAAATGGGGGAGATTCTTAAACTAAATTATCTTATATGTGATTTTGATGAGAGAAAATGTTATGTAAAGCTATTGTAAACACACTTCACTTGAATAAGGTTAATAATTTATATGGAAAAACATATATCAAGAAATCTGTGTTGTGTGTATATGTGCTTTGTTTTTGTGCTTATAGGAATTTCACCAGCAAGCCGATATATATTGGATCAGTAAGCCAATTCTGTAGAAGAAAGCAGATGTTGTGATGGAGTCCAAAATATAAAGCACTAAGAGGCAAAATTCAAGGCATGACAAGGAGCAAAGTTTGGACCAGTGAGCCGGTAGGAGCTTTCACCGTTAAGCTAGTGGGCTTTTAAATCGACCATTTTCGTGCATTTAACATTGTCATCTATTAGACATTATCGCCAACGAACTTTTTCACTTTTAAAGGCTATAAATACATGTTCCTTTGAAATATACGGATGACTTTAAAAGTGCTTTCATTTTGCAAACAAACAAATCAAGAATCGTCCCATTATTATTGTGCTCTTGTTCATTACTTTGTAAATTTCGAGTAAGAGAAATAAAATCAATTTTAGTGTTTTATTCTTATTTTGTAACTTTAAGAGAGCACTACAAAAAGAGAAGGAAATATTTTATTTCATAAGTGTTGTAACTTGTGGATTGCTCTATTTGAACCTTTGAATTTGGGGTCAATAGAGCACGTAAAGTCCTTTATTGGAGGCAATTGTGGGATCCTGGATAGTAGAAAGCAGGCCGAACTCCACGATAAATCTCAGCTTGATTTCTCCTTTCCTATCTCTTTTGCTTTCCTTTTTGTACCTTATTATTGTTATATTAGTTGTTATCAAATTTTAATTTAATTAATTGTGTGAAAAAAAATTTAAATTGTGAATTTAAGTCAAATACTTAATTAAACCTTGAGTATTTCCTCATACGTTTTCACTTGTTGGCTCGTTCCTTCGAGATAAGGACATTATTTATTGAACTGCCACTAAACAGTCTTTACTCCACTTTCTCAGGTATCTGCTTGCCACTTCTTCCACTTCATCAGGATAGAAATCACGTGTATACATAATTGGTTTTTATAAATGGCTGGGTAGGAAATGGTAAAGTAAAGTTAACTTTCCTAACTTGTTTCGCCCTGAAAAATGATTCCCTTGTACTTCCATGAAAGTTGATTGAAACTCTGCAAGTCTACAAGTATCAAAATTAGATTTGTTGGTTCTGGTTCTATTAACTAAAAAAATTCCACAAGTTAAGATATACATCTTTTTTCTAAAAGATTTGTTAAAAGTTTGTTTTAGGATTAGAAATGAATTATCAAAACCTAATTCGTGATTAGTTTGCCGTTCGATTAGGATTTAGTGGTAGTGTGAATTCCTAAATCAACTATGGTTTTAGAGTAATCATTCTTAGGTCAAACAGTCATAGTAGAAATTGTAGGGAGAAAATTATAGATAAGTTTATTATTCCAATTTATAATCCGATGTGGCTTTACTAGGGTATTTCTAAAATAACCTAAATAAATTAATTTATAAAAAATGGTAAAATTGTAATTTTATTCTTTAGAGAGAGGTAATTTTGTCCCTTCACAAAATTCAACAAACCCGTTGGATGAGAATGTATTTAAAGTTCTCTAAAGCAGTGTATTTTTTTTCTACATTACTGTTAGTTTATCTCCTTCCCTCCCAACCTATATCTACCGATTTTGAATTATCTCAAACGCAAATCCATGGTAATTTGACGTTCCTTTTGTCATTTTACCAATCCTGACAAGATGAATACATAGGTAATAAGATTTTGATGTTTAGGTGTTAAAATCAATGGCTCTTAGAGAGGATAATGCATTCTTGGAAATCCTTAAGAAGTTTCATAGTAAGCTTTTGCATTTTCTTAAAGAAAATGAGTCAGAAAATCTATCTTGATTCCAATAACTATCAATCTATGCATCAAGGTATAAAGACTGAAGGAATTTTTAAGAAGAGGAAGATTGAAGCGTTACAAGTAAGTATCGATGGAATTCTTGAACTTTCTTAAAAATCTTTATGCAGTTGGTGTTTTGACATGTAATAAATTAAGGGGCCTAAAAGAGTTAAATTAAAGGAAAAACATGAATTCTTTTTGTTTGGGCGCGTACGAACTAGAACATGACTCATGGTCAAGCTTGTGTTATGTTGTATCATGTTTCTATTTCAAACATGACTTTAACAGTATTTTGAACACAGCTTGTGACATGGTTCATGTTACATTGTGTTATACTTTTATTTTGTACACGTATTGTAACATAACCCATGTTCAAACCTATGCTATGTCATGTTATACTTCTGTTTCAAACATGACCTGGAATATGGCCCGTGTTCCAACTTATGTTAAGCTTTGTTTTGAACACGACCTTAAGCATGGCCATGTTCAAGCTATGTTTAGTACAACTTTTCCAAACTCACATTTTCTTCTAAAAAACAATTGAAACTTTTTCAATTTCGTCTTATAAGATATAATGTTATTCTAAGGCCCTAAAACCTAGATATTATTAAATTAATTGCCAAATGCTCAATTTAAATTAACATTTTACATTTCTTTAAAACACTTATAGTGATGCAAGGGCGGGAACAGTTCTAAATACTTTAAACATTTCAAAACTCAAGTTGGGGCATTTTAGAGTTCAAGATAGATTAACATTCCAGTCATGTTTATTACCTCATTTGCTAAATGTGATTTCTTAGTTAGTTAAATTAATGAACTTGAGGAATACTTAGCCTAATAAATATATTTTGTGTGTGCTTGGCTATGCTTAATGGACAAGGAGTACCGATGATAATAATGTAGCACATTAATGATCTTTGTGTAACGTTTTCCTTGCATGGAGTTGCACCTAAAGATGATTATGAGTAGACTAGGTTTCAGGCTCATGGATACTGGGGAGTACCTACCATCTTACATGTACATATTATATATAAGTATGTTTAGTATACTAAGTTATCCCTATGTTGATTGTCCGGCTTAAATTGAAAGATAACAAAATGATTGATTATTGCATTAGTTATATGTCTGCATGTGAATATCTTGAAGTTTGATCATGTGCTTGTGCTTGTGGTAGTATTATACTGGGCTTTGGCTCACCCTTTCTTATTTTTTCAAGTATAGGTGATAATCAAGTAGTGTTTGATCTTTCTAGTTACAATGTGGTGGTTGATTATAAGGATGATGCTAGTGGAGACGACAATCCAGTCAATAATTAGAATAGTTTACTTCTTTGGAGACAAAGACTCTTCATATGTTTTTTAGTATAATATAGATGCTTGTTACTAATATGTTAGTATAGGGGACATACCTAATTATTTTTATCTATGTGGTAGTCTATGATATGTCTGATGGACACTCTTCTGAGCCATCTCTAAATTGTTAGACATAATGTTTCAGTGTGGTATTAGTTTGGTTATATATGTAGATTTCATGTTGTAAAACTCAGCAGCACCTAGTTATATATGTGTAATCTAGAGTTAATGATGACATTCATAGTGGTTTAATAGCATGTTCCAAGCTTAGTGTGTCTATAATAAATATAGAGGTTTTAAAATAATTTTAATTTTAGGGCATTACAATTTCTCTTTTTCATCCAATCAGGTTCTCGAGAAACTTCTATCCCATTTATTTTTTTTTTTTTTGTTACTTGTTTCATAAATGTTATTAGATTATGTTTCTATTATGAACTCAATTAATCTCTAATTTAGCATATATAACTTTATCCATGTATGTATTTTATATCATGAAAAGGTGGGTGTTTCAACTTAATTGTGTGATATTTAAAATTGTAAGTAAGGCTTCGCTTCTGAGATTTAAAATTTCATGACTCATTCATAAAAATCTCAAAATTTTAAGGACTTCTAGGGTTTAAAAAAGAAAGAGGGCAATACATACATCACTATACTACATCTAACGTTTTATAGTGCCTTTCTCATATGTAGTATTCTAAATATATATATTCATATTTATATTTATATCTATATCTTTTCAAGCTATATCTTCTATCCTGGACGTTGAATGAAGAAATTTAGAGAAGAAAAATAAATTAAGGTGCGGAATGCGGAGCTTACGCAATTTTTTTATTTATGATAGTTGTTTTATGTTCATAAAAAAGGTTTGTTTTTGGGTTAGAAAAATATAACGTTTTAATAAAAAATAAAAAAATACTATAGAGTTGAAAATAAGCTTAAGAATATGCAATTTTAACTCATATCTCTAAGAAATATGTCCAACATAATTATATTTAACTTATCTCTTATAGAAACTAATTTAAAACAATTATACATCTCTTCCAAGGTACGACGAATTCAATACATAACTTGTCCTTTCAGTCTAACCTCCATTAATAAACCTCTCAGCTTCCAAAAAAAAAAAAATTGATAAAAAATCCAAAAGTACAAACTTCTAAAAGAAAAATAGCCCCTTACAGGTCATAAATAGCATTTTCCGAGGTCGAAATGAATTCAACTATGTTTGCCTGATTGCATTGTTATAGGATCCAAAAATCATTTCTTGAAATGATGTAATGAGTTTCATAACTTGCCCTTGATAAAAAGTCACGTCTGTTTTAACTGTTGAATTAAGAAAAAAAAAAACCATTTAAAAAAAATACATAAATATGCCTGATGAAAAAATAAATAAATAAAATAAGTAAATTGACCTCGTCTTTTCAAGGGATGAAGTCATAAGTGAATAACCTCCTTTCTTGAAGAGACGAGATCAATGTATTTTGTACTGACTTCGTCCGTTGAAGAGACAAAATTGAAGATGACAGATTCAATCTCATCTCTTCAAGAGATGAGGTTAGTGCCAAATACAGTGACCTCGTCTTTTGAAGAAACGAGATCGGTCACTAATGATCTCGTCTCTTCAAAAGACGAGATCAACTTGCCTATTTTTAATATTATTTTTATCTTAGTGGTATTTTTATAATTATTTTTTAAAAAATCAATATTATTTTTCTTTTCTCTTTAATTGTTATCATAAATCGGATTATTTTCTATTTATTTTTTCAGCATTTTTATAATTTTTTATTATCTCCTTTCGTTTTTTTTTTTTAAGAAATAAAAGGGGTGGGTAGACATCGGCACGGTTCGGGTCGGTTCCAGACCCGAATCGAAACCGTCGGTTCACGGTTCTACATTTCGTAGAACCGGAACCGCCAGAGCCGGGACGGTTCACGGTTCCAAGAAACTGCCGATTCTGGCGGTTTCGGTTCCGGTTCCGATTCCACCAGAACTTTTTTTTTTGAGAAAAAATGAAGAAAACAAAAACCCTACCCGAAAAAGGATAATTTATTGTAAAGTAAAATATAAAATTATGATATTTCCATACAAAGTATGTAATTGATCGAAATTTTTTTTGTTTAATAATTTTCCATATTATAATTTTGACGTATTGCTACAGAATCTTTCATACGTTAATAAAAATTAACAATATATATATATATATATTCAGGGAAGAAGGACACAATAATCTGTTATTATTTTATTTTTATTTTTTCAGCATTGAATAATATGTTCAACTACTTTAAAGATAGAAAGATACTTTGCTTTTATGTCGGAGACTGTTTCATACCATACACCGAATAGGTATAAAAAGGTCCTTTTTTTAATTATTTTTTTAGGATTATTTATAAAAATCTGATCCATATATTAATCAATTTGTAAATATATAATTTATGTTATTTTTTAATAAATATATAATCCGGTTTCATACAAAAAAGTGAATATTATTTTACAATTTTAAAATGATAAATATCAATAATCTTTTGATCATAAAAATTATATTTACAAGTTTTTTACCAAGCCGCACGTGCCCACGGAATTTGCAGGTTTGAAAATTTAAAAATAAAGATAGTCTTTTCCCTGTATTTGCAGGTTTGTTTTGCTTTTTTTTTTTTTAATTCAAATATTTGGCGGGTTGGAACCATCGGTTCCGGGTTTGGAATAGCGGTTCTGGACCCGATTGGAACCGCCGGTTCCATCACGCCTAACCGCTTGGACCCGCCAGTTCCGGCAGGTCCTTGGACGGTTCGAAACAGTCACCGACGGGTCATTTTGAGGTCAGGAACTGCCGATGACGGTTCGAAATGGTTCGCGGTTCGAAATCACTCCGTGGTGATGTGTAGGGTGGGGGAGGCATTCGCAAGAAATTGGTTTAAATTATTCAATTATTTATAATGGAGGAGTGCCTTGTAGTTGTAGGTACAAACAAGGTACAGATTTGATGGAAAATCAACTTTCATGGACGTGCAATGGACATAGCCTCTTAGGCAGACACAGATAGACCAATTATTTTGCCAACATGTAACGGTGGTACTACGGAATTGTTTTTGGGGCGAAACAAATCAGGAAAGTCAACTTCTCTTTGCCATTTGTATAACCAATTATGTCTATATCTATGTGCTTTCCATCCACTCCTATTTTTATTTTACTCATCCGTTTTTTTCTTCATGTAAAACTTTTATGTTGATTATCGTTGCTCCTGGTATAAATTTAAAAAAAAAAAAGAAAAAGAAAGAAAGCTAAAAGCAGTCCGATTCGGACTAATATAAATATTTTTCTATCTTACTTTTTATTTTATTGTAGCAATCCATTGCTAGCACAAAATAAAATTTGAATGAAAAACAAAAAAAACGTAAAGCACATATATGGTAACCTTTAGGGGGAAAAAAGAAAATATTAAAATCATTATTTTTCCCTTCCTAGAATTATTTACATAAGTTAATTATATTTTAGTTGAGTTAAGAAACAAATATTTTAATAAAAAATTACAAAAATATTATTAAGTAAAAAATAATCCTATAATTAATCAAGTTAAACTTATCATTAAGTATAATACAATTATGCTTACTAGATGAATTCAATAAAACCCATATGTTTCTCTAATTGCCATTGATGAAACTCGGAGCTCCTATACCAAAATTAAAAAACAAAATTATAAGAAAATCCAAAATTATAAATTCCAATAACATAATATCCCCTTGTAAAGTTCTCCTAGGATCGGATTCGAACCAAGACCGATCCGGACCGCCACCGAGGGCTTGCGAGGGAGAACCACCCCGATAGGCGGTTTTGAATTGGCTGGACCTGCCGGGGTGGCTGGTCCTTGCCGGTTCGCTATATAGGACCCGCCAAAACTGACGGGTCCAAACCATTTGACTAAAAAAAAAAGGGTTTTTAGTGACTAATTAAGAAATTTTTGCTTAAGAAATAAGTGCAACATAATAAGCTTTTTTTTTTCCACACATTGTATTTGCGTTAGGTAACTAAAATTTTGTAGTGGGATTTAAAAAAAAAATTCATACCAATTCGAAACCTTGGGACCTACTCAGTGCACTTGTGGATCCACGGTTCGTACAAGCCTATATTATAGACAAGATGGTTCCAAATTCGTAAAAAGTGGAATCGGACCCGGCAGTTCAGGTCACAATTTGGACCCAAACCGAAACCGCGAGACATCTAGCCCGTTACTAGCCCCAAACAGCACCTTTTGAGGTTGAGACTACCTCAACTAAAAAAATTAGTCCTTGAAATGGTGTATTAGGTTTCATAATTCCTTTCGGATAAAAAATTAAGCTTATTCAAGCAGTTATATATTGAGAAATTATTTATTTTTAGATTATTTTTTATATACTATTTATCTCACTAATCCATATAATCAAATCTAATCTCATTCATATCGGATTGGGAAGGAAGAAGATAAGTTTTGTTTATTATTATAATAGGCAAGTTGTTAAAAAAAATTTACAATTCTTGGGAAATGCCCCTGTCTCTATGGATTCGAGACTCAAATAGACAAACGTTTCAAACAATGGAAATTATTCTAATCTCTAGAGGCAGCATTTCTAAGGAACATGTTTTTAAAACAATAGGTTTAGCCTAACGATGTTTCGTACAAATCTAGGAAGCACTTTCTTCTTTAAATTTCTTGTCTGTCATCGCGATAATTCATGCATATAGGCCCTAAAAATATTGTTTTATCCAATTTTGGATGGGTAGTGGACTCGCTATAAAAATACTAAAAAATGTTAAGTTATGATACGTACTACAAAAGCTTAAATAAATAATTTCTCATTATATAGATCTTTTTTGAACTGTTAAATGATCAGATTACATAAAAATATTGAAATTCAAATCTTAATTTAGGAGGGTATTAATTGTTTATAAATAAAACTAAAGTTTTTTATTATTATTTTTCCCATAAAAAGAATTCTTATTCAAATACTTATAAGACGTACATAGTTCATGGAGACCACCGCCTTAAGATGTCTCAGGCGGCCTTAATATATCGGCGAGAAAAAGAAACTTCAAGAGAGCGTATGAAAGATTTTTATCCCAAAAAATAGATACACGTACCTTTTATTTCTTTTTCTCTTTTTCTCTTTTTTTTCCTTGAGCGGTAGCCTAATCAGAACTAATATTAACTTCCTTGTATATTAAGTTAAACGAAATGCAATAAAACAAAGATAACATAGAACAAATATCATCAATATCGATTAGAGCTATAAAGATATCAAGCTATTTAAACTCGGCATGACTTAAATTTATTTAGTTAACAAGCTAAGCTCGAACTAAAAGTAAAACTCGTTTATCCAAACTAGCCAAATTAAAACTTCAATCTAGGCTTATGACTAATCTCATTTAGGCTTATGGATAGACTTGATAAACAAGCTCATTTATTTAAACGAAAAAAATTAATTTCTAAATAATATATATACATATATAACTTAACATTTGTTCATTATTTATCATCTATTTATTTTCTACATTTAGTTTCTTAGATGTTGTGTTATCTTAAAAATCTAGTTTATTTAGACAAGCGGAGCTCGAACCTAAATTTTATGCTCGACAAAAAAACTCAACTTGAGCTCAAATTCGATAATTTTCAAACATGTTAAACCCAACCTTCGAAAGCTCAGCTCAATTTACCTCAACTCGTCTACAATCATAATAATGAGCTTAATTTTCCAAATAGGCTTACTTCCTTTCAATATGTTAGATAACTTGGTTAAATCTGTCTCACCAAGCTAGCTTGCTTCGATCAAATTGTTAGAAAACTTGGTTGAATCTGTCCCACAAGCCACCTTATTCCAAGCTTTATCTACTACTATCTACACACCCATTTTAGCAACAAATGCTTTGACAAAATCAACTCTATTTGCTTCAATGTGCATTGCTATATCTCTCCAAAAGTATCCATGGCAATCTCAAGCAATGATACTAATTCCTGCTCTGTCTTCTTCTATGCCAAATGCACCATCATTATTAACTTTTATCACTTCTTCAACTAGTGTCTTCCAAAATGTTTCTAATTAGCTTCCCTAATTCCCATTAGGTAAAGATTTTGTCATGGTAGGAAAGTTTTGAATTCGAAAAAAGAAGATCTAAAGAGCTTAGATACTTCACATGGATTTGGATAGAGGAATTCAAACATACGCTCACATCTTACTTTCCATATACTCAAAATTATTACAACAATCTTTGCAAAAATTGGTTTATGCTCCTCTTTTTTTTTTTTTTTTGGCACATTTCATGTCACAAAATCCATTTATCAATTGTAGATATACTTCTTTCATCAAAGCACAACTCTAAATATTCAAACCAAACAGCTCTTGTTCATTCACAAATAAAGAACATGTGTTTAATAGTTTCCTCTCTTTCATAAAAATTACACCATAAATTTGGAGATTTTTACTCTTATACGGATTGCTATTGGTTATCACATTCTTACAACCTTACCACACCACAGTTGATCTTGCCATTTAAGCATGCTGCCAATGTTCCATATAAACCCCCACTCTTTCATCAACTACACAGGAATGTGAGAAAGAGTCTCCAATTGCTTTGTTGCATTTCTCATATTTAAAATTATATCATAGCTTAACAAAATATGATCCAAATCCTTCTAAAGATTATGCAAATCTATCTTGTTCTTCCTTCTTTACCAAGGGAAGATTGCTTCTACTCCAAAAAAACCATGAATTTTTCAAATATCTTCGCATTTTTCATGCACATCTTTCAGTTCATGGATTGTCATAATCTCATTTCCATGTTTAGTAGGATCAAAGACAATGTGATTCCATGACCAGCATGGTATCGATTGTTTATAAACACTTTAACTAATGTTTCTTCACCCATTTGCCACAAGCACTCTTGTTCCATTAATTTCTTGAAAATCAAAACGCTTTGCCATAATAATGGGGCTTGACTCCCTATCCTCACTTCCATGATACCAAAATGTGGAAAATAAATTCCTTTACTAAGAAAGTTTGCCAAGAATCGCATCATTAAAATCTTTTAAGTCACAAAATCCTAAACCCCATTGCACTTCAAAGAAAGATAGGTTACCACATTTTATTTAATGTATTTTGTTCTCTTTGCTATCATCATCCCACCAAAATTTAGACAATTTGGAAGAAATCTCTTTACACTATTTTTTAGTAAATTTAAAAATCGCCATAGAATATGTTAGGACTGCAAAGGCAATCACTGCAATCAATTTGTATAAATTAGAATATTACTATGTACACTATTTTTTAGGGGATTTGAAAATTGCCATAAAATATGTTAGGACTATAGAGGCATTCAGTTCAATCAATACTCTCTCTCTCTCTCTCTCTCTGTATCTATATATATATATATATATAATTGTTCCCACTTTTTTTTTTCACAAATGCAGAGCGGGTGCATCATCTGCTAATAACATATTATTGAAAGGCAAAAGGTATCACTTTCATGACTTAGCTGCAAAAATTACATTTCTAGAGTGAAAAAGTAAAAATCACAAACAAATATAGTAATCTTTTTAACATTAACAATGAAATACTATATATCATCATTGCACGAGCGCATAGATTACCATCTTTACTCTCATCCATAACAACATAAGGCTAAAATTTTTTATAATAATTGTTGTTGTTTGTTTTTTTTTTTTTTTCAAAATATGATATTTTCTTTATCTTATTTTCTTCATGTAAGTTTAGCTTTATGACTGCCTTCTTATATTACTTCACATATCAAATATGAGGAACACTAAATGATAAAATATTTTATATTTTACATAATCAAATATATAACATCATCTAACTTTTATAAAATACCATATAGATATAATATAAATATAAATTATATTTAACATGATTTTTAATCTATATGGTAATCGTATTATAATTTACAAATAAAGTTTTCATATATGCCCCACATAATATATTATATACAAAATACTAAATTCGTAGAATATATGACATCTAGACCAACAAGCATTGTATTGTGTATTTTAATTAAGCAATAAGTAATTGTGTCCTGTGACTTTAATATATATATCTAATTAAAAATGATAACCGGATATATTATTTTCACTTATAGTCTTTTTTTATCTATTGGTCATAGAAAATTAATAATTAAAATTGAATCATGTAAAAAAAGTCATTCTTCAAGAAGATTGCAATCAAATCCCTCACAACCTATACTAGGAAGCGAATATAATGAAATAGACATCAAACAAAAGTAGCAAGAGTCAATAAAGAAAGCCTAGAAATTCCAACTATTGAGCTTGATCCAAGATTGTGATGTCAAATATGGGATATAGCGAAGAATATACTAAGAGATGGGATGGATGATGTCTTTCGAGTGGATTGCCTTTTGATTTATATGAATAGAAGTATTGCTAAAAAATTTGATTATTTCTTTTTTAATTTTATGATTGTACTTTTTCCATTGTATAATAATAACATTAAAGTGACTTTGATGATATTGTTTATGTCGCCCTTTCCTTCAGTATTTTAATTCTATATGCATGTAAGGTTTTTGTTTTTCCCTTTAATTTGATAATTGTACATTTTCCTTTATATAATAATAACATGGAAGTGGCTTCGATCAAAAGAACTTTGTAAATTGTCTATCTCCCATTCTTTATACCTATATCGGTCATATCAACACAATCTACTATAATATGATTTTGGTGACTTGAAATATGTCTTTTAAGTAAAATAATATAAAAGTTGCAATACTAAATATTTATAAAGAATTATAACTCGTCTAAATCATAAAGTAGTTAATTTAAAAATACAAAAAGAATAACATCTTATATAAAACTAGTATTTACATGACTTAGTGTAAATAACATAATTATGAATATTTATGAGGAGTTGTAATTACCCTAACTTAAATAATATTTAATATAAAATTGTATAAAGATTAAGAGTCAATGGATCTATGGTGGGTAGAATATAAAGTCTTACTTATATCCCACCCTATAAGGGTATGAATTTTTGCATCCGAAATCTACCTTATAACATCTTATACCCAATGTATAATTTTTCTTTTTCAAAATTTTTTACTAAAAACCAGATAATGCTTAAGAAGACAAAAAATACATATATTTTTTTTCTTTTTCAAATTTCAAGTTTATTATCACAATATATGTAATATGCAAAACTACCTTATTTTTATACAAAGTTAATGTCCCAAATGAAATATCAGCTTTAGCAAAGTATACAATTAGGTACTTAAATTTTAAAATTGACTAATTTAATACCTGAAAAAAATTTATGCTCGTCAATGGTACCTCTGTCAAATTAATCACCAACGTCATCCCACCATTTTTAACTAACATGACGAAAGTGTTATTGACATATATGAAAAGTTCTTTTAAATACAAATGATCAATTTCAATATTTCGGTACCGTTTGCAACATTTACCCTTTTATATATTAATTGTAAGTAACTTATGAAAAGAAATTTTAAAAAATATTTTTTTGTCATCACAAATTCTATAATATGCATAATTTTATTATGTATTTGTAAAGTGTCAGTTTGATAATTGGACTTGGAGCCCAATTTAATGCTAAGAACTAGTCTTTTGGTCTAATGACAAGGTCTAAAAAATGAGGTTTAATAAAGGATGTTGTAGGAAGATTCGATTTGGTAGGATGGAACAAGAATCACTTGACCAGTTTATTGTGCTCTCAACCTAATTTGGTTTTTTCGTGTATGAAAAATAAACTCCAAAAATATCTTTATGGACTAGTTTGAGCTTTGCTTGGCTAAATTAGGGCTTATATAGAATAACATAAGTCTGAAACCATGTTATATTAAATATGAGCTATTTCAATAGAAAAATGGGTTTCTCTCATATAATAAAACCTCTTGTTCTCTTCTTGGCCAACATTTAAAGCCAAGGCCATGTGTAGGAAAGAAGGGATAGTTCTAGCTGTTGGATCCACGAAAGAGCTTTATCGGTTGTGAACGACACTCTATCTCAACCATCCATCCTGAAGCTATCTAACACCTACTATCAGCTTCCAATATCTATAGATAATAGGCTTCTCTTCTTATTTGGGGTGATCCCTACGTATTACTAAGATTAAGAACAATACAGAAACTCTGATGGAATCTCTTTAAAAAAGATTAAAGCATCTATTTTGCGAAGAACGAGTCAAGAACTATTGAATCTACTTGATTTAATCCTTTACCATACTCGTGTGTTTGAAAAATCAAATTTGCTTGTTCCTCCTTCCATGCCTCTATTTACAACATCTATACATGTGTCATTGGTTTAAAACTCCTGTCAGTTCGACTGATATACTTATCACATGTGATCAGTTACTTGCAAAAATCCCACCATGTAATATTAAAGTTGAAATCTAGAGCAAGCACCCGTAGGACTTGATCTCATAATTTTAACAAAATTGTACATCATTTAGTAAATTTTAACATAAAAAACTTTGGATGCATCTTTATATTAGTTAGCCTTGAAAGAATAAATAACACTTTTGTAGAAACTTCTGTGATCCTATTAAACAGGATCGTTCAATCAATCATCTTACCATTAAATTAATATAGTAATTGTTATATTAATTATTTTAGAGTTGTGATCACGATTGGATATAAATTTGAGTTGTTAATTGGTCGATGTGATAAGTCCTATTAAAATTAATAACGATACTATAAAATTTTTCCGTTTCTATATAAATTTGATGTTTAAATATATATAATCAAAGTTTTTCCAAAATAAAAATTATACTCATTTCTATGATAAATTATTACAAGTCATTCTAAATAAAAATTTCATAAAAGGTAACTTACAGTGATAATCTTAAACAGAAGTGATCACAAAATGGAAAACAGGGTATTGTCATTTATTTATATTATCTTATAATTTTTTAATAGAGTTTTTATTTCAGAGTAGATACAAAGATCCTACAACCCATAACCTATATATTACTGAGTAGAAGTTTTTGGGTGGATACATATATGAAGATCCCATATTCATACTCTATCTTGTGGCTTGTAAGAACAAATTATAGAAAAACTATACCCATACTCTATCTTGTGGCCGGCCATACCCATGCGAACCATACACAGTCTAGCATATGGGTACCTTAATGACTAGGTTATCCACCTACCTCTAATAAAGATCATAATGCATATATAAAATTAACAGTATAAATTAAATTATAGTAATTATATTTAATACAATTTATAATATTTTTTGATAATGTATAATTCTTTTTTCCCATCACACACATATATATATACACACACACCAAATTACGCCGGGGGTTTGTGAAGTTGGGTTAATTCTATATGGTTGTTGCTGGATAAGTGACATTAATAAACCAAAAACATGCTTAACATGTTTCCTTCACTGTCTAATTAATTCCAATAACCAAATTAATTAAATAACGACCTGGTTTAACACCACCCCGCCACCACCAGACAGACACTACACCTGCATCAATTCCTAATAATACAACAGCAGCAATAATAATAATAATAATAATTATTATTATTATTATTATTATATCATTATAAAACCCAACAACTTGAATGGACAGTCTGGCTTACGTTCATCCTACATGGATTTATCCTCCCACTTCTCTTAGGACAAACCAACAAATTCCATTATTAATATGACAGCCATTAGTTAGTGTATTGCTGTAAGTTATATGTATATAAGAAAATGAAATGCAACAGCTACATCACATCACAAAAATGATGTCGTTTTGCACTATCCACATTTGATGGATGCTTGCTCACAAGTCACAAAGTCACACACACATCTACAGTTGGAACCTGTACTCATTAGTGGCAGTGTCACCACCTCCACCCTCCACCAGTTCCACCACCCCCTCAAAACCAACTCCCCACCAGCTCCACCTCAAAAATTATACATCATTTGTCTCTTTAAGAACTTTGAAAAAGCAGCTCTCTCTCTCTCTCTCTCTCTCTATCTCTCTTTCTTGAAAACAACATTTGAAAAAAAAGGAGAAGAAAAGAGAGAGAGACCCTTAACCCATTTTCACATAAACTCTCATAAAGCAGACAGCTTTGCTCCCTCTCTTTCGCTCTCTTTCTCCATCCCAAATCAACAAAAGCCGCTGTAAAAAATACACACATTCTTTCTTTGTCCCTTGCAAAACCAACAATTACCCAGAATTCATTTAGCAATCTTTATTTGAGAAAAAACACGTAAAGGAGACAGCTTTTTACCAATTCAACGAAAACCCAGAAGCCATTTACTCTCTTTAGCATAAAAACATCATAAAGGAGGTACCTTTTCATTTCTATCCACTGAGACTCAGAAATGGTTTTTCCTATAGACTCCTTGCATGCAGTTTCAAACCAAGATAGATCGGTCCACTTCAATGACTGTACGGACGACCAATCACCGGACATTGGTCAGTACGATGAGTTCCCTCCTGCTAGTAGTATCATAGGAGAAGGATTCTCAACATACTCAAAGCCCATTGTTGTATTGGATTTTATATGGAATTTATCGTTTATTGTGGTGGCAGTGGTTGTGCTGTTGTCCACATTTAAGGAGAGACCTTCCACTCCGTTGAGGGTTTGGATTTTTGGGTATGCTTTGCAGTGTTTGTTTCATGTGGGGTTTGTGTACATTGAGTACAGGAAGAGGAATTCTGGGTTCTCTTACTTGACAACTATGACTCAAAGCAGGTAGATTTATAATATTTTTGTAGTTTGGTTATTTTAGCGTTTTCTGGGCACTTGATTAATAACATCCCTAATAAGGAATTTTTGTAATTTTCTCATGCATTCATCACACATTTCACAAGATAGACAAACGCATACTTGCATCCTAGACAGGTTTCTGGTACACTGGTTTGCAAAAGATTTTGTTGTTTATGCGAATCACACCGGTTTTACTCGTAGATAGAATTGGTTGTCTTACAGACTTCTTTGTCTCCAAAAATAAAAAATAAAATAAGTGGAGTTTATGATGTTTTTGTTAAAGTTAAGAACTTTTACGTTTGTCATTTGTTATGTGATGGTTGTATTGCATGCATTGATCTGTCTTGAAGGTTGATTGTGAAAAAGAAAGAGGGTTGATACTCACTGGTAATGTTTGGTTGCAAGAATTGCATAACATAATGAGACTCAACAACACAATACAAGAACTGGATAGGAGAATTCTGTTATAATATGTTTGGTATGTACAGTATTGGATGAAATTGGGTAAAATTCTTATTAAGAAACTTGACTTTTGTCCTGCTCTAATATTTTTATACCATAAAATATAAAGGATATTTATCCAGTCTCAACTACATTTTATGAACCATTTTATAAACCAAATTTGGGACAATGATCTTTATCCAGTCCAGTACCATAAAAAATTATGCAACCAAACGTTACTACAAAGTAGGATAGCTAGGGTGCAGAGGAAGACAGGTCATGCAACGAGAAAATAGGATTTTCTTTTATTTATTTTTTACTTTTTTAACTGAATGAGTAAGAAAATGGACAAAATTAACCAATCACAGGGGTTATGCAATTTCAGTACTTTGGTTTTAATTCCTTCACGGATATAACTGCTATAGGTGGTCCTATACTGAATAAATGAGTGTCCTTTTTAGATGGAAATTTTCAATTTGAAAATGAGTTTAGTTTCATGGCTATGAATTGTTGTATTCAGGGCCAACTGTTGGTGTATTTTAATTATACAACCACAGATAATAAAAATAGATTTAGTCAATTTTTGGAAGCTCAACTTTTGCATGTGGGGAATCAAATTATCACTACCTTACAGCTTAAATGCAGTAGGACAGGATTGATATTCAAGTTGTTCATGACATTAATGCATTCTCATCAAGGATTTGAAGCCTCATCCTTGTAGCAGAATATGACAGTAATGCAGCAGCTGGAAGATGGGGAAAGGAGAAAATAGGGTGTGGCAAGTGAGTGAATGTTTTAGTTCTGCTTCATTTGAAAAAGAAGGATATAAGGTACTACATCATTCCAAACTATTTATGGTCCTTGTTAGCTTTCTGAGGTTATGAATTCAATTCCAGCCTCACTTCCTTGCCTACAGGGGGAAAAAGGAAAAGAAGTAAATTTTTGTTTGGAATCAAATTATGCTATTTGTATCCCATTTTACATTCAATTCAAACAGAGAGATGAATTGATGTACTTTTTATTGGATTTGAGTCTGTTGGGATTGGCAGGACTCAACCTGTGGCTTCCACCTTGACAAAGGGGCATCGATCATAGGGTGTTGTTTCTTTACTATGAAGAGTTGTCCTTTGGATTGGCATGTCTATTAGTGGCTTTTCAACATTTAATAGGAGAAAATGATAGAGAGCATATCTTGATTGGAAAAGTTGATTGTTCACTGTACAAACATTTGAAGAAATTCTTCTCCTTTGTATCTATATCATGAAAGAGGGAAAATTAATGTCACTATTGATGAGATAAGTTATTTGTTCACCTTACTTCCACGATCTTCAATGTGCAAATATGGTAATCAGAATAGTGAAATTCACAAGGTTCTGGTACTGTTAGAAAAATTGGGAACGGAATGACATGGATGATTCAAACAAACTTGGGGGTTTCTACTACTGTTAAAAATTGGCTGATATAGTGTTGAAATCAGAGAAATTGGCATCCTTCCTTTCAAAGGCGGTATGCTGATTCTTGGCTACAAAATCCCTACATGTCATGGAAATGCTTGAAACAGTTGGGAGTGGTCAAGTTCTTTGCAAGGATAATTAGGTGATTGGTCTATTTTTTGGTGCTACGTGAAGAATGAGGGATTGAAAATGTAGCACATTTTGCGGGAGGAGTGTGATAGTACTGAAAAATGAGATTCAAAATTACATTCTTCAGTAGGATTCATTGAAAGTTTCCTCATTTTTTCCTTTTTTGATAATTTGTCTTTAAAACTTCAGTCATTGTAGTGCACTTTTCCACTGCCAGGTCATGATCAATGGTAATGCCAGGAAGTTTTATGATTGAGCAATAAGAGCCCCCATGCATGCATGAAGAATAAGGGATTGAAAATGTAGCAAATTTTGCGGGAGGAGTGTGATAGTACTGAAAAATGAGATTTAAAATTACATTCTTCAGTAGGATTCTTTGAAAGTTTCCTCATTTTTTCCTTCTTGATAATTTGTATTTAAAACTTCAGTCATTGTAGTGCACTTTTCCACCATCAGGTCATGATCAATAGTAATGCCAGGAAGTTTTATGATTGAGCAATAAGAACCCACATTCATAGATTTTGACGTTTGTCCAGGGCTACAGAATTTTTTGTGGCTGCACATCCCAACAACCCTGCATCTGGTTAGTTAAGCTGGCATGAATCATCCCTAGATTTGGATTCACCACTCTTGGATTTTGAAATTTGAAGTCTGACCACTGCTATGGAACTTCTTATAACTGGACATCCTAATCCAACTAACCTTATTTAGATACACTGGTCTAAAGTGAGCTTGAATTCAGATGTTTCCTTCTCTGAGCCCATTTGACATGTGGAGGTAATCTGCAAATAAATTAGTGGACATGTCGGATGGGAAGCTGAATTTGCTCAGGTTAGTGCAACTAATAGGGTTTAGATCATAACTATTTCCTTTTATAGATGGATTTGATCTGTTGTAGGTCTACTTTTCACCCTGTTAACTTGACTGGTAGTGATCAGATGGCTCTTGGTTGATGTCCTAGTCCACATTAAAATGAACACTCTTTTCAGATGGGTTTGTTGTGGTTCCACATATTACTAGCTTATGAATATCTTTCTGTCATAACATTGCAGACTATACTCTTACTTTTAAATTGATTGGGAAGATGAAAAAGATATCACAAGTCAACACCCTAAGTACCCCTACATATGCTAGATTCTTTTGCAACATTTGCTCCTTTACTTTTACTTTATTGTGCCCATCCAAAATAGAATAACTCAGTTTTAAAGAAAACAATGTCATGGAGTTGACCCTGAGTCACTTGACCTTAAATGGTTTTATGAACTGATGTTGCAGAATGCTCAAGAGACTGGAGTCTGCAAATACAATCATATCTTCCATATGGTGGGTGTTTGGGTTTTACTGGATCGTTGTGGGTGGACAAGCACTTCTGCAGGATTCTCCTCGTCTCTACTGGTAAGAGACTGTTTTAAATTGTGTATGTTGCTGTTTGTTGGCCGTAAAGTAAAAGTATGCTGTACTTATCAGTTGATATCAAATGAACAAAACGTACTTGTAAACTCCTCGGGCTTGACTCAATATTTAATTAAATGTGATTGAACGATCATCTAGTTGAGCGCAAGCTCTAGCTACTCGAGTAATTTATCAAGTTGAATTGAAGTTTCATTATATCTAACTCAACAAGTTCGCAAAGCTAATTGAGCTAGAATCGAGCTTGAATGTAAGTTGAGTTCGAGTTGGGCTTGAGCATGAATTTTATTTCACTTTGAGCATCAAGCCTAATAGAGCATACTTAAGTTGAGCTTGAGCTTATGGGTACCATTTCTTGTCAAGTGTGAGATCAATGCATGTTATCAACTAATTTAAACCCTTAGCTCTTGATTTTCCATTCCTGAATCAACTGAGATCTGGATACATGTGAGAAGCACAAGATTGTAATGGCAATGAACCTTGTGAACATGATAGTCTACAGTTGTGATATGGTATTATTTTGTGGCCAAAGAAAACTGATTTATTTCCTTGCACCAATGGCAGGTTAACAGTCGTCTTTTTAGCTTTTGATGTGTTCTTTGTGGTCTTCTGCATCGGAATGGCATGTGTTGTCTTTTTGGCTCTCTTTTGCTGTATTCCCATTTTGGCCATTGCTTATGCTGTCGCACCTCCAGAAGGAGCTTCTCCAGATACTATTAGGAGTCTACCGAAGTTCAGATACCGTGCAGCCAATTCCCAGGGCACTTTTGATGATCTCGAGAAGCAGGGAGTTGCAAGGGCTTCTTGTAGACTAAGCAACAACGGTTCTTGCGAGGATCTTTTTCTTCATTCAGATAATTCTGTAAGTCTTCTTCTTTCTCTTTTTTTTTTTTTTTTTTTTTTGGGTCCTTCTGATTCAGTAAGTATTTGCAGTTTACACCTTTGTTTTGAAATTCCATTGAATCACCTTGGGCCGATTATTGAGGTATAGTTTGAAAGATATATAAAGCAGTTAATGGAAAAAAGATAGTAAAGAAGATTAATTGGTGATAAACTTTGGTAAAGAAGAGAATGATAGGTGATGGCCTTTGTTTCTATTACTGGACTTGAAACTACAATTAGGGGAAATTGAAAACTGAATGTTTATGTAATGATCATTAAATTTTCATTTTCCCTTTTCCTTTTTTATCATAAGCATTTTTCAACCAAACCGTTTATTTAGTGTGATCTAGGAACCATTTGAAGAGATGATGATATGGCTATTGAGGATGTGTCATGCTGATATGTCAGAACCATTTATCCCTTTCCCATGTACGCTTTATGTTTTTAATTGAGATGACTTGATGAAAAAACCTCATTTGTTTCAATTTTATCACAGGAATGCTGCATTTGTCTCTCATCTTATGTCAATGGAACTGAGCTGTGCATGCTTCCCTGCAATCACCACTTCCATTCTACATGCATCAGCAAATGGCTCACAATAAATGCAACCTGTCCTCTTTGTAAATTTAACATCCTTAGGAGAGACACGCTTGTTTAAAAAACCTGAGCTTTCCACTACTTTTGGGGCGTCGGACCATCCCAATAGGGCTAAAGAGAGATTCTGGATGGTCATTCTTGCTGATATGTTGACAAAGTCAGTGACGGAAAACAAAAATTGGAGAAGAATAGGACAGAGTTTTGGTAGGCTGATGATGTTGGTAGGTTTTAAATGTATTGTAAAAGCTGATTTGTATATAGAATTCCTTCTGATAGATGTTGCAAAACTTGATTTGCAATTTGCATACTACATTTGATCAATTTACAAAAATGTCGGGAGTCCCATATTTTACCTTGAAGTCAGCCTCCAATCGAGCTTCGTGGATTTCGTTGAAACCGATTTGGACCTTGTTTGTTTTGCTCGGGGTGTATGCAAATTGAATCTTCTAGATGATATTTGATTAAAATTGAGCTTTTCTTTAGGATCCAAGAAAGAATCAAGAGAAAAGGCTAATGGATCAAGTTTTAAAGCTTGTCGTATAAAATTAATGCGATTAAAAGTATACTGAATTCGACATTACAAGTTTTGAGCAGTCCCAAGTCGCTAGTTGGTCCATTGGAGAAAATGTCAAAAGTTAAATTGTAATGGAGTTGGATTGGTAAGGTTCTTTCTGATCAAACGAAAAGGTAAGGCTCATTGTTGAAATATTAAGATGAACATGCTTCTGTTTGGCAGCCTACGCAGCGAAAAAGAGTTTAGGTTATCAAATCGCTAAGCATCATCGTTGAAATTAAGATCAATCAAGCTTAACTGTAAATTTCATTTAATTATAAAAAATAGATAAAATTTAGACATGAAAGGTGACATTTGCCCTAAAATAAATGTGTTCCCATTCCTAAAACAAGCTCGACAACAATTTCCAGTTTTCCATTACTAGTGACAAAACAATACAAAAACGAACTCAATTGAAATTACAAGGGTCTATTGCCAATGGCATCAAAAGCAGAATCTCAACGAGCAGATAAGCCCATAAACGTTGAAGCTCAGACATTCTTCAACTTCTTCATCTTAGAAGGTGGCCATCTGCCCTTCTTCCTCATTTTCCTCTTCCTGAGGAGGCGCTTCCTACGCAGTCGTATCTTCTTTGCCATTTTCATCCTCATTTTCTGCTCCATTCTCTCCTGCAGCTTGGACTCCAATGGCAACTTCTCGACAGCCACAGCCACTTCCTTGCTTTCAGATGGCGGCTCACTGTTATCTCCAGTGGGCACTTCTCCAACATCGGAAGAAGCTCTAACTGTCAGAGCAGCCTTTCTGTTGATTGCAAGAGGAGCATGGAAGAAAATGCTGTTACAAGCATTTGAGGGCAGGCTAATTGGTTTGACAAGCACCCTCGAAACTGAAACATAAAAGGATCTTATTAAACCATGAATCAAAAGAGCAAATCAGAATTGTGTGAGTTTGGGACTTATATTTACATTTTTGGATAATAACGTTACGTTTGCATCATCAGTGAAAACAAAAACTTGCAAACCGACAATGCTTGTAAATAAACATAAAAGAAGAAGCCAAATGTTAAGTGCAGATTAATTCAATGTAATAACCCATTCAGGGCCATTCAAATCTTACAACCAGTTCAAGCTTACCATCACCTTCATGCTGCACCTTCCCGAGCAGATTTCCCTCAACAAAACAAAGATTGAATCACCAAATTGCAGAATGATTTCAAACTCAAACTCAGCATTGGCGAGCTAATTATTAGAACTTCCGTTGCAATTATTTGAACATCCTTTGCAATTGTCAGAAGGTAGGTGAATATTTGTTCAAATTGCTCCACTGGGGATTTGCAGGTTAATTGAAATAAAATGCAAAGGATGGCATAAATTTGGGGCTCCTCATACCCTATCCAGCACTAGCCGGCAGGTGCGATGCATTTTGTGCACCGGATGAGCCCTTTTCTAATGCAATTATCACAAACGAGAAATTGGAAAATCTCGACTGAAATAACCAAATATATATTTACAGCTTCCCACAACCAATCATAACAAGAAACAAGCAGCATTATGAGCCCTATCCCAGAATATTAAAACTAAGGCCTTTTAAGTGCTCGTTATTCGTAGGTACACAACATCTTATAGCGATTTTCTGAAAACCCAATAAGCATAAGAAACGCCGTACTAAAACAATGAAACACACATACATTTACAGCTTCCAACAATCAATCATAAACAAAGAACAAGCAGAACTATGAACCTTATCCCGAAATACAATCAAAACTGAGGTCTTTTACTTTCGCCGCTCGTAATTCGTACGTATAAAACAACCCAACATGATTTACTAGAAAACAGCATGCTGATCAATGGAACAAACAGATCTAAGTGTTCGATGAAAAGCCCGAGTGAGAACACAGAGCTAAGAACACGATTAAATGAATGGAAAAAAAAAAAGGGGAAAGAAAGAAAGAAAAGACAACCCAGTAGAAGACTGACTTGGAGTTGGAGCAGCCAATGGTGGTGAATTGGGTGAGAGAGAGGCCAGGTGAGTGGGGCTACAACTGTAGCCGTAGAGGAGATTCATCTCCAACTTACAACTGCTTCTACTAATACTGCAATTTCTGGTGTACTTCAGGAGGTGGTGTTGTGTTTTTTTGGATAAGTTAAGGAGTGCTTCTCCTTTTCTCCTTCCCCGTAATGTTTTTGCTGGTCCTTTCAATTTGCGGATAATGCCCACAAGGTACCCCGGCAGGCGGTGGTGGTTATTATTATTATTATTTCTTGGAAAGTTATAATAATTTTAATTTTGAAAAAAATTATAATATGAAATATTATCGTTCATATTTTTTTTTTCCTTACTCTTTTCAGTTGTTTGTTTTCCCCCTATTCTACAAAAAGTAGAAAAATTCAAACTTTTTTTTTTGGGTTAGCAAAGAAAATTCAAACTTAATTCATCACATTTGGCAAATGAGTATTAATATTGAGTTATTTGTTTTTCCTTTTCTATGATTGTCTGTCTATTTGAACATAGGGATTCACATATAATAGAAAAGTGGTGCTTTGAGAATAGTATTACTCTTAATAAAAAATGAATGGTTTATTCTAGTATTTAATTCATCTAAAGCTTTATTACCAAATACGTGTCTAACCTTTAGTTGGATTTTAAAATTGTAGTATTAAATTGAATAAAATTAAAAATCTCTATTGATTAATTGTAAATTATAAATTACAATATTAAACTAGAATAAAATAGTCTTGTTATATGTTTTTTTAATACTCTCTAGAAGGGAATAGGAGGAAAAAAAACTATTTATAAATAATTTTAATCATTCACTCTACATGGGTAATAATTACTAAAAATAAATACTATCAGTCAATTTTACAATTAAATTATGTAATAGGGTATATTCTAATAATACTTATTATATTCATTTTCTATTATCTCAAAGTAAATGGGTCAGTGTTGTTTTAATATTAATTTTTATATCATAATTTTAAACTCATAAAATAAAAAATCTTAATATTATATTTATTAGTGTTTCCATTTCATACCACAAAGAAATGATATTCATTCGATGTATATTTTCTATAATAAAAAAATTATCTATTATAAAATTTTAACAATAAGATTAATTGATGTGAATGCACATGGAAACCATATTAACCTTATAAAAAAACAGAAAAAAGCCGTACCTAAAAGTGTTTTTTTTTTTTTTTTTTCTAGACCATACCTAAAAGATTAAAAGGTCAAACTACTCAAATGACTATTTAGAAGTCATTTATTTTGTCAATATAATAAAATTTAAAGTGCAATTTGCACTAACTAAAAATTAAGGGATATATTCATACGGAAGATCATTTGCAATTTTCCTTATTTTTCTATTTTATAATAAGCAATGTTTATTTCAATATATCATTTTTTTATTACTGTTATGGTGAAACAAGTTGCTTGGATTGGATAGAGTTTATTTTTAATGGATAAACGATTTTTAATTTGGTAAAGGAAAAAGTGCGTTTTTAGTCCCTATTATTTCATCATTTTTCTATTTAAGTTTCTAAGTTTTTATTTTTCCAATTCAAGTTTTTAATGTTTTTCAAAATTTACAAAATAAGTTTTTTATCAAAATTATTAACTTTCTAATAATGTTGTGGTTTATATCTCAATCTTTCATCTTGTTCTAATTATACAACTGAAGTTTTAAATTGTTCATTTATATATCTAATTAGATGTTTTGTTACTACCATTTATATCTCGTTTTTTCCTATTAATTGTCGTTACTTTTATCATTACATGTAACTATTCACAACATGACACGTGTAATATTTTACTCTGTATTATATAATAATGTTGAAACACCCTAAATATAAGACATTTACAACTCGCAAAGTGTCCATAGCGAGTATGGACAAACTAAAGCTCAAAACCTACTAAAAACCTACAAATTACATAATCATTAACTTCAAAATCACTTAAATATTAATAAATTTGAATAATGTCAAATGGGTAAATTACATTAGAAGGTATCAACATTTGGAGATAAGTTCATTTAAGGTATCAACGTTTCAAGTTGTTACATTAAGTGAATCAAATGAGGTATGAAAGTTTTATAAAGTTTATTTAAGCTATTAATGTTTCAATTAGTTTTCATTAGCTTTCTAAAATTTTCAATAATGGTCAACTATTACTATCTTCTTTAACTCACTTTGCTAGACATCAATGCCTCTTTTTAACCACTTGAAATGTTGATATCTTAAATCAACTTAATTTCGAACATTGATAACATTTAATGTAATTTACCCAACATCAAATTAAATTATTTACACGCCTAGTTTGAAGGGAAGATATTAATTTAGAAAAAAAATGAGAAAAAGATAATTAATCTAACTAAGTTTAGATTTCAGTGTTTTAAAAAAATTAAGCCTTCGTGCAAAAAAAAAAAATATTCTAAGGTTTTAAACGAGGAAAAAGCGCGCTTTAAAAAAGGTTGTGTTGTACGCTAGTGCCAACACAAGTTGTGTTAGAGGTTGTGAACTTCAACATAGGTTTCAACATAACCCTTGTACTCATTCATTGAGCATGAAATAAAAAATTTCAAAGTTTTTCAAGCTACTATGTTTAATATAGGTTCAAACACAACTTGTGTACTCACTCGTACTTAGTATAGAGCCACAAAAACGCACAGCAATGTTCAACACGGTTGCGAACATAACTTAGGTCGTGTTGAACATGGACAAAGAAAAAAACATATTGATTTTGTGAATTCCAAACTTGTTTTCTCATCTTAGTTATCCAAAACTCAACACTAGGCCTAGATATAGCCCTTTTATACACTATCCCATCCATCTAAACAAATCTCTCAATCAAAAGGTCAAAACTTGCATTGAAATATTTTTACCTTGTTATGAAGCCTGTCAATCCTTCATTTTTCCCACTTTTTAAGTCTTTTCCTCTAGAGATTTCTCAAAAATTCCCCAAAAACTCGTTACTACCTATAATAGATCACAAACATCTTTAAAAACTACAAGAATTCAACATTCAAGCGATTACTTTTATCGAAATGGTGAAGAAAAGAAAGAATAGATTTTTACTTACTGCAAAACACTTTTGAATCTTGAAGATTGATGAATGTCAATTGAAGAGGAAGAGAATAATTCTATAGAGTTTGAGAAGAATGAAAAAATAGCCATTCTCTATAGTTTAATATGCTGGTCAATTCTAATGTAACTTTTAAATCTTTAATTGATTGGATCACTTTGCCCATATTAATTACTCAAGAATTGCTTTTCCGCTCTTTTTTATTTTTAAGGTATCTCAAATGTCAAGTCATATTGCTACATAACTAAAAAATCTCGATCATCAATATAAAGTAGAAAGAGATAATGTATAAACTGTAGTAACTTAACAAATAACCAAGTGTACAAATTGACAATTTAAAATTTCAGGTGTATAATTATCAAAATATGTAAAATTAAGGTATAAACTACAATATTGTCCCATTAACTTTTCATTCGCATTTAACTCATGGCAACACTTATTGGTCTAAAAAAATAATTAAACATGTATATAAACAAATTAAGTAAATTAATAAAAATAACAACAAAAAATCATTTTTATTAAAAAGAGGATGAATAGTAGAAATTAAGGACAACAAGAAGAAAAAATAAACAGATTCGAGCTTTTATGAAGAAGAAACAATTGAAAGTGTAAATTACGTGCGATTGGGCATGAGTATTTCTATATTTTTGAGAGCCCAAACTGAAGGAGTTTACTGCAGTTTTTCTGTTAGAATAAAATCCTATTTTTTAGGGATATTTACATGTATTTGAATTGTTCAAAGTTTCTGTTACCACTTAGCTTTATTTCCGCTAAGTGGGCTGTTTTTCGTTTCAGTTGAGATTATGTAATCGTGTATGAATGGCTATTTAAGCCAGAGTTGCTGTTAATAATTACAATGTCATTTTTAATCCAGTTTGTTGTGTTCTTGTTTCTTTGTCTCGTTCCCAACATTCTGGTATCAGAGCCCCCACTGGGCCTGAGAAATCAAAGCAGCAGACTTTGAAGTTTTTACAATAGCATAGAAGATGACTACGGAAGGAAGTTTCATACAGCCAGCCATTCCCCGCTTTGATGGTCACTATGACCATTGGAGCATGTTGATGGAAAATTTTCTCGATCTAAGGAGTTTTGGGGACTGGTAGAGCCTGGCTATGTTAAGCCAGCAAATGAATCGTTACTGACAGATGCACAAGCGAAAGAGGAATGATGAGATGAAGCTGAAGGACTTGAAGGTGAAGAACTATCTCTTCCAGGCCATCGACCGAACTGTTCTTGACACCATTCTCAAAAAGGATACTGCCAAAGATATATGGGACTCCATGAAGAAAAAATTCGAAGGAAATGCTAGGGTCAAGAGGTCTCATCTTCAAGCTCTCCGCAGAGAATTTGAAACCCTTGAGATGAGATCCGGTGAAAAAGTGACAGAGTACTTCTCTAGGGTCATGACAGTGGCCAACAAAATGCGAACTTATGGAGAAGATATGCAGGATGTTAAAGTGGTGGAGAAGATTCTACGCTCTTTAACAGAGAAGTTCAACTATGTTGTATGTTCTATTGAGGAGTCAAAGGACATTGATTCTCTTACTGTTGATGAGTTACAAAGCTCATTAATAGTGCATGAACAGAAGTTTTACAGACGTCATGATGAGGAACAGGTTTTGAAAGTGACATCTGAAGGAGGAAGATGCCGAGGTCGTGGTAATTACAGAGGAAGAGGAAGAGGAAGAGGGCGAGGTCGAGCAGGCTTCAACAAGGCAACTGTGGAGTGTTAGCGTTGCCATCAGCTTGGACATTTTCACTATGAATGTCCTTCTGGGAACAAAGAAGCAAATTATGTAGAGCTTGATGAGGAAGAAGAATTGCTTTTGATGTCTTATGTGGAGTTGTATAAGGCCAAATGAGAAAATGCATGGTTTCTTGATTCAGGGTGTTCTAATCACATGAGTGGTGATCGGACTATGTTCAATGAGCTTGATGAAAATTTTCGACATTCAGTAAAAACAACATTAAGATGGATGTAATGGGAAAGGGAAGTGTGAAGCTGCTACTGAATGGAGTAAATCATGTTGTTACTGAAGTATACCATATTCCAGAACTGAGAAATAATCTCTTGAGCATAGAACAGTTGCAAGAAAGAGGCTTGGCTATTTTGATCAAAGAAGAGATGTGCAAGATAATTCATCCAGAGAAAGGTTTGATAATTCAGACTAACATGAATGCCAATCGAATGTTTATCTTGCTACCTCAGTCTTAAGTTTCCTCTCAATCAGAATTTGATCAGTGTTTTCAAACAAGAACTCAAAACCTGTTTCATCTTTGGCATCAGAGGTATGGGCATCTGAGTTACAAGGGGTTAAGGACCTTGCTGTACAAGAACATGGTACATGGACTTCCTAAACTTTCTGCCTCAAGTGTGACATGCACTGATTGCATCAATGGGAAGCAGCACCGTGACCCCATTCCAAAGAAAAGTACTTGGAGAGCAACTCAAAGGTTGGAACTCATTCACGCAGATATTTGTGGTCCAATCACTCCTTCATCTAATAGCAACAAGAGGTACATGCTAATATTCATTGATGATTATAGTAGAAAAGCATGGGTGTATTTTTTGGTAGAAAAATCAGAGGCTTTAAACACTTTCAAATGCTTTAAGACTATGGTTGAAAAGGAAACTGGGTTATTTGTTAAGTGTTTTCGCACTGATAGAGGGGGAGAATTCATTTCAAATGAGTTCAATAATTTTTGTAAAGAAAGTGGGATCAAGAGGCAGTTGACCACCGCTTATACTCCGCAACAGAACGGTGTAGCTGAGCGAAAGAATAGGACTGTGATGAACATGGTTCGTTCCATGTTATCTGACAAGAATCTTCCTAAGACCTTTTGGCCAAGGCAGTGAACTGGGCCATTTATGTCCTAAACAGGTGTCCTACATTTGCTGTCAAAGATGTTACACCAGAGGAGGCTTGGAGTGGGGTGAAACCCTCAGTAGATCATTTTCGGGTTTTTGGTTGCATAGCACATGTTCATGTTCCAGAAGAAAGAAGGACTAAACTTGATAATAGAAGCATTACTTGTGTGTTGTTGGGAGTTAGTGATGAATCAAAAGGTTATAGGTTATTTGATCCTGTTGCCAAGAGAGTTGTTGTAAGTAGAGATGTAATTTTTGAAGAAGAAAAACAATGGGAATGGGATGTGAGTTATGAAAAACAAATAGTAGTAGATTTAGAATGGGGTGATGATGATGGTAAGAATGAAGAAGGGGTAAGTGAAAATGGGAATGGAGAAAATACTGTTGTAGAGGAAGGAGAGACTCGTGATGAGGGAGTTGGAGAGGAGGAAGATGATTCTAATGAGGGTGAAGAGAGAGTGAGGGAGTTGAGATCATCTCGTAAAAGGCAACCTCCTACATGGATGGGTGATTATGTTAGTGGAGAGGGCCTATTTGAGGATGAAGTTCATATGGCATTGGTGGTGTCAACTGATCCATTGAATTTTGAGGAAGCTGTGAAGAGTGCAAATTGGAGAATGGCCATGGACAGTGAAATCAAATCCATTGAAAGGAACCAAACATGGACACTTACTGAGCTACCAGCTGGGGCTAAAAAAATAGGAGTAAAATGGGTTTACAAAACCAAATACAATGAGCATGGAAAGATTGATAAGTACAAGGCCGTTTGGTTGCTAAAGGGTACTCTCAAAAGTATGGAGTGGACTATACAGAAGTTTTTGCACCAGTGGCAAGAATGGATACAGTGAGGATGATTATTGCTCTAGCTGCACAGAAAAATTGGACTATTTTCCAGCTGGATGTCAAGTCGGCTTTTCTCCATGGTGAGTTGAATGAAGATGTTTATGTAGAGCAGCCAAGAGGATATGAAAAAAAGGGCAGTGAGCATCTAGTTTACAAGTTACACAAAGCCCTATATGGATTAAAACAAGCTTCACGAGCTTGGTTTAGTCGAGTTGAAGCACATTTCATTAGTGAAGGGTTTCAGAGGTGCGATAGCGAGCAGACATTGTTCACTAAGAGAAGCAGAGAAGGGAAATTTATCATTGTAAGTGTTTATGTTGATGATTTGATTTTTACTGGCAATGATGAAGTTATGATGTCTGAATTTAAAAGCTCTATGTTAAGAGAGTTTGATATGTCTGACTTGGGGAAGATGAGGTTTTTTCTTGGGATCGAGGTGCTACAAAAGTCTGATGGAATTTATATATGTCAAAAAAATATGCATTGGAGGTTTTGAGAAGATTTGGTATGATGGAAAGTAATTCGGTTGGCAGTCCAATAGTTCCAGGTTTCAAAATAATTGGAGACGGAAAGGGAAACTTTGTTGATGAAACGTATTACAAGCAGCTGGTGGGTAGTTTAATGTATCTTACTGCCACAAGACCTGACATGATGTTTGTTACTTGTCTCATAAGTAGATATATGGCAAAACCAATGGAGATTCATCTACAGGCAGCTAAGAGAGCACTTCGATACTTAAAAGGGACTGTGAACTATGGAATTCATTATAAGAAAGGAGGAGATGGTGAGTTGTTGGCATTTACGGATAGCGACTATGCTGGAGATATGGAGGACAGGAAGAGTACATCTGGTTATGTGTTTTTAATGAATTCTAGTGCTGTTTCATGGTGTTCAAAAAAGCAGCCTATTGTGACTTTATCAACCACAGAAGCTGAGTTCGTGGCAGCTGCTGTTTGTGCTTGTCAAGGAGTCTGGATGAAGAGAATTTTGAAGGAGCTGGGACATTCTGATGAAGGTTGTATTACTGTGATGTGCGACAATAGTTCAACTATCTGAAAATCCAGTTATGCATGGTCGTAGTAAGCATATTGATGTGAGGTTTCATTTCTTAAGGAATCTTACTAAGGAGGGCACAATTGAATTAGTTCATTGTGGGAGTCAAGATCAGGTGGCAGACATAATGACCAAACCATTGAAGCTTGAAGTTTTTCAGAAGCTCCGGAAGTTGCTGGGAGTATGTGAAATTTCTGGTATAAACTAATTGCTTCATAGCATTTAGTTTAAGGGAGGGAATGAAGGAGTTTACTGCAGTTTTTCTATTAGAATAAAATTCTATTTTTTAGGGATATTTACATGTATTTGAATTGTTCAAAGTTTCTGTTACCATTTAGCTTTATTTTCGCTAAGTGGGCTATTTTTCCGTTTTAGTTAAGATTATGTAATCGTGTATGAATGGCTATTTAAGCTAGAGTTGCTCTTAATAATTACAATGTCATTTTTAATCCGGTTTGTTGTGTTCTTGTTTCTTTGTCTCGTTCCCAACACAAACATCCTCAAATACAGAAAAAGGTGCCCAAAAGATAAAAATAAGGAATTTCCTTATCGTAATGGAGCCGTTGGATTCATAATCTTTATACCAAGTTTTACGAGAAGCTCGTTCTAGAGCATGCTTTTTATTTTAGAAAACTTAAGAGCGTGCTCCTTAATTCTATAGGTGTGATTGTGCAGACTTGAGAGCATGCTCATTTATTGTCGACCTTATTCTATTCTTCTAATCTCCATCAAAGTTCAAATATTGCACCTTTTCTTTTTCATTTGAAGTTTAAATCCACTTCTTTTTTCTTTATCTTCATGTATTTTAATTTTATGTAATTAATCCCCTTTTATTTTTTATTTACTGATTTTTATCATTATTTTTATTACTTTAGTTAATTTGTTTATACATTTAATTATATTATCTAATTAAATTAATCGTTTCGATAAGTCAGATTCTACCATGTGTCGATTATTAATGGAAAAATTCTATCTTGAAAACATTATGAAATGATAAAGATTCTAATAAAATATAAATAAAAATTTGAAAATGAATAGTGGTTGAATGTTAAGAAATAAAAATGTATTTTCTTTGTTTTGTAAAGCTTTGGAATCAAATGAATCCACTTAATCAAGTGGTTTTCCATGTGATTATGTATATTATGCTAGTTTCTAACATTTATATAAATGTCCAAATTGGATCTACTTTGTAAGATTTTTTTTCTTTTCAATTATATGCAATGTTACAAATACATAAGCGGACATTTGAAACTCTAAAATAACTATACATTTAGCTATGTGTTGTAGGCGATGAATTGCTGGTAGAGAAAAAGTGTTGGAGCATGATGGACTTGCGCAAATAGGACACGATTAATGGAACATTAGGGGGTTGTTCAGTGCGAGTACTTTGATGCTTAAGTCAGCAGTGGGCTTGAGAGTATAAGATATTATGAGAGTAAAATAGACTCAAATAACAAACCCATATCTTTAGGAGTAGGTATCTATTCATAATCTTTAGTTATACTTATATTGAGGGCCCACGGGATCTTGTTCCATGTGAACTAAACCCATAAGCAGACAAGTGACCGCGTACCTTAGTTGGTCCTCATACAGAATGAAGGTGGTTGAGCTTGTTGTCGTTCCCTCGAGGAGATTGAAGTGGTACATTGAGATATGATCCTCAGCGCATAAGGCTCGAGTAGTAGCAAGTAAAAAGCCAAGGTCCTTACTACATCAAGGCCCTTGTGGGGCTTTGGTGCAAAGATAAGGCCCTCATATGGTCGAGATCTTGTAGGTCAAGGGCCTTTGAGTGCTTCTCGGTCCAAGTACACATGAGGCGCTTTCCTGAGCCATTAGCCCATGAGAAGGATGTTGGGCCTATTAAGCTAAGGTGATTGTTCTCCATCAACATTATGAAATTATTAACTTAAAATAACAAGAGAAACTAAAGGGGAAAAAAGATCTTGAGGGTTTCTATGCTTAAAAAGCTTGCTTGAATCAATCATTGGAGATGTTAGATGGTAACGACAAATGGTAAGAAAAGCAAAGAAAAAACAATGGTACTTATACAACAGGGAGACAGTGGTAACAAGTGGGGTAAAAATAATTGATCAAGATCAACTAATCCGTAAAAATTAAATCAAATTAGAGATATGATCTTGTTTTTAGCAAATTGACTTTTAAAATTCTAATCCAAATCGATCCATAAATTTATGGTTGGTTTGAAGAGGTGAATCAAAATAATTTGTAAAATCAAACCAAATCATTTTAGAAAAAATCTAAAATATATCAACGTTTGATAGTATATTCATTTAAGATCTTAACGTTTCAAGTGGTTAAAGGAACAATTAACATTTTACAAAGTAAATCAAATGAGGCTTGAACCTTTTGCGAAAGTCATTTAAGGTATCAACGTTTGGATTAGTTTTAAATTAAGTTTCCTTAATTTTCATCAGTGATTAATTATTAATATATTATTTAACTCACTTCGTGAAACATTAATTCTTAACCCTAAACATTAATATTTTAAATGAATTTTGCTCAAATAAACTTATCCTCAAACGATGATACTTTTCGATATAACTTACCTTAGAAAAATATAGTAATATTTTACTTACAACCATAAGATATCTTATGATATATCAATATGTTAAATTGAACTTTTAGGGTAGATTTATCAAAATGTATATAGATATTTAACTTTTATGATCATAATTTATAAATTATATATAGAAATTTAATTCAAAATATGTGCAATATGATAACTTTATAAATAAAATTATTTGTTAATGGACATTTGAAATTTTTTGGTTCATAAATATTAATTTCATTTACATTTTATATGACTCAAGACTGGTTAATAAAAAATGTAATACTTTTCATATGAAGTTGTATATTGTATAAGTGTATTTTTTTAAATTACAAAATATAATTCAATCTATAAATCAAAATGGATCATACCAAAATTTAATATATTTGAAAAATTTTTAATCCGAGCCGACTTTAATTCAAAGATATAAAAACCCAAAATCTAATGTCATGGCTTGGTTTGGTTAGAAGGGAGAACCTACGCGCCCCCCACCCTCTATCCAGATTTCCCCTCAAACGTTCAAAGGAAAAGAAATGAAAAGCCCACAAGACAGGACGTGGGCCACCTTCTTCAACATGATACGAGCAAATCGGAAATGAAGTCTTCGAGTTAGGGTGGACCGCTTGTCATATGGACTAAAATTCTAAAATTCTAAATTTCTAATGCATCACCAAACGCATGGAGCCTCCTTAGTCTTTACTCCTTTCTCTCTTTTTTTTTTCCTTTTTCTTGCTCCGACCTTACGGGATTTGAACAGGATACAGAAGTGGAGATTTTTAAAAGAGGTTTGTAAACCCAAATAATGACATATTTGGTTTACAGTATGAATAAAATTTTAGAAAAGTTATATGGTTCCGTTAATTATTAAACTGCTTACATTATATTTAATTATGATCGAATCATTAAAATAATTAATATTTTAATTATTATATTTATTTTAATGATTAAATAATTGACTGAATGATTCCATCAATAGAGTAAAAAAGTTTCCAAAATTATAATAAGCAATGGATATACTAATAGATTACAAATATATCAAAAGTGCCAATATGCCCCTACCTCATCTTATTTCTTAACTGTGTGGCTAAAGTTTAACAGATACATTTGGATGTTGAAACAGCACTCCCTATTTTCGCAATTCTTTATTTTGTAATAATAGAACTTCTGTAAGATAATTATTTTACCAATCGAATGTGAAATTTGGTTTATTTAAAAAAAAAAAGAAGGGTTTATGTTGCAAATAATATTTAAATTTTGGTAAAATATGCAATTAAATACTTAAATTTTAAAATTAATCGATTTAATATCTAAAAGAATTTTTCGTACATATTAATAATATCTCCGTTAAATTGGTTAATATCATCATCTGATGTGACATTTTTAACCAATGTAATGAAGTATTGTTGATATGAATAAAAGTTTTTATAAATACTAAATTGATAAATTTTACAATTTAATACTTACTTACATATTTTACAAAAATTCAAGAATCAATCACAACCTTAACCAATAATAATAATAATAATAACAACAACAACAACAACATTCCACTTTTATAAAGTCAATCAAATAAACTAGATTAAGTCGGTGTTAGGAAAGGAAGAGGAAGCTGTAGAAACAAATAAAAATATATGTTTGACTAATTTAAATATAGCTGAAAGCGGATGAAGAGGGATAAAATATTTTCACTAAGAAAGCTCAAACATATTTGGAGAGAGATGGAAGGATAGGAGTGGAAGTAGAGACAAATGACAAATATATCCTTAAAAGTAGAGTGAAGAAAAAAATAATCGAGAGTGTTTTGGCCATATTCTTCTTCTATTTTCATTCATTTCTATCTATTTCTACTTTTAATATCCAAACACAATAAAAACTTTCTTTACTCTAATTTCTTTTCTTCTTTTTTCTTCTCTATAACTATCTACAGCTTTCTGCACTTTAAATCTTTAAAATATTGTCAAAACCCAGCTTAAAGGTAGATTTAGAAAGGATTACTAAAGTTAAAATCAATTGTGCAATAAAATGAGAGTTGATGATTCAATTAAAGGACGTTTAGACACAAAACTCAAAATTGAAATACGGAATTAAATTTTGATTGATCAACTCCGCTAAAAGAGGACACCAGAAAGTGTGTTGATATATTTTTTAAGAGTTCAATCATCAAAAATAGAGAATACGGATATGTACAATAAAACAAAACATTCATGTGAAGCTAAAATTCTGACCTATCATAATCAACATGATATTCTAATTTATTCAAAACTCATTCATTTGACTACCATAATTGGCTGTTAAATAATTAAATCTAACAGACATAATGTAATGGATTACAAATTAATAATAAAGCAAGGAAATCATTTTTAATGTTTTTACATATATCAATATATGTGATGGAAGTCTTTAGGAACCATTTTAAGGTTAAGAAAGTAATTTGAGTAATTACAAAATGAGTAGGGTATGAAATCTCACCCGAACTCTTTTCTGTAATGTATAAACTATTAAATTATGTATGCAGAACCTATGTTATATGTAGAAACTTATGAACTATAATATATTTTTATTTTATTTTATTATATAGGCTTATATACATAAAAAGTGCAATCGTGCTTTATTGTATTGTAGTATAAAAACTATACATTATATAGTATATAACTTCAGGATATCTCAAAGAATGCATACATTTTGTTCCATCTATTTTTCCAAGTAGGTATTTATAAAGTATGATTTATTTTTACTGTATTTTAATTTTTATATATAGAAGTTTATATATATAATCTGTGCGTCTGTGTTTTTTTATATTGTCATATATAAATATATATTATATAGTATATAATTAGATATATTGATTGATATAATAAGAGGAGATCTTAGAGGATTGAGGGATGGGTGAGGGTGAGAGGATGCCTATAGAAGCCCTATGTCCTAGTAGGATAATCATGGGTAGGTTTGACAATGGGTAGCATAAGCGTCGATGATCTTGAGGTAGTGGCAGCAAATTTTCCTCATGACAAGATCCTTATGAGTTTACATGAGGGAGAATGTCACGGTCTAAGTAATGAGAGCCTGGTAGGAGTGTTCAACTTTGGCCTATAGCGTTGTGAGTGATATCAACTTGGTGGGTTGGTTAAGGAGTGGATTAACATTGAAGGTGGGTTTGACCTCTCGTGAGCAAACTGGTCAAAAACCAATGTCGCTCTCCTAATGAGGCCATTACAGGCTGAAACTAGTTGGAATAGTTGAGCCTCCCAAATATATAGAGGACCAAGGTAAAGCCAAGATGGTTTTTTCTTATGAGAATGTTGGGCTTCGAATAAACCTAAGAAAATAAAAAGAGAAAAGGCTATTGTATCATCTAGATAATAATAAACGATTATATGAGGTATGGTCGAATATCATATGAGCATTTTAGGAGGGGAGAACCTCTCGTCCCATAACAAATGTTACGGTTTGTGTGTTGATGCTAGGTAGGAGAGTTCAACTTGAGTGTACGGAGTTGCAAGTGGCATTAATAAGGTAGTTTGTTTAGGAAGTGGGTTAAATTAAAAGGCAGGTTTCGCATATTAGAGCAAACTAGTTGGCAGCTAATGCTACTCTCTTAATAATGTCTCAACAGGCCAAAACAAATTAGAATAGCTAAGCCTTCCAAACATATGGACTAGGACAAAGCCAAGATGGTGCTCCTTATAAGAATGTTAGGCTTGGAACAAACTTAGGAAAAGAGGATAAAGAAAGCCTAGCTTGCCATCTAAAATAATAGTGAACGATGATATGAGAGATAGTTGAGTGTCGCATGGGCACTTCGAGAGGGGACAATTCCCTGTCCTATGATAAGTAATATTAGAGCCAAAGTTTCAGCCTTGGTAGTCCACCTAAATGCTTTTCAGTATACTCAATGTTTGAGTAGTTCTTGGTGTCAAGTTGGTTCGTATGGATGAAGCCCATGGTGAGGAGTGGCCACTAGAGAAAGACATCGTTAAGGCAGCTATGTCTCGAGTCAGGGTTTGAAACAATAATCTATCCAAATATAGGAAAATGTTCTTTTGTGGATAAACCTTTTTGTTGGATAACTCAACAAGAGACGATCTCGAAGGACTGAGGAATGGGTGAGGGCGAGAGGATACCTATAGAAGCCCGATGTCCTAGCGGGATGATCTTTGGTAGGGTTAACCCATTGGGTAGAGAAGGGTTGATGACCTTGTGGGAGTGGGTAGTAGCAATGGATTTGCCTCATGATGAAGGCGTCATGATATTGGTAGGGAAGAATATCACGGTCCGAGAGTTGAGGGCCTAGTGGAAGTGTTCAACTCGAGCTTGTAGCATTGTGAGTGGCATCAGTGAGGTAGTTTATTCAAGGAATGGATTTACTCTAAAGATGGTTTTGGCTTCCCGTAAGCAAACTGTCGGGATCTAATATCACTCTTCTGATGAGGTCACGATAAGCTAAAACTAGTCGGAATAATTAAGCCTTCCAAACATATAAAAGACTATAGCAAAGCCAAGATAACACTTCTTATGAGACTATTGTGCTTGGAATATCCCTGCGATAAATAAGGAAGCAAAAGTTGGCTTACCATCTATAAAAAATTAAACACTAATATGGAGGATGGTTGGCTACCACATGGGCACTCTAAGAGGGGAGAACCTCCCATCTCCTGACAACAGCACCCCTATTTGAACTTTCATTCCAATCACAATTTCAATTAATTCCTTCAAAGTATCTTTAAAAGTGATTTTAGACACATTAGTACCTCCTTTTGTTTGTTGTTGCCACTAACTTGCAATACATCTTATCACAGAGCATACACATCTGAGGTTCATGTTAAGGACCACATTTGTTGAGGTTCTTACGGATATGGAAAGTTCAATTAACTTTTTTAGGTTCTTTAAAAAGTGAGTTCATTCAGATTATTTTTATTATTATATATAAGCAACGGTATTATGTATAGTAAATGCGGCAAAACTTGTGTCAAGTCACTATTGGAGGATTCTGAGGAAGTCGTGAGCGGGTAAACCGATGAAAAGTGACCTATCAGACCTATAACTTTCTTATTGACCTACTATATCTAAAAGTGGTAGGTCAGTAAGAAAGTTGTAGGTCTAGTAGATCATGTTATGTATCGAATGCTATAGGTATTTAAGAAAGTCGTAGGTGTGGTAAGTCAGTCAGAAAGTTGTAGGTGTGGTAGGTCCTGTTATGCTTTGAAAGTGTAAGAAAGTCATAGGTGTGGTAGGCCAAGTAGTGATAAGTCAGTAAAAAAGTCGTAGGTCTAGTAAGTCATGTAATGTATTGAATGTTGTAGGTCTTTGAGAAAGTCGTAGGTATGGTAGGAAAAGAAGTGGTAAGTCAATAAGATAGTTGTACGTGTGATAGGTCATGTTATGTTTTGAAAGTTGTAGTTTTGTAAGAAAATTGTAGATATGGTAGGTCGAGTAGTGATAGGTCGGTATGAAAGTTGTTGGCCTGACAGATCATATTATATATCAAATGTTGTAGGTCTTTGGGAAAGTCGCAGGTGTGGTCAGTCCAGAAGTGGTAGGTCAGTCAGAAAGTTGTAGGTGTGGTAGGTCATGTTATGTTTCGAAAGTTTTAGGTTAGTAAGTAAGTCATAGGTGTGGTAAGTCATGTTTTGTTTCTAAAGTTGTAAGTCTTTAAGAAAGTGGTAGGTTATGTAATTTTCGAAGAGTTGTAGGTTAGTAAAAAGGTCGTAGGTGTAGTAGGTCCAGAAGTGGTGGCTCCGAAAGGAAGTTGTAGGTATGGTAGGTCATCTTATGTTTCTAAAGTTGTAGGTCTTTAAGAAAGTGGTAGGTGTCGTAGGTCATGTAATTTTTGAAAAGTTGCAGGTTAGCAAAAAAGTCGTAGGTATAGTAGGTCTAGAAGTTGTAGGTCAGTAAGGAAGTTGTAGGTGTGATAAACCATGTTATGTTTCTAAAGTTGTAGGCCTTTAAGAAAATAATAGGTGTAGTAGGTCATGATATATTTTAAAAGTAGTAGGTCAGTACGAAAAGTGGTAAGTGTGGTAAGTCTAAAAAGGACTTCCTTAGAAGTCTCCGTACAACGACTAAACGCAAATAACTCCCATAGTAAATGGGACCCACCAAAATATAAAAAGAAATGAAGGAATCCATGTGAATAACTTTATGAATGAAATAGTGAGGTCCTTCAAGAGAAGAGTTCCTTAAAGTGCTGATATGATACTTAAGAACCTTAAGAAGGAATTATCGGATGTGAATACTCTTAAACCACCATAAACACTTTCTCCTGACATATTGCATTTAACATATATTGTGTAACGCCCTAAATATATAGCCCTTTACAGCTCGCCACATGCTGACCTTACCTTTAAATGTAGATACGCTAAGACTCAAATATGTTAATATCTACGATTAAATGCATATAATATCATTAACTCCAAACCACACATGTAAGTTAAGTGTCACCACATAAATAGGTCACATCTAGTTAATGCCACACCGAGCGTTCATTTATACTAGTTAGAGACAAGTCACAAAGGAGTCCATCTACCTTATTAGAAGCTATAAACACATGGATAACTGAGTTCATGCCCTAAATAGCCAATCTAAAACACATGTACTAAACACATCACGAATTAAACTTAAGAAGTCTCTATTTGCAAAGATAAATAACTATTCTACTCATTAGTTAGGTAATCATCATTGTTAGAGTCATCCCCAAAGTCTATAACTATGTCATACCTGAAAGATAAAATATGACAAGAGTGCTATCTAAACTTGAAAAGGAGAAGAAGAGCGAGCTATAGCCCAATACAGTACTACCACAAACACAAGCATAAGAGTAAGTAAGAAATCATTCACATGCATACATATGTCTAATGAAGCAAACAATCAATTATTATCATTATTTTTAAATCCATCAAGCAACACAAAGATAGATCAGCATCTCATTAACACTTTATGTATATAATACATACGTATATGATGTTAGGTATTCCCCAATATCCACAAGTCCATGAGCTCAAACCTACATCTACCCATAACCAGTTCCAGGTTTGACTCCACGGAACGACAAATCACATAAAGATTATTGGGGTGCCACATTGACATAGCTAATATTCCTGGTCTATCAACCACAACCAAACATATGCAAACATAACGTTTAAAGTCGAATATATCATTAGTAAAGTTATCAATCTATCTTGACAAGCACAACCATCAGATAAGGTAATACACATCCCTAGAAAATTTGTTCTACTCTAAATAAAAGAAACCATTGCCTAAATTACACATAATTAAATTACTCAAAACTTTAATCTTAAAGGAAATAGTTAAGATTGATTTCAATTGCTTTTAGGCAAGAAAAAGGTATTTTAATGTGTATAGGCCAACGCATAGATGAGTATGGGATCGTGTATCACTTAGGTGAATTAAAAAAATCATAGAAAAGTAGGTCGCTTAGGAAGTAAATATTGAACATAGCATATTTGTTAATTATGTTTCAATTTGAATCCTTTATGCTACTTATAATAAGGATTGATATGCAGTAGGTACATATGGTTTTTTAAGATATGAGGTTTCATGATGACATTGGATGAAGATTTGAACATATTATCTTGCACTCATACTGCCAATAATTTCTTCATTATTTATTTATCTTTATAGGTTAAGATGGTACAAAAGAAGGATAATTCTATGCAGCAATCATAGGAATCTGGGGAAGAGCTACATATATATTACAACGTCTTACTATCTTTATAGGTTAAGATGAAACATTTCGGATGTAATGCAAAAGAATTCCTTCTTAATAATTCATAAGCAGAATTAAATAAATTAAAGGTAGAGTACCAAGACCTATGAAAAATAGTTATGGAATTAAGTTAAAAGGTATCAACTTATCAATAGCTAACGCCTAAGAGATCCTTTTGAGTTATGCCATCATATGGTTATATCGACCCTATGTCTTATTCTTTGGGATAGATGGGTGGTTCATCTATGCCATCCATAAATGGAGGGTCCACTGGAGGAAAACAATAACCTTTTATGGTTCAATTTCATCTAATGTAAAGCAAAAGGGATCACATGGTAGATAAGGTATGATGCAACCAGCAAATCAAATTGAACTTAGGCAAGAAGAGGGGGTACACGTGCCTTGTGTTAAATGTTAGTTTAGATGTTATTCAAGCTACGTTGTTTATTTATTTTACTTATGGTGTTGTTTATAAGCTATCGGAACTCTCTTACAGTTTGCCTATTTTTTATTTTACATTTTGTTTATACAATAATGGAACTAATGTTATGCAATGTCATTTCGCTACCTTAGATATCATCATTATTTTATTATCTTTGTAGTTTTATTAGGATATTTATTTATTATTTTTTATATTAAATTGATATGTAGAAAATATAGTATGAAAATTTAAAATATAGTTTTTAATTTTAATATGTTCAATATCGCAAATATATAATGATTATGACAACAGCTGGATGAAAATAGTTGCTAATTGCATATAGTACAAAAAAAAAAGTATTACATTTTACAAAGAGATATATATATATTTTTTTTTTGTAAAAATAACTTATTGCAAAGAGTATGCCTTTATAGCATCTTACTAAGCTCCAGTAACTTTTTACATTAATTTAAAATAATGAGGTAGCCTGACAAAAAAAATAACAAAAAAATCTCCTTGTAAGAACTTTTCCTCAAGAATTTTTAGGATTCTTTGGAACCATGTATTCTCCCTGTAACAAACTTAATTGCTTGTAGTGGTTCGTATGCTCTAAACCATTTTGTGAAATGTTTGAACCAGTCAAAAATTGCAAGTTCTATTTTAGCTCGGCCACTCAAATCTTCTTGTGATTCGTCACCAATGAAACCCAATCATCAAAGGAATCATAGGATGCCCCAAACCCTTAAGAATGAATCCTTCCTCGTCCTTTGGCATGCTAATCAATACTCTTTAAACTCCACAAACTTCCAACTTTGGCTAAAGTCGTAAGCCCTTCAGGCCTCCGCCTTCCATCATCATGCCTCGATTCACTCCACTCCTCGACATTTGAGTCAATACTTAAAGTTCAAAATATGATGCCAATCAACTATCTTAAACTAGATAAATAAATTACAGTAGAAGGTATCAAAGTTTTCGAAGTAAGTTCATTTAGAATATCAACATATCAAATGGTTCAAAAGAAGAGTCAACATTTCACAAAATGAATAAAATAAAATATCAAAGTTTTGTAATGTTTATTTAAGGTATCAACGTTTTGATTAAATTTTAATTAAGTTTCTTAAATTTTCATCAATGGTTAATCATCAATACCTTGTTTGATTTACTTTACAAAACGTTGATACATCTTTTTAACCATTTGAAATGTTAACACCTTGAATGAATTTATCTGCAAACATTCTTTTTAACCACTTGAAATATTGGAACATTAAATAAACTTAGCTTCAAAAACGGATACATTTCAATGATACTAAAAATAAATAGGACAGGATAGGGCCTTTGTACTCGTATTTTTGCTTTTTACACTTTGAATACTTATGTTTTGCTCTAGCCAAAGAAAAAATAAAAAATGCTTATGTTTCCTATATGGTGGAAATTTATAATCATGCATTAAAAATAGATGTATACGTTGATATATTATAGCATTATACAGAGTACATATGCATTTATTTGATTAGTCCACGTGCATTGTTAGGATTTGCTCTAGTACATTAGCTTGTTAGTTCTGAGCTATCTCATATAAATAGCAAGTAATTGGACAAAGTTAGTTAAGTTAATTCAATAAAACTTCATTCTTTTCAAGTTTCCTTGCTTATTCGTTCATTACTGCTTAAGTGTGGATTTGAATTCTTTTCGATCAATTCAGCTCAAGATCACTTGCATGGTATTAGAGTATGGTAAGATAAGTTTTTCATCGTATTAATTTCTGTCGATTTCTTACTGCCCTGTCTCTTGCAATATGAATAGTTTAGTAGATAAAAATAGTGGAATTACAAATGATGCTATGTTTAATGGTCCTATATATCTATCGGGATCTGATAACCCAAATGTGGCCATTGGAAACATTATGTTTGATGGATTGAATTACTTGCCTTGGGTAAGTTCGATTAAAATAGGATTAGGTGCTAAGATGAAGTTAGGGTTCGTTGATGGTAGTTTACTTAAACCTGATTTAGGTTCCTTTGATTTAATTCGATGAGAAAGAGCGGATTATATAGTCCAGATGTGGATTCTTAATTCAATGTTAAAGGAAATTGCATAGCATTATGTTTTCACTTCATCTACTTGTGATCTATGGAATGAAATGAAGGAGTAATATGGACATAGTAATGGACCTTTAATTTTTCAGATATAGTATGAAATAAGTAATCTGAAATAATTGAATCAATCAGTGGCAACATACTATAACAAGATGAAAAAGTATTAGGATGAACTACAAGTTTTACATGCATATCCCTCGTGCACATATGGTAGAGTTGATGTTTGTAATTGTCAACTAAAAGAGAGGATTCAAGAATTTGAATAAGAAGCAAGGTTGATATGGTTTCTCATGAGTTTAAATGAGAATTTTGAGATGGCAAGGAACTAAATCCTTTCTATAGATCCATTACCGACAGTGAATAAGTCCTGTTATTTGGTTCAACAAACAGAAGGACAATGGTTTATTACTTCTGATACGTCTTTTGACATAGAAGCTTTTGCATATAAGCTAAATAGGTCTTCTAATTGGTATGGGATATCTAGCTCGAATTTTTTTGTAAGCATTGTAGCACGGAAAGACACTACATCAAAACTTGTTTTAAATTAGTCGAGTATCCCGACTGGTATAAAGGGAGAAGAACTAGAAATGTTACTTAGAAAGTTGGAAAATTCACTGTAAATCTTGTTGATACCAAGTCTGATGGCTATAATTTTACAAGTTGTTTGTCAACTCCTTTAGATACATACTGTGTGGAAGGGTCTTCTTCTCCTATAGGGAATTCACATTCCACCGGGACGTGTAGTGTAGATCCTCAACTAGTTCACAATTTGTGCTATGAAGTTTCAAAGATGATGCATGAAAAACAAGCAAGTGATACAGTTGCTATGAGCATAATTGGTTTCACTATAATATCATGTTTCATGCTATAGTGCGGTGAGTAATTTGATTGGTACATGGATAATTGATTCAAAAGCCATAGATCATATCACTCCATTCTATTCCCTTCTCTCTGATACACATATGTTACCCTACCCACTTAACATATGATTACCAAATGGAAACACTAAATTTGTTCAACTTTGTGGTTTTGTTCATCTTACTCCCAAATTGACCTTATCTAATGTTCTGTTTATGCTAGATTTTTCATACAACTTGCTATCTATTCATCGCCTTGTTAAAGATAGTAAGCTAGCTGCTCATTTTGATCTTGTATCATGCACTTGTTAGGACCAAATTAATATGCTTGACATCATTCATGCGAAGGAATTGAGTGGGTTGTACTTGCTAAAGACTGATGTAAATACCACTAAGGAATCTATTTCATCTTTTGTTCTAAACACTTTTTGCTGCGCCCAATAACTCTAAGCTTGATTTTTTTTTTTTTCATAAAAGGCTTGGTCATACATCTTTGTGCAAGATGCAACATTTTTTTTCGAGATTCAATTCCAATGTATCAGAATTGGATTGTAGTGTTTCTATTGAATCTAAAATTCATAGATTGCCTTTCCCTCATTCTTCTTCTTATTCTAATAATACCTTTGATTTGATTCATGTTGATGTATGGGGATCGGACTTTACGGTTTCTATTAGAGGGGAGAGATATTTTATTATCATTTTAGATGATTTTAGTTCATCTCCCTAGGTTTATCTCATAAGTGCCAAGTCTCAAGCTGTTATTTTTCTTGATAAGTTCTTTAAACTAATCAAGAATCAATTTAATGTTGTTCCTAAAGTCATGCGATTTGATGATGGGGTAGAATTTTTATCCTCCTCATGTCAAGCTTTATTAGCTAATCTTGGAATCATTCATCAAAGGTCATATCCATACACTCCTCAATAAAATGGCTGTGTTGAACATAAGAATAGACATATTGTAGAAACTGCTACAGCTTTAATGTTACAAGGTCATCTACATATATCCTTTTCGGAGGAATGTATTCTCATAGCCGTGTATCTCATTAATATAATGCCCATGACCAAGTTAAATTGAAATTCTCCTTATGAGCTTCTTTTTCATCGAGTCTCTTCTTATGATCACTTATGTGAAATGGGTTATCTATGTTTGCTGTCAATAATTTTCTATATCTTGACAAATTTGGACAACAAGGTTATAGAATTTATGATCTGTCCAATAAAAGACTCAGCCATTCGTGATGTTCTTTTTCATGAAAACACTTTTCCTTGTGCCTTAGATGTTATTTACTCTAATTCTGATACATAGTTCTCACATACAATTTCTAAACACAATTTCAAACACAACTTCCAAACACTATGCCTAATTTACCTTTGCTGATTCCTATGCTTCCTAGTTAAGATCTTTTGAATCAATCGTTACTGTTGTTCCCACTTTTGAGTCTACTTATTTGTATCAGTCTAATTTGCACAAGTTTAATCGCACTGGACAAGCTTTGCTATGGCTTGACTCTTATATACATTCTCTACATATTGACCATATACTTCCTAATACTGAAGATACATTCATTACCACATGTTCTTATCATCTATTTACAACTAATAATTTTTCTACATAACCTAAAGATTTTGTTGATTCTATGGCTCTTGTTCTTAATTCTCATTGTCATGCCTTGAGGGGTACCCTAAACATAACAGTCCGCCGTACACAATACTAAAACCTAAGAATAACTACCTTAGTCACGCAAAGGCTTCCATATCATGTACAAGGCATACATCTCAACCAAGGGAATGCATCGGAGTAGCGCAATTTATATTGATAATGATTAAGTAACAAGGCAAGGAGAATACTTATCATAAAACTTGAACATGGTTTATTACAATTCTTAGGGGCATACCCCGCTATTGTCTTCAAGTCAATATAAATACACTTCTTAGAAATTTCAAAACACTAACATAGCATACATTACATATGGGAATCTTACAAAGTAACTTCATCCTATGTTTCCATTGTTTTCATAGAAGTTTAACATCCTTCCATGACTTCCTTAATGTCATGATCTTCAATTAAAGCCACGGGTATACCTGTTTCAACAAAATCTATGGGGTATACGCTTACAACTAGCTTAGTGAGGTATTTCTTTTCATTCGTAACATAATTTCAAACTAGTTCATTTAATTTTTCACGCATATGCTATGCATGCTAGGCAACAATTACATAATTACACAAATATATATAGTTATCCGAAAACCATATATAGAACGAATTTACCCCTTTGTATCAAAGGTTAGGGAATTATTGATGAAAATCCCCGACCTTCTACTGCCAATCCCCTTGGCCCGCCCAAAGCGTTCAGTTGACTCGGCTCCGAACCTAGAGTCGCATTCCCCAAGCGATTTCGATTATCTAGGAAGGAACATGGCTCATGTCCCAGCACGATAACAACCAATCCAACTCCAGGCATAGGAGTATTAGCCTTCCAAAAGAAATATGACTCGATGGATGCTATGTGTGAACGTCTTATTTTTCTTAAGTCAAACCTTATTAAGGTTTTTTAGGGGCGATCAAATAATTTTGCAAACAATAAGCAACCATAAATGCAAGTAGATAACATACTTAAACAAACAATTCGAAGTTGCAATATTCTTAATTCTCATTTTATCTCATGAGCATAGAATCATACATATACATCCTGAATTCCCCATACATATCCATTTTATCTTTTCTTAGCTTTTTAGTGCCACTGTTCTACAAGCACAAACATGTAATGAAATTAAGAGGAATCATTCACTCGTCTATTTCGCAATCTTCTTAATCGTAGTAATCCTCAGGAAGGGAAATCTCGTATTCCGCATTACCTAGTTAAAAGAAATACCCGGGATGAGTATTTCGTAGAAATTTTATCTAAACTTTCTAATTCTATTTTACTATGTTCGTAAAAAATCACATGGGATGAAATTCCAATTTAAAATGACCATAACTTGCTCATTTTAACTCTGAATTTCACATATAATATACCGTTTTCTATCTATTTGAAAAGATCTATCAATTTTCAAGGTTATTTTTATCATATAAGGTCGTCTAGGCTCTAAAATAATAGGGTACAGATTCATTACAAAAAATTATAGTTTTCAAAACACAAATTTGCAAACTTTTCTTTATCCAAAAATACTCGTACAAAAAATGTAGATATTAGTATAGTTGGAAAAATCCTTTAAATACATATATATATATATATATATCTACTTATATTCTATGCAAGATTCTAATGGTGTTGTCTCGACGATTATATTTCGTAAAACAATGTCTTGCGGTATTGAAGACTTGTATCTTAACAATTTTTTCCTAAGAATTTCATAATTTATTGAGTTATTATAAGTATATTCTTATTTTGTTTTCTAATTTCTTTTCTAAAATAAATTTTCTCTTAGCTTTGGTCTTTTACAAATTTTACTTTTAGTGATAAAAGAATGAAGTTTTCAAGAGTTTTATCAAGTTGTTGCTAACTTATAATAATTTGAGTTGTGTATATTTTCTTTTAAATAAATGACTTTGATAAACAAGTCTTTTTATATTTTCATTTTCCAACATCTTTAAAAATAAACTTTGTTTCTAAAACTGGGTCTTTTAACTCTTTGATCAATTTATTTGGAAGGAAATCATATTTTAGTTGTTTCTTAAGTTTTTGATAATATCTATTGTTTTTGAAACCTTTACTATTCATATTCTTTTATTTCTTTGAAAATGAGTTTATCATTTAGAAATTTTGGCAAACTTTTATTTTTCTAAGTGAGTTTATAATTTAATGAGTTAATTTTATCTCAACTTATAAAACTTAGTTTAGTTATTACTTTTGGTAAAAATTCCTATAAATAAGCTTTTTGAGAAAAGTTTATTTATCAAATAATTATTATTACTGAGTTTTAATAAACTTTATGTGACTTATCATAATAAAAGAAAATGTTTATTTTGTTAGTTAAATTCCTTGAGAAAAATTATTTTTATTGTTACTTAAGAAAAGTCTTGGTAGGTTTGAAAAGAAGTTGTAGAAATAATTTTTCCTACATGGGTGATAACAAAATCTTGGTGTATGTAAAGAGAGTCTGGTTTCATTTTTCCTTTGTTTCCTTGGTAAAATTATCCTGTTAATACTTAGGAAAACTTTAGAAAAGTTTGAGAAGAAGTTGTAAAAATACTTTCTCTAAGTTGCTGTTGACAAGTTTCTTTATTTAGTGACTAGTTACCTAATAAAAGAGTTTTAGTTTCAAGTTCCTCTATTAAAGAAAAATTCCACTTTAAATGTTGTTGAGACAATATCATTATGAGGATGCATGTATATGAGTATGTAATATGAAAATGATGAAAATATAAAAAAAAAAGGTCAAAAGCAAGATTATAATAAGCAATGAAATAATATCAAGTATCGAGAACCTTAACTTCATCAAAGTATCCCGGTCAAGTATTGGGAGCCTTAACTTCATCAAGGCATCCCGGGACTAAGAATAGACTAGTCCCAAAAAGAATAAAGAAAGAAAGAAAATGTTATTTTGACTTGATAAGGACAAGTCTAAGATTATAAAGACTAGTCTTAAAATAGCATGAAATAAATAAATTGCAAAGTATGAAAATAAATAAATAAATAACAAGTGAGCTTATATGCTCTAAAGAATATATATAGATGCATAAATATATTTAGTTAGATATGAATAAGAAGTTAGCATAATAACAACAATAATGTGACAATAATAACATAATGGAAAATATAAACATGAACAAAAGCAAAATATGAACATATTGTTACTTCTTTAACTCTCATGAGTCTAAGAAACATACATTAAGCTCATGCTAAGTTTTATAAACATAATGAGTATAGGTAAGGAGTTTTACCTAAGTTTATGTGTATATTGAAGAGAAAAAGAAGTGGTTATAGTAATATGTGGGAAATGGTTTTGTGGAGAGAAGAGGCAATTTTGGAGATAATTTGAGAGAGAGAGTTTGTGGAGTGATTTTAGCAGAGTTTTGATATGAGAATGAGTTGTGTGAAAGAATGAAGGAGGAATGAGGTATTTATAGAATTTTGGAGTAGAAATTAGATGTAATTAAATAAAATAAAAAAAAAATAAATGAGAGTGATGAGAGAGAGACGGTGGACGGCAATCATGGGGAAGAGAGAGAGAGGAGTGACTAAAAATTAATTTTAGAAGAAAAGTGCAAGAGAAGTTTAGTAATATGTGGTGTAGAATTTTTATAGGAAAAGGAAATTGTAAGAAATATATATAGGTTGTAAGAATAGGTAGTAGAAAAAGTAGAAATAGATGAATAGTAAAAAAGTGCTATGAATAATAGACTAGACAATTTAAATACCGGTAGTAATAAAAATACGAGTATAAATGCGATATCTGTAATTTTTAGTGATCGAAAAATTCTAAACCTGTTATTTTTGGAAACCTTATATTTTTATAAGTCTAACGATATTAATGGAATATTTTTACCGTCCGGTGTACTGGGGCATGGTTTTTGAAAATTAATCCCTTTCGAATCCAAAAGATACTAGAAATTTGCAAATCTGATATTTTTAAGCTTCCCTATATTATTACGAACTATTATCAACAATTATTTCCGTTCCGTTGTTTAGGGTCTAAGAGCGCGGGATTGCCGGATCTTAAACTCTAGGGTTTGTTCTAGACTTCGTTGATTTTTAGGGTTCCAATTTGACTTCCAACTTGTTGATTTTATTCGTAAGATTATAAAATTTTAGGGCTTTGCCCATGTTATATTTTTGGTTCAACATCTATGGTTTATTTTATTTTATTTGTGATTATTAAATATTTTTCAGTTCTCAGGATTGTTTAACTGAGTCTAGGGTTATGTGTTGACCTAGTATGACTTTAAGTGGAGACTAAAATTTTTTATTCTAAAATTTACCGAAGGATTTAAGGTTTTAGTATTTTGTTGTTGAGCGTGATTTAGATATATTATCTTGATTTGCGTGTTAGGAATAGGATAGATGATTTGATTGATGTACGGATGTTGAATCAATCGATTGTTGGATTTTTCATTTTGTTTTTAGGGTTCCCTTCTTCTTAAGGTTAAGGGTTTTCGTATTTGATCTTATTTAGAATTTGGTTTTAACTTGGTTCAATTTTTAGGGTTTCGGTTTTTGTTTTTTACTTCTAGGATTATTTTCTAAGAACTATGAAAATTTCAAGGTTTTACACTCATGAACCGGTTACATTTACTCGAGCTACCAAACATGAAGAATAGATATCAGCCATGAATAAGGAGATAGAGGCTCTAGAACATAATGACACTTAGGAACTTGTTGATTTTCCTAAAGATAAGCATCTTATTGGTTGCAAATGGATCTACAAAATAAAATATCGGCCTAATGGTACCATTGAACACTATAAGGCTCGTTTGGTAGCAAAGGGGTACACACATGTTGAAGGAATCAACTATCATGATACGTTTTCCCCTCTTGCTAAGCTTAGCACAGTAAGGATCTTATTGGCTATGGTGGCTACCTATCATTAGCCTTTACACCAACTTGATATCAATAATACTTTTCTTTATGGATTTTGGATGAAGAAATATATATATTACCTCTACCGGGTTATTCTAAAGCTGGATTATCCAAAGTTTGTTGATTAAAACGATCACTCTATGGGCTTAAGCAAGCCTCACGATAGTGGAACAAAGAGATTTCTAATTTTGTTTTAGGTAAAGGTTCGGTCAATCTTCTAGTGATCATTCTTTGTTTACCTAAAATCATGCTGATAGTTTCTTAGTTGTTTTACTTTACGTAGATGATATGTTGTGATTGGGAATAATGCTTTCATCATTGATCTTTTAAAATCTCAGCTTGATCAAGCATTCACCATAAAGGATCTTAGGTTAGCACGTTTTTTCCTTAGACTAAAAATATGTTCTGTTTCTTCTAGTATTTTTGTCCACCAATGGAAATTCATTGTTGACATGTTATCTGATGTTGGTTACACTACTTGTAAGCCTACCTCATTACCTTTTCCATCTGGAAATTTATTGAAAAGTGATGGTCCTCTTTTAGATGATCCTTGATAAGTGTCCAAAGACCCAAATTGTTGGTGCTATATTGGGCATATTTTATATGCTATTTGTTTAAATATTGAGAAAAAGGATCTTTATTGAGTTAATCTTTTGTTTCAGGGACAATCATCAAACAATCGAGCTTTTCAAGGGATTATCAAGGAAAGAAGCCAAGTTTTGGAGATTTTTGGAGCTTTTGTGGAGTTGCTACCCATACACTAGTGACATTCACACCATTAGTGTACTTTTGGAGGAGTGTTTTTTAAGAAATTTTGAAGATTTAGCCAAGAATCAAGGGTACACGACCTCTCATACACTAGTTGTGTACATTAGGTCGTGTACATGTGCCAACAAGGGAAAAGCACGCTACTTTAATGAGTACACGACCCCGATGTACACGGGTCGTGTAGGGATCGTGTAGGCATTAATGTATATATATACATGCCTTCTTGCGAAAAAATTCATTCATTCAAGATAGAAACTTTATCCCAGAACCCTAGGGACGCCTTTAGAGAGCTCTTGAAGGGGGAAAACCGTGCTTCCATTTGAAGATTCTCAACTACACATCTACAAGGGTTTTATCTTGATGATTTCTCTTTTTTTCTTCCATTATGCTTATTACGTGTGTTGTTATCTTTTCTATGGAAGAGTAGTTGTGTAACCCTAGGTTTTGAGAAACCCTAGCCTTATGTAAAGACTTGTTAATCACTTGAATGTAAATTGATTTTGGATTTGCTTCATGATATATAATGTTGTTTGTGATAATTTTAGGTCAAAGTTGTTACAAACTCGATTCTTGTTAATATGAAAGAAGATTTCGTTAATGAGTATGATCTCTCATGAGCAAAGGGGTTAAGTAATCCACCTAGAAATAGGGTTTTTCTAACTTTCTATCGATTAGGGTTCATGAGCTTTAAGCGATTCTAAATTGACCTTTGTGACGGAAGAAATTCCCACTTTTGCAATTTAGGGTTAGGGTTTAATTAACTTGAAGAGAGTAATTAATCTATTTAAGTAACCCGATAGTTCAAAATCAAAGTTCATTCAAGTGAATCCACTTTTAGAGATGAAGGAGGCTAGGGTTGATCAAAACCAAGGGTTTTGTTGTGAATCGTTTATCTTCATTTAATTGTGCATATCTTGAGTTAGGGTTCTTGGGTTTATCTTAGATTAGAATTAGTGATTAGTTTAGTATAAAATTCACTCTTGACTTGGCTAGATAATAGTTAAAGGGTAATTACTAGTAGCTGCACATTGATCCTAGGACGATATCCGAGTTAAATTCTATACTACACGATAGGTGCACTGCCTTGTGTGGATCTAGAATTTACAAGATTATAAATTTTAAAACTTAAAGATTCGACACATCAGAGTTTTTGGCGCCGTTGGGGGATCAAGCAATATTAGGAAAGCCTTAGTAGCTATTACTTTAGTTTCTTTTCTTTTTTTTTTTTTCTTTTTCTTTTCCTTTTTCTTTCTCTTTCTTTTCTCTTTCTTTGTTTTATTTTCTCTCTTTTTCTTAAGGAATTAATTGTGGAATCCTAATCTTGTGTGTCTCTTTTGCAGTATATGACCAGGAGTTCTTCCTCATCTACAACTCCATTAGATCCTGAGATCGAGAGGACACTCACAAGGATCAGAAGGAATACAAGTGCCAACACTTCTGGACAAGCAGATATTGAGGGAAGAACACTGGATTTGAGGGGAGAAGAACAATTGGGTTTGGAAGACTTAGACGAGAACAGCATTAATCCAGATCTAACAAGAGGAACAGAAGGAGAACATCAACAAGAAATCAACATGGCGGACCCTAATGCGCTAAGAACAAATATGGATTATGCAAGACCTTCTCTTCAAGGCACTGCTCCAACAATTGTGAAACCCCCAATTGGGGCAAACAATTTTGAGATCAAGGGGACCATGCTTCAACTTCTACAACAATATTGTCAGTTTGATGGACTACCCGATGAAGATCCCCACTCTCACATCCAAACATTTCTGGAGATATGTGAGACCTGCAAGATGAATGGAGTGGATGATGATGCCATTCGTACTAGACTATTCCCTTTTTCTTTGAGAGGGAAAGCAAAAATTGGCTTACATCATTGGGACCAGGAGCACTTACCACATGGGAGGAAACAGTGAAGCAGTTTTTGGACAACTATTTTCCACCTTGCAAAACTGCTAAGCTCCGGAATGATATCTCATCCTTTGGCCAAAATGATTCCGAGACTCTATTTGATGCTTGGCAACGATGGAAAGAGCTTCTTAGAAAATGTCCTCATCACCAAATTCCACCATGGTTGCAAGTTCAAACATTTTATAATGGGTTGAATCAAATCACTCGCCAGCTTATTGATGCATCTGCCGGTGGTACTCTGAATTCAAAGACCCCAGAAGAATCCCTCAAATTGTTTGAGGAAATGGCTAGAAACAATTATCAATGGGGAAACAACGGGGGAAGCAAAGAGCTACTGGGGTGTATGAGGTAGATTTGCTTACCTCTTTGGTCGCTAAGATGGATGCCCTTGGTACTCAAGTTATGAGCATCAAGAATCAACAACAATCACCACAATCACAGTTTTACCATGAAGGGATGTTTGATGGTGGTTATCATCCAGAGCAACTGAGCAAGTGGACTACTTGGGGAATCAAAACAGGCAGCAAAATAACCCGTTCAGTAGTACCTACAACCCAGGATGGAGGAATCACCCTAATTTCTCCTGGAGTAACCAAAATGCTCAAAGGCCAAATTTTCCACCAGGGTTTCAAAGGCCACAGATGCTTCCATACCAGCAGTTGCCATCATCATCATCAAATCCACAACCCCAGCCTGAGAAGAAATCCAACTTGGAGGAAGTACTTAACCAATTCATACAAAGCTCAGATGCAAGGCACAGGAATCAAGAAGCCTCAATTCACAACTTGGAAAAACAAATTGGCCAGCTAGCCAAGATGTTTTCAGAAAGGCAAGTAGGCTCTCTCCCGAGCAATACTGAGAACAATCCTAAGGAGCAAGCTAAGGCTATTAGCTTGCGAAGCGGCAAAGAGTTGCCAAGTAAAAGTGGAGAGACACCTACAGTAGTGCCTGAGAAGGCATGTGAGGAAGGTCAAAGTGCTGAGAAGGAGGTCTCCTCACCAATGGAGAAACAACCCCACTTAAAAGAATACACACCAAGGATACCATATCCTACCCGGTTGAACCAAAGCAAGGACAAGGAGCAGTTTGGGAAATTCTTAGATCTGTTCAAGCAACTCCACATCAACATTCCATTTGTGGAAGCCCTCTCCCAAATGCCCAAATATGCTAAGTTCCTCAAGGAACTCCTTTCAAACAAGCGGAAGTTAGAAGACGTGTCAACTGTGGAGATAGGAGCAAATTGCTCCTCAATCATTCAGAACAAGCTGCCTCCTAAACTGAAGGATCCCGGAAGCTTCATCATACCATGTAGGGTAGGAGAGCTATGTGTGGAGAAAGCTCTAGCAGACTTGGGGGCGAGCATTAACTTGATGCCCTACTTTTTTCCAAAAATTGGGTTTGGCGGACCCCACACCAACTCGCATGAGTCTTCAACTAGCGGACCGTTCGGTGAAAATCCCTAGAGGAGTCATTGAGGATGTGCTAGTAAAGGTTGGCAATTTTATTTACCCCGTGGACTTTGTTGTGCTTGATATTGATGACGAGGGAGATGTTCCATTAATTTTGGGTCGGCCTTTCTTAGCAACCGCGAGAGCTGTTATTGATGTGGAGGAGGGGAAGCTAACTCTCAGGGTAGGAGATGAGGAGCTTGTGGTTACTGTGGCTGCAGCATTGAAGAAGCCTATGAGATCGGATGATTCGTGCTATTATATTGATATTATTGATTCTTCAGTGGCTGAACATGCAGAAGAGATACTTTCACGGGACAAGGTAGAATTGAGCTTGGTTTCCGACAAGGGGAAGGAATTAATAGATCTTGAAGTGGAGGAGATCGTGAGGGAGTTAGATATTGCTGAAGAATTCTTGCCCATAAAGGGGTTTGAGGAACTTGAGCTTGATAGTGAGAGGCGGTTGAGATCATCGATCGAGGAACCACCTACACTCGAATTGAAACAACTTCCAGAACACCTTGAATATGCATTCTTGGAGGAAAATTCCAAACTTCCTGTGATCATTGCTTCGGCACTGTCAAGTGAGTATAAGCAGCAGTTATTGAAGTTCTCAAAGCACATAAACGTGCTATCGCCTGGAAGATAGAGGACATAAAGGGTATCAATCCGTCTTTTTGCACGCATAATTTTGTTGGAAGAAGGATTTAAGTCAGTCATTCAACCTCAAAGACGACTAAATCCTAATATGAAGGAAGTAGTGAAGAAAGAAGTCATCAAACTTCTGGATGCCGGCTTGATATACCCGATTTCTGATAGTACTTGGGTGAGCCCAACCCAAGTAGTGCCTAAAAAGGGGGGATGACTGTGGTCCCTAATGAAAGAAATGAACTTGTTCCCATGAGGACAGTTACTGGTTGGCGTGTGTGCATTGATTATAGAAAATTGAATGAAGCCACCAGGAAGGATCATTTTCCCTTGCCCTTCATTGATCAGATGCTAGAAAGGCTTGCAGGGCACATGTATTACTGTTACCTGGATGGCATGTCGGGGTACTTTCAAATTCCTATTGCCCCAGAGGACCAAGAGAAGACTACATTTACATGTCCTTATGGCACTTACGCTTATAGACGAATGCCCTTCGGACTTTGTAATGCACCCGCCACATTTCAACGATGCATGTTGAGTGTTTTTGAAGATCTGGTTGAAGACATAATGGAAGTGTTCATGGATGATTTCTCAGTTTTTGGAGACTCGTTTGAACAGTGTTTAGCTAATCTGGAGAAAGTCTTGATCCGATGTGAGGAAACCAATCTAGTGCTAAATTGGGAAAAGTGCCACTTTATGTGCACAGAAGGCATAGTACTTGGGCACAAAATTTCGCAGAGAGGGATTGAAGTGGACAGGGCTAAAGTAGAGATCATTGCAAGATTGCCACCTCCAACATCTGTAAGAGCTATTCGCAGTTTTTTGGGACATGCGGGGTTCTATAGAAGGTTCATCAAGGACTTCTCCAAAATCGCCCGGCCTCTTACTAGGCTTTTGGAGAAGGATGTGGTGTTTGAGTTCGATCAAGATTGTTTAGAAGCCTTTAGATTGCTGAAGGAGAAATTGACTCAAGCTCCCATCATGATTGCTCCTAATTGGGATCTTCCATTTGAGCTCATGTGTGATGCGAGTGACTTCGCAGGGGCGGTTCTTGGCCAGAGACATGATAAGCACTTTAGGCCCATTCTACGCCAGTAGAACTTTGAACCGTGCACAAGAGAACTATACTACTACTGAAAAGGAGTTATTGGCGGTGGTCTTCGCCTTTGATAAGTTTCGACCCTACCTTGTATTGTCGAAGGTTATTGTGTATATTGATCATTCTGCCCTTAAATTTTTATTATCCAAGACTGATTCGATGGATATTGCTCCTACAAGAGTTTGATCTGGAAATTCATGATAAGAAAGGATCGGAAAACTTGGCGGCCGATCATTTATCAAGGCTAGAAGATCCACACCGAGGTGAATTGGGAGAGGATGACATAAATGACCGATTTCCTGAAGAGGTTGTATGCAGTTTATCAACTTTTGAGTTTGGCAATCACGGAGCCACCTTGGTTTGCTGATATAGCAAACTATCTTGTTGCACGGTTTTCCCTAGTGAATTGAATTATCATGCAAGAAAAAAGTTCTTCTCAGATCTCAAGCACTATTATTGGGAAGACCCATTTCTATTTCGGGTTTGTGCGGATCAGATAATTCGTCGTTGTGTGTCTCATGCTGAAGGGTGGAAAATTCTAGGGGATTGTCATTCGGGCCCTGTTGGTGGCCACTATAGTGCAAATCGTACTGCCCACAAGGTCTTGGAGGCCGGTTTTTATTGGCCATCTATATTTAGAGATGCGCACCATCTAGTCTCTCTTTGTGATCGATGCCAAAGAGTGGGAACTACATCAAGAAGAGATGAAATGCCACAAAACTACATTCTAGGATGTGAAGTTTTCGACTTGTGGGGCATAGATTTTGTTGGTCCACTTCCACCATCCTACGGGAACAAGTATATACTTGTAGCAGTGGATTATGTCTCGAAATGGGTGGAAGCTCAGGCTTTACCCACCAACGACGCAAGAGTGGTATGCAAGTTCCTGAGGAAGTTATTTGCCCGGTTTGGAACCCCTAGAGCTATTATTAGTGATAGGGGGACACATTTTTGTAATGACCAAATGGATAGGATCTTGAAGAGATATGGGGTGACACATCGCATAGCAACTGCTTATCACACAGACTAGTGGGCAAGTAGAAGTGACCAACAGAGAGCTCAAGAGGATTCTTGAGAAGACAGTGAGCCACCACAGGAAGGATTGGGCCGATAAGCTTGATGATGCCCTTTGGGCACATAGGACTGCATACAAAACACCACTCGGGACCACTCCCTATAGATTGGTGTACGGGAAAGCATGCCACTTGCCAGTTGAAGTCGAACATAGAGCCTATTGGGCAATCAAGCAAGTGAACTTCGATTTGGGTGCATCTGGGTCACAAAGGAAGTTTCAACTTAATGAGCTAGACGAGTGGAGGCTATTAGCCTATGAGAATATGAGACTCTATAAGGAGAAGACCAAGAGATTTCATGATGCACATATCCGTCACCCGAAGAAGTTCCAAGTAGGGGACCAAGTTCTCTTATTCAATGCCAGGTTGAAGCTTTTCCCTGGCAAGCTGAAGTCCAGGTGGTCGGGTCCCTATCTGGTCAAACAAATATTCCCACATGGAGCTGTGGAGTTAGAGCACCGGAACACGGTACTTTCAAGGTGAATGGCCAAAGAGTGAAGCTTTACATGGGTAATAGCCCGGAATTTGAAGGCCGAGAGGAGTTTCGACTCCAACCACCAGCTAACTAACTTTGATTAGTTCCTTTGTAAATAGTTTTTTCTTTTTCTTTTTTTCTTTTTTTCTTTTTCTTGTTTTGTTTCTTTTGGTTTTTTTCTGAGTTTTTGGGGCAACTCCATGAAGAAATGGTGTTCTTGAGTTAAGTGTGGGGAAAAAGCTTCCCAATTATGAATCAAAGGACACAAACACTTTTCAAGTGTTGCAGGTAAGTCATCCTCCTCAAGTACTTTCATGAAAATCACTTTTCGAAAGATTTTTCGAGCACAAAAATTTTTCCCAGTATACACTACCCTACATGACTCATGTATGTGTAATAGGGTAGTGTATCAATTTTTCCAACAATCTGTGGAGTCACAAGCTGTCTACACGACTTGTGTATGAGTGCATGTTGTGTAAAAATTTTAACAATCTGTGGAGTCACTAGTGGGACTACACGACCTGTGTAGGGGTCGTATATGTATTTTGTCTGTGGAGTGAGTCCCCTACACGGTCGTGTAGGGGTCGTGTAAAATTCACAAGCTGTGGACTCACTAGTGGGACTACACGACCGTGTAGGGGTCGTGCATGTTATTTTGCAATGTGGAGTCACGAGTCCCTACACGGGTCGTGTAGGGGTCGTGTACTCATTAAAAGCTCCTCCACTATTTAAGCCACACAGCACACTGCTCATTCTCTCCATCACGCCCGTAATCCCGCATTTCTCTGTCACGAACACATCCCATCTCCCCACGCACTTCATCTTCATCTCCATCTCCTCCAAGTGCCAAATTGCCCTAAGAAAGGTATGATTTCCATTCCTTTCTATTCCTTGCATGTTCTCCATGAAAATGAGCTAAGGCAAAGGTGTAGTTGGATTTTTCTTTTACCTAGAAATGGGTTGTGATGGTTGTTAGGGTTGATTCTTGTTGTATATAGTGTATTCGCATGCTTGGTGTAGTGATTTAACTTGAAAGTTCCTTAGATCTTACATGCATTGGATAGATTTCAACTAATCTAGGGTTTATGTGAATTTTTCAAGTGTTGTATAAATTAGGGCTTTTGCAATTTTCATGAAATTAACTACTTCTTAAATGTGTTGGGCTATTTATTTTATTAAAATCCATGACAAAACTCGTCAATTGCAAAATTAGGGTTCTTATGTAAAAATTGGGGCTTTTGAAGGAATTGAAGGAATTTGTGAAAACTAATGCACAATAATGGGTAAATGGTGATTAGGATGATCAAGATGAGTTTTTGTGCACAAGAATTGAATTTTTCAAAATTTGGGTTGTACACTACACCTACACTACTCGTGTACACTTACTAGTGTATGCACAGATTATGTGAAACATGTACCTATTCATGTCAATTGCATTCCAAAGCTTTGGTACTTGTATTCTATGAGTGTAGGGTCTGTTAGTGCTTTATTGTGTCAATTTTAGATCGAGTTTACCCACTTTTTCTCAACCATTGTGTGATCTTTTGTTGCAGGGATGGCAAGACCCAAACAACCAATTAGAAGACCCGGTCTATCCCGACGCACATCAAAAGCTCAGTCTACCCAATCCTCACCTACACCGACGAAGAGACAAAAAGTATCACAACCACAACCAACCAACCTGCTACTCTACTTTCTGAAACTCCATGGGCTAAGACAAAACTGAGGCGGTTTGAGCACAAATCCTTTGGAGCTCACAGGTCTTAGATTGGAGTATGCTGGCAGATTATGGGAAGCGAGGAGATTAAGGAGATGTTGTCCATTGGGCCGTGGGGGAAATTGTTTGCCATATACACTGTTGCCTATAGGGACATCACTATGGAGGTGTTAGCCACTTTGAAACTTACAGCAAAGCGTGGGCGATCGATAGTGGATGATGTTCTGACTTTCCAAGCCTTTAAAGTGGTACATACAATTACTCTGGCTGACTTTTGTGTTTACATGGCCTGTATACCAAGGAGGAAGTTGAGACAGCTGAATTTCGCACACTTCCTATTGGACTACCAAAAGGAGTGGAACCTCAGGAAGTCTGGCAAGAGTTTGTCAAAGCAATCTAAAATATGAGCCATCAAGATCAAAAGCCTCTTGTATTGTGGATGACAATCTGAAGATCATTCACCACATCCTTGCTCATACCATTGGAGCAAGGAAGAGTAGCAATGGTGTGGTGAATAATTTCGAACTGGGGCATCTATACACATTGCCAACAAGCATAAGATTAATGTTGGTGTTGAATTGGCCCACTTTATCATTCGCCAAGCTACTGATCCCGCACTAAGGGAATCTTTTGTGGAGGCTACATCACCAGTTGTTGCATGGAATGAAGATTTGGGAAGAACCCTCCAATGAAGCAATCAAGGTGGAGGTCAAGCAAGTTCTGGACCCTTTTAGACACTGGGGACTTTGTAGGGTCAGGAGAGGCTAGTTCCTTCCAAGAAGTATTCTACACCACCTAGAGCTCCTTTGAGCTCTCCAGCTTCAGGATCATCCACTCTCAGGTGTCGATCTTGGATAAGGAATGGAAATCCTTCAGGAAGGAATTTCAAAAAGAAAAGCAAAAGAATAGGGAGGAGCAGAAGAAAAACAAGAAGTTTAGAGCGGCAGTTTGGAGTTTTCTCCAAACAATGGCTGGCTGCCTCTCAAAACCCCCTGAGAACCTTCTAAGCTACGAGTCCTCGCCCGGTGGGACCACTTCTGAAGAGAGTGAACCGCTCCCAGTGGTTGATCGAAAAGGCAAAGCTCCATTAGTTCTATCATCTAGCTCAGACAAGGAAGTGGCTGATTCAGGTTCTGAAGAGGAAATCGAAGTAGAAACTGAGGCGGATGATGATGATGATGAGGAGGAGGCAACAACTGAGGCGGATGATGATGATGAGGAGGCCACATCCGATGCTGAAGATGAGGATAAATGATTTACGTCTCTTGTTGTTGCTCATGTTGTCTATATTTCTGTTTTATGTTTTAAGACTTTGTGGCTGGTTTGTAGTCTCTTTTTGGAGCCCCTTGTGGGAAGACTCTTGTTGCTTTTTCTTATGTTCTTGATGGATGTTTAGAGTAGGGTAACCTGTATAGTTGTTGTTTGTTCGTTTGCTTCTTTTAGGTCTTTGTTCGCAAGCTCCTGGTGCAGCAACTTTTGTCCTTGAATCTAATGCTGTATTGGGGAAGTTCTCAATTCCTTTTCTTCTTCTTATTTCTTTATCTCTTTTCCCCTTTATTTTGATTATTTTAATAGACACTGAGGACACTGTCTAAATTAAGTGTGGGGAAGGGGGTAATTCTGAAGGGAATATTCGGGTCTTAAATGATACTGGTCTCTATGCACTTAGTTGAACATATCATTTGGTGTATTAGTGTGTGCTAAATTTGAACTTATTCAAAAGTCCCCACTTTCATGTTTGCTTTTGTGCTTTAAAAGTTTGATTTTAGTTGATAAATCTTTAAAATATGCTCTAAAAAAAAAATTAAATTAGCATTCAAATCAAGAAAAGAAAAAGCGACTTACACAATGCCTTACTCACTTATCTTGTGGCTAGCATACTTGGTCGAAATTATAAGATGAAATCTAGATGGGGTAACCTTACTTGCTATTTAACAATGGAATTTAGAGTTTAGAAGTGGTTGAAGTCCTTAGTTGAAAGTTAAACGGTTATGTTTTTAAGCTTGTTGATTTGTATATTTTCTTTTCAAAATTTTGAGAGCCCTCTTAATATTTTGTGAAAGAGCATATGATGTTTATCACTTGGTGATCCTTTATTAATAATTTTTTTTGGAAAAAAAAAAGAGAACACAATCTTTACTCCAATGACTCAAGCAATTGAGTTATGAGTATTCCGAACTTGAATGTTAGAGTGAGGGAGAGTTCGATGGGGTCCCTTTAAAACCTGGTTACTTGGGTGATGAGCCCGGGATATGCCGACTCAATGAACTCACTATAACGAGAAAGGAGGAAATGCAAAAGTTCATTATGAGCTTTGAACAAATAATAAGAGCTGAAAAGATACGGGCTACACCTCGTCCAAAGGAAATCCCTTTGAAGGCTATAAAAAAAAAAAAAAAAAGAGAGAAATTCAAAGAGATTTAAAATGAAGGAGAAAATCCAGGGGAAAAACGGATGCAATTACTTTCACTTTATATTATTGTGCTTAGAGAAGTGGGTGAAAAGTTTATATACTTGTTAACAGGTGGTGAAGTATAACTGGGTCTCTTTTGCTATTGTTTGACTTTGTAATTACTTTGTAACTCTGGAATCTACTTTTAAATGGTGAGGGTAAAGTTTAACTTACCTGGATTAGCCTTAAAATTTTGATTCTAGTATGCTAATTATATTTATGTGATGGGTTAGAGTGGTAGGTATGAAGTGAGTCGCTAGTATCTCAAGGAATTAATGAATGCTATATGGATCTTAATTTTGTGAAAAGAAACTTTTTGAGTATGTTTGATGATAGATCCTTTTTGTCCTAAGTTGTTTGCTTGAGGACAAGCAAATGTTTAAGTGTGGGGAAGTTTGATAAGTGTCCAAAGACTCGAATTGTTGGTGCTATATTGGGCATATTTTATATGCTATTTGTTTAAATATTGAGGAAAAGGATCTGAAATAGCCATGAATTCCTTAGATTGTATGCTAATATGTTATTGGAATGATATATATATATGAGTGTTTAGCTAATGTGCTTAGTGAATGTGTTAGTTTATATGTGTATAGTCTTATAAAATTTATATCATTGTTTGATATCTCTAAATGAGTGTATAGTGTAATTAATGTGTGTGTCTTTTTCAAATTAATATGCATGTGTTATGTTTAGAATTTAGTAAATTCACCTTTGAATTGCTTAGACATATGACAGAAATTTTAGCTAACTTTAAATCCACTTTTGAGCTTAAATTCAACCCAAATGCATTTGAAATTTTCCTAAATTAAACCGAGGACAAAGATACCCCTAATGGTGAGATTTGGATGACATTTGACTTTAATTTGGACAAGTTAACCCTCCCTTTTGGCAGCCTCAAATTTCCATACGAATTTTACTTCTTTTCTTTCTTCTTTCTTTCTTCCTTTTCTTAACCCAAAATCTTGAACCCTAGACCAAGGTTTATCACAAGCTTAAGGATTTGAATATTATTCCAAGACAAGATTCAATCATGTAAGTTTAATACAAACTCTATCTTTTATTTTTATGTTCTATGTTGAATTATTTGTAAATGTTAGAATATATATATGATTTGAGATGGTGATTGGTATGAGATTGAATTGGTGCATGGATGATAGGGTGGATGGGATTAAATGGCTAGTAGAGTAGTAGTATATATCTTATAGGAGTGTGGATGTGTGGGGGTGAGTATCTTGGAAGATTGAAGAATGAGTAGTAGATGTGTGAAATTGAAGTGTGATTAGTGTTTTGATGATTAGAAGTAGAATTCATACTGTTAGGATAGCATTTGAATCATATAACAAGCTTTAGAAAGTTTGGACTAAGTTTAGAAAATTTTTGAAAAATAAACAAGTGTAGTAAAACAGGGAAAATCCAAAACAATTTTCGTATAGGCCTATTTTTGAACGTACGCCGGCACCTGGGAATTCAACGCCGCCGGCTTAGAGGCAGCGTTGGATTCAAAATTCTTAAGGCTGGATGAAAGCCGCCGGCTTTCACTGGAAAAGTCAGCCGGCGTTCATTCTGTCATATTGTACGCTGGCAGCGGAAATCAAGGCCACTGGCGTATGTGTCAAAGCTGCCCGCGTATCTAGGTAAGCGGACGGCTTAGACCTCTCTGGACGTTTTTGAAAATTTTGGTTTTGGACTGTACGCCAGCTAAAGGCCACCGGCGTAGGATTCAAAGGCTGACGGCGTACCCTTGAACACTGCCCGCGCTGGCAGTGTTGATTTTCTGAGCATCGAGCACCGGCTCAAAGCCACCGGCTTTGACTGCCGGCCTATCCCCTGTGCTTTTGAATTTTAAAAACTTTTTCTAAAATTTTTCGAAGTTTTTTATTTGAGCAATTAAGTATTGGTTAAGCGATCTAGGGTATATTAGGATGTTTAAACGTTTTCTTATGACCTTTATTAATTTATTTGGATTTCTTTGATATATTTATCTTTTATATTAGTTAATTAGTACTTAAGCTAAGTGTGAATTTAATATTGATTTAAACAGTGATAGATCCTCGCCCAGTCAACCCCGTTAATATTCGAGCTATATCAGGTACGCAGTAACTTGCTTGTCTCTTTGCTAGGATAGGCATCAAGATCAAACTACTCTAAAATAAGAAAATATTATTGATATGAGTGTTGATTGTTGTTTGCCGTTGAATCTGGTTCGGAGAGCGGCACCCTGCTCAGATTGAGGGCAGGGTACTTTCTCGTTAATGGATAGAATTGTTTAGGAGATATGAGTATCCGAGCTGCTCATATCAACCCCCTAAGCGTCGTGAAGCGTTACTCAGGATCCCCTAGTATTACGGGCTACGCCGGAAGGTGGGGCTGCCTAGTCTGTATGAATAATAGGGACCACCCAGGGAGGCGAACGTAATACTAGATCCTTGTTGCCCGGAGTTTGAATACTCCCGTGTTGTCTTACTAACTAAATACTTATTAGTGAACAAGTGATTGTTGCCTAGTTCATTTAGCCTAAGAATGTGTGATCCACTTCGCATTTTGTATTCGTTACTTGTGTACTGGGCCTTTGGCTCATATTTTATCTATTTCAGGTGATGATTCCGATGAGTTCTATACGAGTATGGGGTACGGAACCGACTTTGAAGATTTTCTTGATGGGTTGGAGGATTAGAGATGACCACGGACTCAATGGACCTTATGAATGTAATAGATTAGATGAGATTCATTTTGGTTGATAGTGTAAATATAGTATTAGTTAGGTCGTGTTTTCAGGATTTTGGGTTAAGGCTTGTAAGAAGCCTTTGGATGTAATATGTATATATATGTATGTGTGTATTTAGCTAATTAGAAGTTTAGTTGTTTCCTTTACCATAAATGTGCGGTAGTGTTGCTTTACTTAAGTTTAAAAAAAAAAATATTTATGTCTCCCATTGTATAATATATTTATGGAATTAGATAAACAATTACTCAAACAATTCCTTTAGGCAACCTTACATATAATCTTAGGGGTTATATGTGGTTGGGGAACCGTTATCTCCTATTTCAATATAGGGGTGATAGCGGGTCCTTACAGGATCCTTATTGAGTTAATCTTTTGTTTCAGGGACAATCATCAAACAATCGAGCTTTTCAAGGGATTATTAAGGAAAGAAGCCAAGTTTTAGAGATTTTTGGAGCTTTTGCGGAGTTGCTACCCATACACTAGTGACATTCACACCATTAGTGTACTTTTGGAGCAGCGTTTTTTTAAGAAATTTTGAAGATTTAGCCAAGAATCAAGGGTACACGACCTCTCATACACTAGTTGTGTACATTAGGTCATGTACATGTGCCAACAAGGGAAAAACACGCTACTTTAATGAGTACACGACCCCGATGTACACGGGTCGTGTAGGGGTCGTGTAGGCATTAATGTATATATATACATGCCTTCTTGCGAAAAAATTCATTCATTCAAGATAGAAACTTTATCCCAGAACCTTAGGGATGCCTTTAGAGAGCTCTTGAAGGGGGAAAACCGTGCTTCCATTTGAAGATTCTCAACTACACATCTACAAGGGTTTTATCTTGATGATTTCTGTTTTTCCTTCTTCCATTATGCTTATTACTTGTGTTGTTATCTTTTCTATGGAAGAGTAGTTGTGTAACCCTAGGTTTTGAGAAACCCTAGCCTTTATGTAAAGACTTGTTAATCACTTGAATGTAAATTGATTTTGGATTTGCTTCATGATATATAATGTTGTTTGTGATACTTTTAGGTCAAAGTTGTTACAAACTCGATTCTTGTTGATATGAAAGAAGATTTCGGTTAATGAGTATGATCTCTCATGAGCAAAGGGGTTAAGTAATCCACCTAGAAATAGGGTTTTTCTAACTTTCTATCGATTAGGGTTCATGAGCTTTAAGCGATTCTAAATTGACCTTTGTGACGGAAGAAATTCCCACTTTGCAATTTAGGGTTAGGGTTTAATTAACTTGAAGAGAGTAATTAATCTATTTAAGTAACACGATAGTTCAAAATCAAAGTTCATTCAAGTGAATCCACTTTTAGAGATGAAGGAGGCTAGGGTTGATCAAAACCAAGGGTTTTGTTGTGAATCGTTTATCTTCATTTAATTGTGCATATCTTGAGTTAGGGTTCTTGGGTTTATCTTAGATTAGAATTAGTGATTAGTTTAGTATAAAATTCACTATTGACTTGGCTAGATAATAGTTAAAGGGTAATTACTAATAGCTGCACATTGATTCCTAGGATGATATCCGAGTTAAATTCTATACTACACGACAGGTGCACTGCCTTGTGTGGATCTAGAATTTACAAGATTATAAATTTTTAAAACTTAAAGATTTGACACATCAATCCTTCTCTATTTCATCGTTTTGTTGGGAGGATGCTTTATTTGACCTTAACTCGACCTGATGTTGCTAAGCTTAGCTAATTTCTTTCCCAGCCACGTGTCCATCATTATCAGATAGCTTTGCATTTGTTGTGTTATCTTAAAGGGACAATTGATCTTGGTCTTAATTATTCTTCCAATAACTCGTTTCATGTTTATGCTTTTTTTGATATGGATTAGGGATCTACTACTTTTGATAGAAAATCTTTGTCTGGCTTTTGTATATTTCTTGGAGATGCACTTATCACTTGGAAATCGATAAAAAGTCCATTGTTAGTACATCAATGACCGAAACAGAGTATAAAAATCTTGCTATTGTTTCTGAACAATTACTTTATACATCATACATTCTTTAGGATCTTAGAGTGCCTTGTTTGCTACCTATTTCTGTCTCTTGTGATAACAAACCTATCATTCAAATTGCTTGTAATCCCTGCATTCATGGACTAAACACATCGATATTGCTATCAATTTTGCTTGTGATCTTATTTCTTGTGGTTTTCTTGTGGTCTATCATATCTCCTTTGATGAGGAAGTTGCTGATTTGTTTACTAAATTGCCATCTCAAGCTTCCCTTTCTTTTTTGCTTTCCCAGTTGGGCCTTTGTATGGTACCAATTTGACCAGGGTAAGGGGGGTAATGATATATTATAGCATTATACAGAGTACAACTGTATTTATTTGATTAGTCCACGTGTCTTGTTGGGATTGGCTCTAGTACATTACTTTGTTAGTTCTAAGTTGTCTCATATAAATAGCATGTAATTGTGCAAACTTAATTAAGTTCATTCAATAAAACTTCATTATTTTCAAGTTTCCTTGCTTATTCATTCATTACTACTTAAGTGTGGATTTGAATTCTTTTTTATCATTTCAGTTCATGATCATTTACAGTGTAGAAGCATAAGAAGCCAAAAGAAAAAAAAAAAAAAAACTCTTCCATCTTTCATCCATCTAACCATAACATCTTTGGATTCTCCATTAACTCATCACATGAACTCCATGCACTTGTCCCAGCATTTAAATATCAAAACACGTATATAGAAAGTAAAAAAGGTAAAACTATGGACATGTTTCTACAATCAACCCAAGTTTTCTTAGAGTACTATTGGAATACACCCTTATAAAAAACTTTCTATTTTGAAAACTATGTGTTTAGATGTCACCATTTTAAAGGATGAATTTTATATTCTATTTTATTATATTATTGACTTAAATGATCAAAATATTAAAAAATAATAATGCCATAATCTATGGACGCGCTAAGGCTGTTATTCCACTAATCCACAAATTAGATATAATATCATCAACATCTCTTTTAAATATCATGTAATAACTAAAAACTTCATAACAATCTAGTTGGCATAAACAAAAGGCCAACTTAATTTAAACTAAAACATTTTAAGAATAATCTCATAAAACTTTAGATTTATAAAAACATATAAAACTTTATAAGATCTTAAATTTTGTCTATCTCCAAACCAGAACATCTAAACATCAACGGCAAAGTCAGGTCCACTATCGTTCTTCCCATTGTCCACATAGACATCATATATAGCTAAATAGAAATGATTGAGCATAAAGGCCTAGTATGCCTACCACAAACACATACGCATGAACAGGCATAATACAGATTTCGCATACAATCTAATATTATATGCAACAATCTATAGGTTATCATCTTTTGATTAGCTGACAAACAATACAATTTAGAACTATTAGCCATTAGTCCTTAACTTGGAGTAACTCATGACTTGGTAAAATCAACTAGTATGGTAAATAGGTAATATATATATATATATATATTGGTGTTAGGAACTCCCACACACCTTAGGTAAAATTTTCGCACCACTCCTAGACTACCGAAATCATCTCTATGCACGACTCCACTCGGGACAATGACACACAAGGACCATCAAAGCACTATCTTAGTAGCAACGGTCCTCTCAATCTACTAGACCAAGCCATAGACAAGCAGCAAATCAAATTTAAATATGGATAACAATTAATCAATTTACAACTTCTAATCCTACAAACACAAGCAACAAACAAGGTAAGGTCGTACATGAAATCACTTTAGGAACAGGAACCTTAACTTCACCAATAATACCTAAATCATCAAATATTCAAGCAAAACATCTTCTCGCACTATAATCTTAAATTCACCATCATATAAAACCCTAAATTGGAAAAAGACTATAATCTCTAAATTCATACACATATTTCTCCTTTTATTTGTAAAACCATAAAATCACTAAAAGAATAGGGTTGCTTCAAAAACTCCTCTAAAACTATGACTTCCTTCAAAAAAAAAAAAAAAATCAAGCAACTCAAAAAAGACCTTACTTTTTAGATCACCAAAGGAAAGCTTCAACTTTTTTATCATTTGATACTTGTTCTTTCTTAATTGTAGAACACTAGTCTCTAACAGACTTAAGGTTTATCTCCAAAACTCCATTCAAAATCAAAAGAGAACCTTAGGAATAGATCACTCCTTAGATTATTAAAAACTTGATAATAACTAACTTACCTTGATCTTGCTTCTCGATCTTCCTTGATGCAAAGATTACTATTAGAGAAGATTTTGAAAGAATTCTATGTTTAGGAATGATTTTGGTATAGGAGAAGCCTAGGTTATGTAGGAGACAAGGAATAACTCTTTATCTTTAACGACATCTCTTCATCTTCAACAACGTCTCTTCATCTTTAATAACGTCTCTTCATCTTTGACAATGTGTCTTCCAAACAACAAAGCATTTAATTATACATTAGAGTGGACCATAAAACCGTCTTAATTTTAATCAAATAACACTTTTACCCTTCACTATAAATCATTTATCTTTATATTACATCTGTCCTCCCCTAAAAGAAACTTTCGTCCTCAAAAGTTACCTAGACTACTGTAACTCTTTTAATCTTTGTTTCCAACTCCTTAATCTATGCTTCCGCCTGTTTTGTGGCATTTAAGTTGTTTTCTGCTCAATTTCTAATTCCTTACTCCATGTTCACTTACTTCTAAAACTCTTTCCTATGTTTTTTCACATGATTATATCTTCTAACTATAATATATCCCATTGATGTCTCCATAACTCCTAACTTTTACTGCTTAGACTATGTTCACTTTTTCCATAACTACATGACACACTTCCAGAATATAAGTTAAACTTGTTCGTAGTGTCCACCATGAGATCTTGCCTTTGTTTATTAGCTTTTATATTGAAAATCTCTCTTGGATTTAATCTCCAAATCAATCCTTCGAGTGATTTTTCGAAAGTTGAAAATTTTACAACTATAATTTCAACCTTTAATTCTAGAGATTCAAACCTTACATTGACCTGAAGCTTCAAATGTTACTATGTTATATATACTTCTATTAATTCAATTTAGTTTTTATCACTATTATTCTTCATTGAAGTACACTTATACCACTTGTATATCATTTTTCTAATCCCAAAGTATTCATTAACTACTCTATCGCATCCAACACACTTTCTTAACTTCCAATATCTTTCCTTTATATTTGTCACCAATATATTGATAAGGATTAAAGATTGACACTTATGGCATTTAGTAAATCTTTCAAAATCAATAGATGACTTCTAACTCATCCTTTGAAATCATTACTACTAACATTTCAATATTTTCTCCATATTCATTTTCCTAATGCACTTTGTCTCTATAATTATTACTCCATAAATCCATCCATGGCGTTCTCAGATTAGACATGATTATTTGCCACTTGAATTCAGTATCCTTTTACTCCTATTCAATCTATTTATCAGCAAAAGATCTTTTTTGATTGTATACTTACATCTCTTTAGCACATAAACCAACCATCACACCCTTCAAAACAACCACATGATGTGCTTTTTAAATAACAATCCAGCTCATTGACACTGTTTGGTTATTATGCCTTACCTCTGATTACCACCATTTCCATTGAAACTTTCTTATGATATATTCACCTTATGATTCCTCAAATAATAATTAAAAAGCTCAAATTATAGAATTTATAATTTTTCAAACTTAACTCTAAAGATTGAATCTCACATTGGTCTATTATTCCAGATGATGTTAACATCTATGTTTCTATTAATTTAATCTAATTTTTCCACCATCGTCAGACACCATAGTTAATCCATAACTTTCATTTATCATTTATGTTATTCTAATTGTCTTCCAAAACTTGTATTGTTACTTTATATAACTTTTTATATTTGTGGTTTCATATAGACTTTTCTAAGAATCATCCTAAAACTCATCATCACATATTAGTTCGGATGTCATTATTGTCCATGATCCTTGAACTTCTCATACCTTACAACTCACTAAGATCGCATTTCCTTCTTGAGATTTTTGTTCCACATATACATTCATATCTTTATAAGATTCATCTATTCTCTTATTTACTAGTTATCCTAGTTCTTCTCATCTAATCTTCAATATGATATATCTCACTTACTTTCATTCTTCAACATGATCTTTCTCACTTACTTTCATCTCTACAAGATTATGTCTACTAGGCTAACAATATAATTGTCAACTATCTATAAGGATTTTCTTTATACCTCAAGTTCCTTCTAATCAACTTTAGTCATCTTTCTTTTACCTCTAACTTTTGTCTACTTATCATCTTTAATACCATCGTCTTATCTTAGTAGCAGTCTTTATTTCTCTCCCATTTCACCAATCATTTTCTTATATTTCTGACCATTCATTATCATATTAATACTTGTTATCTCAAATTTTACCATAAATCACTTTAAATACTCCTCCAACAACTGTATTAGCATTTTCTCTATCCTTACACTTGCCAACAACTTTCAATTAAGCAGTCATTTATTTTCATACTTCCTTCAAATACCATCTTTATTTCACTTTACCATATAAAAGAAATGAAAGGAAAACCGTAAATACATATGATTATATTAATTTGGTTGTTGCACACCCAATAAATCATTAATAGAGGAGTTGTTTATTGGTATATTTCACTTGCTTGTATTATCATTATTTATACTTTTGTCGTTTTGATTTTCGATTTTATTCCGAATTATTTTACAATCTTCCTTTCTATTTTAGTTGATTTCATGAGTTTACCATTATATTAACAATTTTGGTCTTTGACAACTTTTATTACATCTGTCAACGTTATAGTTATGAGATCTATCATTTTTGGTACTTTGTTTCGCGTTAGAGTCTTTTCTTATTTTTCTATCATAACTATAATTTTATTTTATCTTTAATTTATTGGTCTTCACTCATTTAGTCATGTTATACATATATGTACATATATATTCACATATATTTTTATTGTTTTGTTTGAGATCAAGAAATTTTCATTCTTTTATTCTATCATAAATTTAATAGTGAGATAGGCTAACAAGTATTGAGAGTAGCTAAACTGACTAATACTAAGCTGACATACAACTTAACTTTTAAGACAGATTTAATATGACTTGATTCAAAACAAAAGGCTAAATACGATAAGAATAGAGGTGATAAGACTTGACACAATATGATAGAACAACAAACAATACTTTCTACCCTTCGATATGACATTTAACGAATAAGACAAACCATGAACTTGTCAGTCTTACCTCCCATATTCTTCTATTAGATTCATAATTATTCCATATTTGTATACTAATCAAAGGTTCAATTTACTGTTATTATTCTTAATCCTTAAACTTCATAAATTCTCATTATGGAGTCGTCACTACTGCTATGGAAATTTGGTAGGGTAATTTCTCATTTCCATTCTCTTTTATATATACATTAATTATAGTTTATAATACTTTAACTTTTTTTTGGGTCGAATATACTTTTACTTTGTTATTTGTGATTTAAAATCTTTAGAGTTGCCGGTGTAAGTTTACCTCACTTCTTGTACCATTTGAATTTGTATCATTTAATTCAAATTATGTTTTTCTTTAAACTTTTCTTGAATTTCATAATTGACAATCATTAAAGATTTATTGACGTTGTGTCATTAAAGATTTGTTGACTAATGTAGGTTATGTCTAGGTGGGAGGTTTTAATTATTTATTTCATTTAATTAATTCTGGAAATTGTAGCCATTTAAATTATGACTGTTGAGTTCTAAATTTCTTCATGTAAGTTGCGATTATTAATTCCTTTATGTGTGTAATTATATATTCTCTTTAACTTACTCTAGTTATTATTGTTTTATCAGTTATATTTCATTAGATGCCATTAACTTCTTCTATAAATATGTACATGTATTATGGTAGAAGCATATATTGAGCAATGGTGTATTTTGTTTTTATAAAATACCATTTCTTGATTTTATCGAGCTTTATTTGTTTTACTGATTACTTTTCTGCACATTTTAGAGAGCAACAATAAAAACAAAAATAACAAATATTCAAAGAAAGATACATGAAATTAATTATAAAAACATAAAGATATAAATATAATACTTATAAATGATAAGCTGTAATGAAAGAAACAATAAAGAAATTATAATAAAGAGGTCAGCGTAGAAAATTTTTATGAAAGGTAAAAATTCTAAGTTTTCCATAGCTACTAGCGATCCCGTGATCTACCCCCTCTCTTCATCTCACCGTCCTAAGGAGTTCGTAACCTAAATTCCCTAAAGATCACAAACCTATGCTCTGATATCACTTAAGCTGTAACACTCTAATCTAAAGGCATTACAACCCACCACGTGTCCTCACTTGATATAGATACGCTAAGGCTATTATTCCACTAATCCACAAATTAGATATAATATCATCTACATTTCTTTATAGGGAAACTTTTAAATATCATGTGATAACCAAAATATTCATAACAACCTAATTGGCATAAACCAAATACCAACTCAATTTAAACTAATACATCTTAAGAATAATCTCATAAAACTTTATAAGATCTTAAATTTTGTCTATCTCTAAACCAAAACATCTAAATGTCAATAGTAAAGCCAGGTCCACTATCTTCCTTCTCATAGTCCACATAAACGTCATATCCAGCTAAATCAAACACTACGTGATCATCATCTGTTCTTGAAAAATAGAAAGGATTGAGCACAAAGGCTCAGTATGTCAAACCACAAACACATGCGCATGAACATGCATAATACAGATTTCACATACAATCTAATATTATATGCAACAATCAACAGGTTATTATCTTTGATTAGCCAGCAAACAATACAGTTGAGAACTATTAACCATTAGTCCAAAACCCGGAGTAACTCATAACTCCGTAAAATCAATTAGTATGGAAAATAGGTAATATATACATATATTGGTGTTGGGAACTCCCATACACCCTGGATATCATTTCCGCCCCACTCCTAAACTAACAGAATCATCTCTATGCACGATTCTACTAGGGACAATGACACACATGGATTATCAAGCCACTGTCCTAGTAGCAATGGTCCTCCTGATCTATTAGGCCTAGTTATAGACAAGCAGCAAATTAAATTTAAAACTGGATAATAATTAATCAGTTTACAATTTCTAATCCTATAAACATAAACAACGAATAAGGTAAGGTTGTACTGAAATCACTTTAAGAATAAGAACCCTAACTTTACCAATAATACCTAAATCATCAAATATTCAATCGAAGCATCTTCTCGTATAATAATCATAAATTCACCATCATATAAACCATAAATTGGAAAGAGACTACAAACTCTAAATTCATATATACATTTCTCTTTTGATTTCTAAAACCGCAAAATCACTAAAAGAATATGGTTTCTCCAAAAACTCCTCCAATAACTATGACTTCAACAAAAGAATCAAGCTACTAAAAAAAGACATCACTTTTTGGATCATAAAAGGAAAAGAAAAGATTTAACTTACCTATTTCTTGATACTTATTCTTTCTTGATTGTAAACACTAATCTCCAACAAACCTAGGGTTTTGCTCCAAAACTCCATTCAAAATCAAAGAAAACCTTAGGAATCGATCACTCCTTAGATTATTAAAGACTTGATGATAACTAACTCACATTGATCTTGCTTCTTAATCTTTCTTGATGCAAAGACCATTATTAGAGAGGGTTTTGAAAGAATTCTATGTTTAAGAATGGTTTTGGTATAAGATGAAGTCTAAGTTATATAGGAGACAAGGAATAACTCTTCGTCTTTAACAATATGTCTCTTTATCTTTGACAACGTGTTTACCAAACGACAAAGCATTTTATTATATATTAGGATGTATCATAAAATCTTCTTATTTTTAATTAAATGACGCTTTTACCCTTTCCTATAAATCATTTATCTTTTTATTACAGAAATAAAAGAAAAAAATTGTCCTGTTGTATTATGGCTTTTGTATTATACATAATGTTACTCTTTCGTTTTTTTAATTACTTTTCAATAAAAAAGATGTTGTAGAGGTTTTAAAAATATCAAAAAGAACCAATCACAAGTTTACTTGGTTAATAAATATATATTTAAAAGTAATAATAATATAATATTAAAAAGATGAAAATATATTAAAGCAAACATATTCAAACTTTGCTTTTCTCTCTCTCTCTGTTTTTTTTTTTTAAGCCATTGCCAATTCGATGGGTAAAGAAAGAAAAAGCCATTGTCAAATTGAGAAAAGTATTAGATAGGGCCAAAAATATCGTTAACGTTAGACAATCGCAAGCCTGAGGTCACCTTATAAAAAGAATAAAAATTAACATTTAACAAAACCACTGACACTGCGACACCGACTTGACAGAACTGACCAGCACGTCATACCTCTCTAATTAATTGTGCCTCTATGTTGGGTCAACAACGCTACGTTTTGCAACGTATTTCACTCATGTTTTTCAAGTCACCACTTGTTCTGGACCATCGGATCAGATAACATTTCCATCGGACGGTAATGGGATGAGGATCATGCTCCACGCGGCCACGGTCTACTGGGGACATGAGAATCAAAGTCAAAGGTTCTCCTTTAGCAGCAGCACCATGTGGGTGTCGAGGTCGAGGAGGTCCCTGTCAGGACATGAATAAAAGACAAAGGAAGGCTGTGTTTTGTGTGCAACAGTACAGTCAAGTACAGCACCTCTTATTTGACCTTAAAACAACTACTCCCATGTTATCTTTTATCTATTATATTATCCTATGAGAATGTCCCATATAACACATGATACGTGCATTAACCTCAGTCATATTTTAATAGATAATTATATCCATAAACCATAAATAATTCCCATATAAAAAATAAGGTTTAGTTTAGAGTATTTGCTTTTTATTTATATCATATTTAGATTATATATAAATATATATAATATATTTGTATTATATTTATTTATAAATAAAATTATTAATTTTTTATTAATATTAGTTTAATAATAAATACTATTTAAAACCAATAAATATATGATACTAAAATAATCAGAATATGATGAAACAAACAAACAAACAATATCATTTGTGAGATTATTTTTTATTTTGTATTATGTAGTGTATAATCCAATCCTAATTGAAACTGATTAAAGAAAGGTACTGATAGTTTTCATTTCATATAAGTATGCATTCGCATGGAACAATTACACTAAACTATTTTATTATTTATCAAGATATTATTGGTGTCGTAGGTATCCATATCTCTACTCGTTTCAAACATGAAATGCTAGTTAAAGAACCCAGCATGATCTGAATTCTAAGAAATGTTTATAATAAACAGCAAGGCAATGATTGGTATACAAGTATAAGGCTCTGTTTGATTTTTCAGTGCCAATAATACATCATCGGTTCGATCCAAATTATTTATTAAAAAACAAATACAGATTGAAAACAAATATTTTTACTTATCGATAAATCAAACAATCTAAATAGGAGAAAAACTATTAATTTACGTTTAGCAAATATATATATATATATATGTATATAAAAGTAGAGAAAACCCATTAAATTAATACTTTATAGTTTTACAATGGATTTAATGTTAAACTTATAAGTATTTTTACCTAAGTCAATCTGCAAAGTTTTTTTTTTTTTTTTTTTTACCCCCCAAAATTAACTAGCTTCCCACGCCCAACAAGTGATTTTAGGGCTTGTGGTTGATCTAGAATGATAAAATAAATCAAATGCTTGTGATGGTGATTTAGGTAAAGATACAATGCTGTCCGTACCCAAGGGTTACGGTCATGAATAATTCTTCAAACTAGAGCATGCCATGATGAAATTGGCGGTGAATTTAGTCCAATATTGTAATCAAGAACTTGAGAAAATAAACCTCCTTCCCGGAGACATTTTTCTCATGTCAAACCAAAGAAGATGTTTGTTCACACCTTAATTATACTTCCATCGAAAACCATCATGTAATTCTCAAGCTTTCATCGCCATTTTCGATCATATGTTTGATTAACAAAAAACGATTTTACGTTTATATATCATCAGCGTATAAATATGACTACCGTAACTTTATAAGATTCTATTTTGTGTATTAATAGTTTAATCGGTCATCCTTATGACTAAAAATTCCATGTAGTATATAGCTTTTAAATGAAATATCTTTAATTTATCCGTTCTTTCACATTATGATGACCTTTTATACTACGTTCGGATTGAAGGAACGAAAGGGAAAGGGCAGGGGATAAATTTTAAGGGAAAATTTTGCTTTTTTTCCTTGTTTAGAGAAAGAAGAAAAGGTGAAGGAGTAAACTTAGAAAAGAAAACTTTTCCTTGAGCCCTTCAAAAAAATTTTCTCTGATTTGGAGAAAAATGGGAGGGAATTGAAATGAAAAGACAATTATACTTATGAAATAAATACAAAATTTTGAAATAAAGGCTTTGAACAAAATAAAAAATTATACTACTAATCTTCCTTCTAATTTCTTTTCCTCTTCATCCAAACAAGAGAATTTATAACATTTCCCTTCATTTTCTTTAGTCTTTATTTCTTTCTTTTCACCTTCCTCCTCTCCTCATTCTTTCTACTTTTCCAAACATAGTGCTAATGCTCGCTCACTTTATTATAATAGTATTTGCATTACGGGAGCTTCTACGATCCTATCAACGGAACCATCTAGTCAATAAACTAACTGTGAAAATAAATATAGTAATTAGAATTTAACTATTTTAGTGGTTCGATCATGATTTAGTATGATATAAGCTGTTGGACAGTCAACAAGACCGATTCTATCATAACTAATGGTGAGACCATAAAATTTTCTTAGCATTATAGCTTTATTCTTTAGGAAGAGTTATTATGGTATTTAATCTATTATAATAGTAATTCCATATAAAAAAATATTAAATAATTATTCATTTCTCAAACCTATAAATAGTAATTTAATATCAGGATATATTTTTAAACAAAATATTCTTATCTAATGAAAAATTAACAGTTATAAACCATATTACAATTCTTTTTCATTACTTAAAAATAGTAATTTCACTACAATCTAATTCATTTAGCAATTAAGCAATTAATTAATAATTTGCGTAAGTTTAACACCAATTTCGCCATCTTACTATTTGACCGTCTGTCATCTCATTAGATTTTCATCTTCTTTATTAAAGAAATTCAGGCCATACTTAGACAGAGACGAGCAGTACATATATGATGTATATGCATATGGACAGGTCAACTCTGATAAATTTTTCTCCCTACAACATGACGGTTACAAAATAGGATTTGGACTCACTATTTTTCATCTTTCATTTTCCATCAAATTCTAATTTCAAACACATCCGTACAAGATCTGTTTGAATTATCGAATTTTTATTTGTGTAGTATTTATATCTAATTTGTATTATAATTTATTTATATCATATCTATATCGGATTTGTTTATGACTAAAATTATAAATTTTTTATCGGTATCTATTTTTAGAAAACATCCGTTTGAAAACAATAAAAATATGATATCAAAATAAGCAAAATAAGATCAAACAAACAGAAAGGAACAAGCATGCCGGGTGCATGGTCTAGCTCTCTGCATGCCATTATTGACACTTGAGATTTGAATTATTTGATCCATGAACAAATTCAACTTTGGCTCTTCTAACTCGTTATCGCAGTCTCCGTCTCCGATATCATCTCTAATGTTAACCAATATTGGAATTTCAAAAGAACACCTATCTCATCACTAAAGCATGGTATTGAAATCGCGGGCCAAAAAAGCATGTTGTTGAATTCTATCTAAAAGTTCAATACTTATAAGATCATACGATTATATAAAGACCAACATGCATAGTAACGAATAGACTGATTATGGAATCGGTGGAAAGAAAAGAATTAATAAAAGAAAATTAGGATGAAACAAAATAAATAAAAATTGGTATTTGTTAGGATGCGTTTGGTTCATTGTTTTGATGTAAGTGTAACATTGTTTCAATCACACTATTTGTTAAAAATAAATAGATGAAAAATAAATATTGTTTTACTTATAAACAAACCTCAGAAATTAAATACATATAAGATATAAATACATATATAAATTAGATACATATAAAAAATAGATTATTCAAATATTAGCATTCGAAAATTAAACGTACCATATAAAGCCCAAAAGTCCCTTTTATCATAAAAAAAATTTTGATAAAATCCAAACCATAGAAAAGTTAAGGCACGCACGCCTTCTTCTTGCACAGCAATAATTATACGCGCACCTGCATAACAATTAAAATATAGTTTGAAGGTTGTCCATGCGGCCGATATAGTTGATAATAGGCAACTGCTTGCTTTACTTTAATCATGCGATGCTCTGTTCTTGTTAATTATTATGTTAATAAGCAATTCAAAATGGCTTTGTTATGTACAAGGGTACCAGGTAATACAATTAAAATCGCCAAGTGGGCCTTCTCTTTGTAAGTTGTTTATGCTTAATTAGTGGGACAATTACTGATTTGATTACTTCATTAGTCATAGCAATTAGCTCAAGTTTTTCGAGCAACACGAACGGTAAGAGACCTTACATAGAGTGGGAGGGAACAATATTTGTTGTTTCTATCCTGTTTCAGCTAATAGGTATAAAATAAATTTAAAAAATAAAAATATCTTTAAAATAAAGCAAACAGTTATTATCACTCTATATACACGTGTTGTGATATTATTGCTTAAGACAGGGTTGGGACGCAATAAAAAGGACAGCAAAACCTTTTTCAAGATGAAAAAATATTTGTTGTCCCAGGAATGATGTCTTCACCTTGTCCTAGCCAATAAACGCTTGATATATGTTAAATAAATTTTAAAAAATAAAAATGCCCTTAAAATAAAACAAATAATTATTATCACTCTATCTACATGTGTCATATTATTATTACTTGAGACAAAATTGAGACACAATAGCTAGGACGACAAAACTTTTTCTGAGTTTGAGGTATCATGTCAGCTCCTTAACAATCTCTATGGACCTTTCTATATTATCTAAGACCCTTCATTTTAGTGTCCTTAAATGTCATGTCAACTTATTCTATATTTATTGTTATAAAAAATAAACATATAGATATATATTGGCGTTTGTAAAAAATTTAGAAATACAAAACAACCTTTTTGAGGTCTTCCTAAAAAGAACAAAAAAAAAAAAGTTTGAAAGATCTTGTCACGATGATAAACCCGAAAAGATTGTTCCTTAGCAGTCCCTTAGCATAAATAATTGTGTCAAGGATCACCATTGGACATTCTCTTAGTGAAAGCATCACATTTGTGGGAAAAAAAAAATCTTTGTAACGTCTTTAACGTATCATATTAGCATCTTAAGAAACTCTCTCATTAATCTCTTTACTTTATCTACAAGGTCCTTCGCATTAGTTTTTTCACTTCTTTTTTATTCTTTTGTAAGTCTTATTTACTTTTATAGTATCTTTACTTTTATATATAATAATAAAATATTATAAAAAAACTCACTTTTTGATGTCCTTGACAAAGGACCTCAAAAAGTTAAAGAGCCCCACCAAACTATAAGGACCTCGTAACCAAGGAATTTATGTCAAGAACCACTGATATAGATGCTCTAAATACAATGGATAAAGACCATTAAATATCACACATTATGTAAATACCAATAAAATTTTAATATGTTTAATAGAGGAAATGTTAGCTATCAAAATAATTACCACTCATAATCTACATGCATTACATACAATGAAATCTTATTGGTATTTACATACCACATACACATGACAAGTGGCGTGATTGTATTTTTCACAAAACAATAAAGAGATTATCCTATCTCAAAACTATAAAATATCATTAATCCACCATATATTCCTACTTTAAAAGAAATATATGAATAAAAATTTCCATTTAATCCATAATTTTGTAAATAAATCTTTCAGCTCCTATAATAAGATTGCTTTTGCTCAATATAAATTTTACAAATTTTAAATACGTGTAAATATTACAAAAACCTATTAACTTAAATCTATTTAAAGCCATCTAATAAGTAATAATTGCACTAACCTTACATCTCAACCTACTTATCAAATTAAACTCATGACTTAAAATGAAAATCTTTAATAGATGAGTCACAAAACTCTGCATATAACTGTTGCACGCATGCATTTGTATGTCACACCATACACATGTCTATATTTACAAAATAAAATAAAAATTCATTGAATTATGTTATTAAGTGATTCACAGGGACACAACCTCGATGACTAAGGTTCAAAATGTTCAAATTCCACTTTTAGCTGTTAAGATTTAGTTTTTTTGTTAAGATTTGGTCAATAAATAAATCCCTATTTTCATGGGATCGATATTGTTTAGATTAGGTATTATCTTTAATATTTATTTTTTAGAAGGTTCTTTTGTTACGTCGGTTTGCTATGTAAGGCTATATATCTAACCTAAGTTGTTTTAATAAAGAGATATATTATTCCTCCTAAATTCCATTTATCATATAGTTCTGTTTGTTAACATTTGGTATAAGAGCCACCATATGGGGCTTGTTGGAAGCAGTAGTCTTCTAAGAAGATATTGATCAAAGTGTGGCAATAGAGAGTAGCTTTGTTCTACCAACAGTGCCAAAATTTGATGGTCACTATGATCATTAGGTAATGCTTATAGATAATTTTCTTTGATCAAAGGAGTATTGGGGCATGGTAGAGAATGGAATTCCTACAGCAATAGAGGGTGAGTTTCTTACTAACACGCAAAGGAAACATTACGAAATTCAAAAGTTGAAGGATCTAAAAGCCAATAACTATGTATTTCAAGCATATGATCACTCTGTCCTAGAGATAATAATTCACAAAGACACAACGAAGAATATCTAGGACTCCATGAAGTAGAAATATCAAGGTACAACACGTGTTAAACATGCTTATCTGCAAGCTTTACGAAAGGAGTTTGAAGTTCTCCACATGAAGGAAGGAGAATTTGTGAATGAATACTTTGCTCTTACTCTTGTTATTGCTAACAAAATGAAAGCTTATGATGAAGATAAGGGAGATGTTATTGTTGTGGAAAGGATTTTGAGGTCAATGACTTCCAAGTTTGATTATGTTATGTGCTCCATTAAGGAACCTAAGGATACTAGTACCTTGTCAATTTATGAGCTGCAGAGTGGTTTACTTGTGCATGAACAACGCATGAATAACAATGTTGTACAAGAGCATGCTTTGAAGGTAACTCATGGAAATCAATTTGCAGGATAAGGAGGGGACTTAGAAGTTTCAGAGTTAGAAGCCACGAAAGAGGTAGACAAAGCTTTAACAAAGCAATGGTAGAATGCTATTCTTGTTAAAAGCTTGGGCATTTTCAGTAGGAATGTCCAACTAAGCAAAGAGAAGAGGCTAATTATGCAGAAAGTCAAGAACAAACACTATTAATGGCATATGCTGAAAAAAAGGAGATTGATAAAATAGATATATGGTTTCTTGACCTTGGGTATAGTAATCATATGTATGGAAAAAGGGAGTATTTTTCAGACTTTGATGAAAAATTCATAGATTCGGTGAAGTTAGGTAACAACTCCAACATGGTGGTCAATGGGAAGGGCTATATTAGGCTATAGATAAATGGATATATCAGTATCATCATAGTAGTTTTTTATGTGCTAGAATTAAAGAACAATGTGTTGAGTCTTTGACAATTACAAGAGAAGGGTTAACTATTATGTTTTAGCCCAACATTGACAATGAAAAATAAGACACCTGAAGAAGCATGGAATGGAATTAAGCCTTCAGTTCATTACTTTAGAATCTTTGGTTGCATTTCTTATGCTCATGTGTCTAATAGTAGAAGAATTAAACTTGATGGGAAGAGCTTAAAGTGTGTTTCACTCATAGTCAATGAGGAGTTAAAGGCTTATAAACTTTATGATCCAATCTCACATGAGATTATAATTAGCAAGTATGTAGTATTTGAAGAAAATGAAAAATGGGAGTGGGATAAGCAATATGAAGCAAACATTCCGTGTGACCTAGAATGGAAAGAAAATTAAAAGAAAAAAAGTAGCTAAAGAACCAGTTGGAGAAGAAGATGTTATCGATATAGAATCAGAAGAGGTTTCTAGTACTTAATTTGGATGAATGGAAGAACAAAAGATTACCCATATAGATGGAAGATTATGTAACAAGAGAAGCCTTTTCTAATGAAGATGTAACTTATTTTGCTATGTATGATGCTATTGCTGAGCCTCTCCATTATGAGGAAGCTATGAAGAGTGAGAAATGGAGGAGAGCCATGGATCCTGAAATGAAAGCGATAGAAAAGAATGACACTTGGGAATTAACTGATTTAGTTGGAATTAGTGAGGAGTCAAAGGCTTATAGAATTTATGATCCAATTTCACTTAAGAATATAATTAACATGTATGTAGTATTTGAAGAAAATGAAAAACAAGAGTGGGATACGTAGTATGAAGCAGACATTTTGTATGACCTGAAATGGGAAGAAAATGAAAATAAAGTAGCTAAAGAACCAGTTGGAGAGACGATATTATCACTACAAAATCAGAAGAGTTTTCTGCTACAAATGAAGAAACTTCTCTTAATTTAGATGAAGGAAGGAACAGGAGGTCACTTGAATGGATGGAAGATTATGTAACAGTAAAAGGCTTTTCTGATGAAGATGCAACTTATTTTGCTATGTATGCTACTGTTACCGACCCTCTCCATTTTGAAGAACTATGAAGAATGAGCAATGGAGGAAGGCCATGGATGTTGAAATGAAAGCGATAGAAAAGAATGACACTTGGGAATTAACTAATTTACTTGAAAGAGCCAAAATGGTTGGAGTAAAGTGGATCTAGAAGACCAAACTTAATGAAAAGGGAGAGGTAGATAAGATTATGCTAAAGTGTTTGCTCCCGTGGCTCGTATAGAAATTGTTCGCTTGATAATTGCATTTACAGCTTAAAAAGGGTGGCCCATCCATCAACTAAATGTGAAGTTTGCATTTTTAGATGGGGAATTACTTGACGATATTTTTATAGAGCATCCTTGTTGTTATATTCAAAAGGGAAGGAGTAGAAGGTTTACAAGTTAAAGAAAACACTTTGTAGGCTTAAACATGCACCGTGTAGTTGGTATAATCGTACCTATTTTATAAAGAAAGGGTTCCAAAAATGTGATTTTAAGCGTACTCTCTTCATCAAAGAAAGTAAAGAAGGTAACATATTAATTGTAAGTTTGTATGTTGATGATCTTCTTTTTACTAGAAATGATGAATTGATGTTTACAGAGTTTAAAAACTCTATGAAGCATGAGTTTGATATGTCTGATCTTGGTAAGATGAAGTATTTCCTTAGTCCTGAAGTCATGCAAAGATCAGGAGGGATTTTTATTAGTCAAAAGAAGTATCCACAAGAGGTACTATAACATTTTGTAGTAGATCAAAGTAATTATGTTCAAACTCCAATTGCTCCCGGATTCAAGCTTATGAAGGATGAAAGAGGAACTAGGTTGACAAGACTTATTTCAAAAAAATTGTGGGATGTCTCATGTATCTCACGGCAACTCAGCCAGATATTTTTTTGCAGTAAGCCTCCTGAGCAAATATATGGAGAATCCTACTGAGCTTCATTTACAGTTAGCAGAGAAAGTGTTGAGGTATTTAAAGGGAACATCTGAGTGTAGAATTTACTATAAGAAGGGAGGAAATGATGGACTTATTGCCAACACAGATAGTGATTATACTAGTGATTTGGATGATAGAGAAAGCACATTAGGATATGTCTTCCTTTTAAGTTTAGGAGATATATCAAGGTCATTTAAAAAACAATCAATAGTAAGTTTGTCTACAATTGAGGCAAAATTCATTGCTGCAACATCTTGCACTTGTCAAGCCATTTAGTTGAAAAGAATGACAAAAACATTGAACTAGACTCAATATGAGATGATTATTATTCGTTGTGATAGTAGTTTTGCAATTAAACTCTCAAAAAATCTAATAATGCAAGGTCACTCTAAGCATATAGATGTTCATTTTCATTTTCTACGAGAACTCACTGAAGCAAGTACAATAAAGTTGGTTCATTGTAGCACTCTAGAACAATTAGTTGATGTGATGACAAAATCAATCAAGTTGGATGACTTCTTAAGGCTATAGGGCTTGCTTGGACTTTATTTTGAGAATGATATAAACTAAGTACTTTGCGCATTTAGTTTAAAGGAGGAATTGGTAAGATTTAGTCTATTTTGTTAAGATCTGGTCAATAAATAAATCTATAATTTCTTGGGATTGATATTAGTTAGATTAGGTCTTATTTTTAATCTTTATCTTTTAGAAGTTTATTTAGTTATTTTAGTTTGCTATGTAAGACTATATATATATATATATATATATATATAATTTAAGCCAAAACTCTTTCATTCGTCACATATTTTTATCATATGGCTTTATATAGTAATTTATCAATCCCTCTAATATTATTATTTGATCATTTTATTTCAGGAAATAAACTTATCATTGTATTTAATAATTATTAGCTAAAGAAAAGAATTATAATTATTATCTAAATCTATATAGTTTAAGCTAATACCCTTTCATTCCTCGCACATTTTTATCGTATAGTTTTATATGGTAATTTATCAATCTCTTTGATATTATTATTTGATCATTTTATTTAAGGAAATAAACTTATTATTACATTTAAAAATATTGACTAAAGAAAAGAATCATTGTTACTATATAATCTATATCTATCTGTCTATCTATATAATTTAAGTCAAAACCCTTTCTTCATTGCACATTTTTATCATATAGTTTTATATAGTAATTTATCAATCTTTCTAATATTATTATTTGATCATTTTATTTAATGAAATAAACTTATCATTGTATTTAAGAATATTGACTAAAGAAAAGAATCATCATCTATTATATTTAAGCTAGAGAAACAATTCATCCGCTGCACATTTTTATACTATATAGTTTTATATCTATTATATTTAAGCTAGAAACAATTTATTCATTACATACTTTTATACTATATAATTGTATATGCCAACTTTGTCAATTCCCTTATTATATATATATTTTTTTACTTAAAGAAACTAATTTATTGCAACATTCACAACTATTGATTAAGCAATGGAATAAATATTGATTTCAAACAATTTTTTTCCCCCTTCTAACCGTCATTATAATTATTGTGTATACATAGAAGTATAATTGGATTAAATAAACTCCCTTTCTAATGTCTCATTTGTTTTGTAGGTATATGGCTATCTCTTAGATGAAGTAAAATAATTGCGATAAGGATTGGTGTGTTATAAACTTCGTTATAAATATTTACAATGTATTAGAATGTTATTTCATTAATCATATGATTTCTTTTTCATGTATTTTTATATAATTTATGCAATGTTTTTAGTTTTTTTATTCGTCCATCGATCTTGCATGTAATTAACTCCAACTATGTTGTTTATTGTCAAAATTCATTTTCTTATTTAAGTTTTGCAGGTGCATCGTCTACTAGTATATATATAGCTTAAGTTGTTTTAATAAAGAGATATACTTTTCCTTCTGAATTCCATTTATCATATAGTAATGTTTCTTAACATTAGCCAAAATAATACAACGTAGCTCGTAGATTCATTATTTACAATAAATAATTTGCATGGGATGATTTTACTTTTCATTACCATCAAGTAGTCATCATATACTGAGTTCAACACTTGTATTATGTGATTGGGAGTAGAGTCCATCTATAATATTTGAATCACTGTCCCATGCAATCGATTTACCCTATTATAACAGCATTTCTACTTATCCGACATGTATTAGATATGGTTCTTTGGATAATCATTGCAAGGAGTATTGTGTCTGCTTATAATCAACCATTCGATAAGAATAAACAACAGTCACATTATTAAATACTAATATTTATTGGTCTAATTTCAACTACACCATGTAGTGTGCATTGAGAAACTAGGCCTGCAAATTAACCAAACTACTCGAGCTCGAATAGTAAACGAGCCTAACCCAAGTCTAAAGTAAAGCTCATTTATCTAAACAAGCCAAGCTCAAACTTTAATTTAGCCTCGTAAACAAACTTGTTTATGCTCGTAAATAAGATCGCGACTAGACTCTTTAACAAACTCGTGAGAAGATTTATGAATTTTTTTATGCATCATATATTATCTATAATTACATAACAAAAATAATAAAAACTAATTTCTATGTAATAATTATATATATTATAGCAACACTTATAGATATGTATATTATATTTTAGGTTAAAAAATGAAAAATAGGCTATGTAAATGAGTCAAGCTCGAGCACAAACTTAAGCTCATTTAATTATATGAGTTGAGCTCGAGCCTCAATTTCAAGCTAGATAAAAAGCTCGACTCGACTCGTTTACAACCCTGTAAGCAACAATATTTAAACACTTGGAATATATATAGTCTTATTAAATGTAAGATTTATACTAAATACCTAATTTAAAAATACGATAAAAATTAGAATTTATGCATACTAAAATAACAGAAATTTTCGCTCCCTTTGTAAAGTAGATCATAACCCTATAAAAATTCATTTATCTTGTTTACTTCTCATTTGGTTGTCCTATTGGGTAAGCGGTCGATAGCTGGGTATCTTCTTACATAAACTATTACCCAAAATGTAAAGTTGGTCATTTAGGTGGCAATGTAAATGACAACCCTTATGACATAAGTTAACTTGCTTAATCTTAATCGTCATTATTTTCATTTTAATTCCAAATTTTATACCTTTTATCTAATTATTTCCATCAATGTAACTAAACTTTTGATGGGTGTTGAATCCAATAAATATACATTCCTACTCTAAAAAAAAATTATATAGCTTATGTATAGCAGTGAGTAGGGTCGAATCTACGGGGATTGATAAAACTTATTTCTATTAGAGGATTAGATGAAGAAAAGAAGAGGGACTGGGGGGGTTGGTTTGTGAAATTAAAGAAACTAACTTTATCATAAGCAATAATATAAGTCAAAGAATAAATCAATATCAAGGTGTTCCTAACCAAATGCGTCATTACAGTTCAATTCACAGAATTGATCATTGATGTAAAGATTTTTGTTCTGTATCATGGATAAATTGGTTATGGTCATTAACAAGCTCTAACAACCTGTCTCTCCTTAATTTTTCGATAATCAAAGCAGGCACTTTGATTATTTCCCTTATTAATTAAACAGCCCTAAACAAGCTCTTAGGTTTTAATTCATCAATAGCATGAAGAACAACAGAGATTACCAATTCTAGCCAACAAATCATAAGAAGATCTATTTAGACCATATTATATATCTTCATAACACAAATCAATTATTTATCTATAATTAATCATGTTATTATGCCACATAGATTAGCACAATCAAATAATTACGAATTCAACATTCTAAATGATAGTATATTACCTTATTAACTGAACAAATGGGCTCTAATTTGTATCATTCAAGAAAAATAACAATAAAAAAATAATCAGAAGATATATAAATACCCAAAATAAAGAGCAAAACAAAGATAAATTAGTTAGATCACAAAATTCTTGTAGATTCGAAACTTATAACAATCCTTTGGCTAGAAAATTGTTTTAGCCACTCATCTCCATGAAAATCTCTCTTTTTAGGGTTTGGAATTTTTTTTATTATAAGATGGATTAGTCTCACAACAACAACATAGGGTATTTGAAGAACAAAACAGGTAATTTGATTCAATGGAACAAAAGTCGATAGTTTCATTTTGTACACCGCCAACCTACATGGCCAACTTTAAAGATTTTGCTATTGTGCAAAGGCTACACTGGCTCAAAGCCAGCGGCCTTTTATCTGCCAGTGGCCGATGTTCGTTGATTTGCATAATTTTTTGAGAAGAGATCACAGCCGGCTTTGATGTTTACACTGTCAACGTAGGTGTACACTGGCTTAAAGGCTAGCGGCGTAAATTCATATTTTGCCGGCGTACAGATATAATTCGAAGGCTGATGTTGATCTCTTTCAAAGCTGGCAGTGTTGCTTTGTCCTCTGATAAAGGCCAGCGGCCTTTATGCTGATTTAGCCGGCCTTGACTATTTCATTTCTCCAAACGTAAGTCTTCTCCAATTTGCTTGTATTTGCTGTATAGTTCCTTCAAGACCTGAAATATCAACATAAACATGCTTAAGTACCAATTCCTCATGATTTTTATAAAATCAATGACAGTTTAGCATGATTTAATCAATGAAAAAGTGAGTATAATCTGCTTTTATCAAATCCCCCATACTTGAACTGTTACTTGTCCTCAAGCAAATAAATCAAACCAATGGAGAAATCTATCATTGATTGTACTAATTTCACTTTCATAATTTCAAGCACCTTCTCTAGATTATAACTTGCATTGCTAATGCCTACCGCTCTAACCAAACTGATTACATGTAATTAGATTACCATAATCAAAATTCAGTTGCTAATCTAGACAAAACAAACTTTAATTTGAGTATTTAACAAAAGAACCTTATGTCCAAAAGTAAATACTCAGTCCAGTAAGAAAAAACACCCATTTAGGCTTCATTGGGCATTAGTAGGCATATAGTCCTAACAACACAAAGTGAAAGTATATGACATCTACTCTTTTCCTAGATTTTCTCCTTTTTTATTATAAGTCTTATTTCACTTGGTACTTCAGCATTCATATTCTTTTAATTCATATAAGCACACTTTGTTTTTTCTTTTCTTTTCTTTTGAAAATTCATATGCTAAACTTTTGTCTTTCCTCCATTCTCATTATAGTGAGTTCATTGAGTCAGCACATTCCGAGCTCAATGCCCAAGTGATCAGGTTTTAAAGAGACCCCCACAGACTCTTCCTCACTCCAACATTCAAGTTTGGATACTCATGACTTAATTACCTAAGTCAGTAGAGTAAAGACAATGCTTATTTCTTTCTTTCCTTTTTGAATGCTATATCAAAATTAAGACTTTTTTTTTTATAAAGGATCACTAAATAAAGAGTTTCTTCTACCACTTTTGCTAATTGTTAAAAAGCTCTTAAAAAGAACTCAAAAGAGTATATACAAGCTAATTTTTTCCTAGAAGTAGACCTATTTATTTTTCACATAAGGACTTGATCTACTCTTAAACTTCCAATTCTAGAGCTAAATACAAAGTAAATATGTTCCTTAAAGATTGTACTATTTAATTTCAACTAAGTATTCTGATCATAACAGTAGGTGAGTAAGGCAACTAAGCAAGTCAATTTCACATTTGTACAGATGTTATTAACAATAATTAGCACAATCTCCAGATTTCATGAAAATTTTTAAAAGTTTAGCCTAAAATTCGCCATATAACACTAAGAATAGATAATTTAAAGTGTTGGTAATACAACTTCAAATGTCTCGGGTATGCAAATAAATTTAACAATTCAGACATCAGCAGATGGCTATACTTGACTTCATTCTCTACATTATATTATCCTTTCCCCCATACTTAAATTGAACAGTGTCCTCATTGTTCCTCATTCAGCTCAACATAGGAAGGAAATAAATACAAAAGAGAAAGGAATAATGGTACTTCCCTGGTTTAACATTCGAAGTGATTGGAGTTCCAACCCTTACAACATAAGAGAGAGAAGTCTTCATATTATATCCCCCCTGTCTGTAGCAAAGCAAAAGAGAAAATAAACAAAACAAAACTATTTTATTAAGCATGGGTTGCCTCTCATAAAGCACTTTATTTATAGTCCTTAGCTGGACTTTTTGCACCTCATACTCATGGAGTCTCAAAAAGTTGGCATTCCTTATATTCAACTCCAGGGTCTCTCTCAAGCTTTAATTTCTCCTAGAAAACTCTAGTCTTTTCACCATCAAGTGCTCTCAGTGGTTGATAAAATGAAATATTATAAGAGATACCGATCTTATCTTACCCCTTACACTTTCTAGCACATAGCATAACTTCCTCATCTCCTATTCTCAGCACTATCTTCTATCCTCTCCATCGATGAAGGCTCCAGCTGTAGCCAAATTTTGTCGACCAATGATAAGAGGCAATTTTTCATCATCTTTCATGTCCCTCACCTCAATAACATCAATAACAGAAATAGGAGAGACATTATTATGATATTTTATGGCATTATCAATATTAAATTTAATAATTTCACCATCAAATTCCATGGTAAATGTACCATCATGCATATCAATTTTTGTCTTAAATGTCTTAAGAAATGGTCCCCCTAATATAATCAATGATGAATTAAGAGAATCATCATTTTCTACACCAATCACATAAAAATTAGCAGGAAAACCAACCTATCAACTTGCACTAAAACATCTTCTAAAATACCATCAAGATGAACATCTGATCTATCAGCAAGTTGAACAATCGCACATGTTTCCTTTAATGGACCAACATTCAAGAATTGATAAACAAATAGAAGCATGACATTGATTGAAGCTCCTAAATCACACATTGCTTTTTCAATCCCAACATTTCCTATTTTACAAGGAATGGTAAGCATACCTAGATCTTTGCATTTAGGAGGAAGCTTCATTTGAAGGATAGCTGAAACATTTTCACCTATGCTTATCTACTCATTACCCTTCAACTTTTTCTTGTTAGTGCACAATTCCCTAAGAAATTTAGCATAGCGAGGTACTTATTTAATTGCATCAAGTAAAGGGATATTTATCTCAACTTTGTGAAAAGTCTCAAGAATCTCCTTTTCTTCCTCTTCTTTTTTGGACTTTACTAATCTAGAAGGAAAAGGAGGTGTTGTCACTAGTGCCTTTGGTGGTTTAGCTGAAGGTCCTCCAATGTGATTGTCTAGATGGTATGGAGTCACTACCTCATTTTTAGTTTCTTCTTCTAAGTTGTTCTAGTTTACTTTCTTGTTGGGTTCTTGCAATTCCTTTCCACTTCTCAAAGTAATTGCGCTAACATGTTGCCTTGGATTAGTAACAGTTTGAGAAGGCAATTTACCTTGAGATTCTAATCTACTTATGGAAGATGCAAGTTGACTTATCTGATTCTCCAAATTTTGAATGCTCAACTGTGTCTCATTCTGAAATTATTTTGTATTAATAGCAAGTGATTTAACAATTTCCTCAAGAGATATACCTGAACTTGAAGAAGATTATAGTGCTAGATTTGGTGGCCTTGGCTGATACCATCGAAAATTTTATGGTCTAGCTCCATAATTGAAGTTAGGATGATCTTTCCATCCAGGGTTGTAAATGTTTAAATAAGGATCATATTTCCTTTGTGGTAGTCCTGGAAATCCTCCTACTGCATTGGCATACTTATGGGATTCATTTTGAAGTGTAGGACACATATCAGTGGCATGACGGGAAACAGCACATATCCCACATGCTTTCACTTGTTGTGAATTTCCTAAAGCCATTTGCTAGACAAAAGATGTTAGATTAGAAATTTGATGTTCAACATTAGAAACACTTACCTCATTCACCTTCCTTGAAGAGGAACCATGTCGAAATCCAAATTGTTGTGAATTGACAGCCATAATGGAAATCCATTCCCTACCATGAGTAGGGGTTTTACTCACTATAGCACCTCCGCTAGCTGCATCCATCATCTTCCTCTCCATTGGAAGCAATCCGTCATAAAAGTATTGAATAGGGAGTTGTTTAGATATCCCATGTTGTGGACAACTCGCACATAATTGCTTGAACCTCTCCCAATACTCCTGAAGATTCTCTATGTCCCTCTATTTAATTCCACAAATCTCCCTTCTTATGCCAGTGGCTCATGAAGCAGGAAAAAATTTATCCAAGAACAGCTTAACCATGTCTATCCATGTGGTAATAGAACCCGGAGACAAATAAAATAGCTAATCTTTAGCTCTGTCTCTTAATGAGAACGGAAAGGCATGCAATTTGATTTACTCCTTAGATACTCCTTATGGCCTCATGCTAGAACACACCATGAAATTCCTTCAAATGTTTATGAGGATCTTCATTCTCTAGACCATGAAAATTAGAAAGCAAGTGTATCAAACCAAATTTCAATTCAAAAGCAACATTTAACTATGTATACTGAGTACATAGTGGTTGTTGAGTCAAATCCAGTGCAACTAATTCCCTTAATGTCCTTTCTTGATTTGCCATTCTTTCTTCTTCCTTTTCAGATTCATTGGATGAATCAACTAAATCCAGTGCTAAGTTTACTCCAGGAGATGAAGATGTAGTGGCTTCTTTTTTATGCAACTTGGTTTCTTTGCGTAATTTCCTAGCAGTCTTCTCAATCTCTAGATCATATTGGAGTGCATCTATATGAGAAGAATGACTTATAAAAGAATAAAAATAAATTTGTTTTGACACTAATCCCTAGCAACGGTGCCAAAAATTTTGTGGGTGTCAAATCTAACAAATATATATTCGTACTCTAAAAAAAGTATATAACTTGCATATAGCAATGAGTAGGGTCGAATCCTCATGGATTGATTGATAAAACTTATTTCTATTAGAGGCTTAAAAAATAAAGAAAGGGTGGGGGGGTGGTGGTGGTGTTGGTTTGTGAAATCAAAGAAACTGATTAGATCATAAGCATGTAATATAAGTCAAAGAATAAATCAATATCAAGGTGTTCCTAACGAAAGGTGTCATTATATTCTAGTTCACAGAATTGATCATTGATGCCAAGATTTAAGTTTAGTATCTTGGATAAATTGGTTATGGTCATTAACAAGCTCTAACAACATGTCTCTCCTTACTTTTTCGATAATCAAAACAGGTTCTTTGATTATTTTCCTTATTGATTAAATAGCCCTAAACAAGCTTTTAGAGTTTAATTCATCAATAGCATAAAGAACAAGAAAGATTATCATTTCTAACCAGCAAATCATAAGATAATCTATTTAGACCAGATTATATATCTTCATAACACAAATCAATTATCTATCTGTCATTAATCATGTTATTGTGCCACACAGATTAGAATAATCGAATAATTACGGATTCAATGTTCTAAATAATAGTGTGTTACCAATTTAATTGAACAAATGAGCCCTAATTTGTATCGGTCAAACAAAATAAAAGTAAAAAAAAAAATCAAAAGATATATAAATACCCAAAAATAAAGATCAGAACAAAGATAAATCAGTTATATCTCATAATTCCTGTAAAACCGAAACTTGTGACAATCCTTTGGCTAGAAAATTATTTTAGTCACTCATCTCCATGAAAATCTCTCTCTTTTTAGGGTTTGGAAGTTTTGTTATTGGAAGATGGATTAGTGTCAAAACAACAACATAGGGTATTTGAAGAATAAAACAGGAATTTGATTCATCATAACAAAGGTCCACAGTTTCATTTTGTACGCTGCCGACCTACATATCCGGCTTTAAAGATTTTGCTATTGTGTACGGGCTATGCCGCTAGCCTTTATCTTCCAGTAGTCGGCATTCATTGATTTGAAATAATTTTTCGAAAGAGATCACGACAGGCTTTAATGTTTATATTGCTAGCGTAGGTGTACACCGACTTAAAGGTCGACGACATAAATTCATATATTTGCCGGTGCACAGATATAATTCGAAGGCTAATGTTGATCTGTTTCAAAGCTGACGATGTTGCTTGTCTTTTGATGAAGGCCGGCGGCCTTTATGCCTATTCAACCGGCCTTGAATATTGCATTTCTCCAAATGTGCACAAGTCTTCTCTAATTTGCTTGTGTTTGCTTTATAGTTCCTTCAAGACCTGAAATATTAACATAAACATGTTTAAGTACCAATTCCTCATTATTTCTATAAAATCAATAATAATTTAACATGATTTAATTAACGAAAAGTGAGTATAATATGCTTTTATCAACTTTCAATTTCATTAGTCTAGTGATTCTAATTGAAAATTAATGATCCATTCCTAAAGTGTAAATGAGGGAAAAAAACGATTATTACTATAAATTTTTCCTGAGAATATTCCGTTCCAAATCTTCTCCTTAAACATATAGCAAATGGCCGTCTTAAGTAGAAGAATCATTGATTTTCAATTACTAAATTAAGGAATAAAATCCTTGTAAAAATTTCATCTTCATTGAATAGTGCGTGCATGGGCAACCTGGATGTCAAGTTAGTTAACTAAGTGGAGCCAGGTGATCGACTACCCTTAGAGATTAGGTTAACTTGCTTTATCCTGCTCGGTCAATTCCAAATTTTAAACCTTTAATCTAAAAGTTAATCTTTTATTTCCATCAATGTGACTAAATTTGAGTTTGGTTATTAATACGTGATAATTCGTATTTATTATCCTTTTAGATCATTAGTCTAGATGTTACTATCTCAAAATTAATTACAGTGAAACCTTTATAAATAAATAATGTTGGGCATGAAATTTTATTAATTTAAATTGGTATTAATTAATAATTTATTAATTTAGCAAGTACTTTTTTGTTCAATGAATATAAATTTAATTACATAAAAATTCATTGCATATCACTAATATATCTATAAAATCTCATTAATTAATTTAAAAAACAATTTATTTTACATGTATATTTATTAAAATAAGTAAATAAATGTATTCATTGTTTTTTTATACTTGAATAATATTCATTGTATTAATTAATTAAATAAGGTTCAATACAAGCCACTTGCATCATTAATAAAAAAATCGTAGGGAACTTTGATTGACTGAACTGTAATTAGTCGACTAGGGACCCTTATCGGTTGAACTTGTAGTTAAACATATTTAATTAATTTTATTTATAGGTGTTAGAAAAGTTAATTAGAGTGCTATGGACCATTTAGTTAATGTAGTTATTACCTTTTCATGTTAGGTGTTGTTATAATTTAGTTTAAAATAGTAACAAAGTTATAGATGGTTATTAATTAATGATTTTCTTGTGATTGCTAATTGTGTTTTCATAGAAGTACGTTTGATATAAATACTTATACCACGAATCGATCTGTCAAGCTTATGTGCAGAATGGGTACTGAGATGATTTTGTGATAGTTTCCACGTTTTAAGCCTATAAATTCAAAGAATGAATAGCTCTTTAGCTAACTCTATTTGTAATTAATTTTGGACTGAAAAATTCAAGAAAAATCTATCAACTAATCTAAGAACCATATAGAAGGTAATCGATGGGAAGAGTAGAGAATTTGAGTACCAAATGATGGGGATATGTGGAGAAATTAGGGTATTACTTGTTATTATACTAACACAATTCATCAATATTTGAGATGATGCAGTCATTTATTGATTATCGAGGCTACATATGGGCGGAGAGATCAATATAAACTGGCTTGTATAGCATTGTTGATCCCTAAAATTATATTATGTGAAATAGAGGTTATTAGCTTAATATTGGTTGTTGTGTTTGATGAATTAAGCTATGTTACCAAGCCCACTACTTATTTCCAAACCCTGACCAGTTAACCCTTTCCACTGCTATATTAACCTCTCTTATGCTACTACTACGCCTTTTGGCCTCTTTTAGGTAATCCCTAACCTTAATTTGCTCGGTTTACAAATTATTAACATCTTCTATTTGATTGTGATAATGTGAGTGTTAACCATGTGTTTGTGTTTATGTGAGGATTGTTGAGTATTTTGTCTTGTTCAAGCCAGATGAAAGCTCCTTAAAAGCACCATTGATTCACTGGGGTTGTAAGGTTCCCCTTTTATGTTCTTTATTGTATTTATACCAATGATGAAATTAATTCTAATTGGATCTAACTCTTTTCCCGTTCATTTCTTCTATGTCTGTTACATTTGTGAGTAATCTATTACATGTACTTTTACAAAATCCTACTTATTGTATATGAGGTATTCAAATTGCCAAGCTAACACTTTCCTTACTCTATTAGTTGTAATAGCTTCTTCCCTTTCTTTGAAAATAACCTTGGTTTTATGGTTATATTTGTCATATATAGCCTAAAATGAACCCTAATCCTCCCATGTAGCATCTTCTAGAGAAAGACCCTTCCATTGTATAAGCACTTGTTTAGCAAGAATGCCTTGTTTCAAAACAATATGGGTTCCTATAAATTATAATGCCAAGAAGCTCCAATAATGGATGTCTATCAATAACTTCGGCCAAAAGATCCTAATAGGGTTTCAAAGCACCATAGGCCTTCTTAAGAGTAAAGACATGAAAATCATTGCAAATTTTAATGATAAGTGTTTTTTACTCTATTATTTTCATAGGATTTTGACCATGTTTCTGATGCATTTGTTTATTAAATTCTTGTGAAAATGTGTTTTTTATGGCTTAATTGTTGTTTTCAGCTCTTAAGATGAAGAAGTAAAGAAACAAAGAAGTTTCGAATCAGATTTTGGGCAAAACAACAGCTACAGGAAGATTAGACTTCTATCGAGGGCAAAACAGAACCTTCGAAGGCTAAAATCTTGAAGACAAGACCAAGTCAAGGCTAAAAACATGAAGTCGTGCCCTGAGGTCGAGACTAAAACTCACCCCGCGACAATGTATATCAAGGACTTGGAAGTTTTTAAAGATGAAGTAAAGTCAAGCCCTAACACGGAGCGCTTGATGAAAGCACTTTATCACTCGTGGCCTTTATTTTTGGATAGAAGATTATCATAAAGGAGCTGAGTCCTGATGAATAGAGTCAAGTGCAGGGGAGAGCTCAACCAGCACCCTGTGACACAAATAAATGGGTATTTCTCTGGTCTAGATGTGCATGTAAGTATGAAAATGCAAAACCGTTATTGAGATCTTCCACATAGGCAAATCAGAATCCAAACGATTTCCTTCTAGAATAAGTCTATAAATAAGCATGAGAGGTGCATTGTAAATATATGTAATCATATGTATAGTTTTTTACCTAGTTTTTAGTGCAGAGAGCTCTCAGTGAAAGAATCAATTTCTTCTTGCTGGGTTCTCCCGAATATTATGGGTAAATTGCTTTAAGTTTGTGTTTATAATTCCTTGTGAGAATTGTATGCTTAATTGAATTCATTAATCAATTACGTTTATTTCTCCAGTATATTTAAGTATAATGCCTGAGCTTATGTAGGAGTAATCTTTCGACTTAGGGTCTGTGGATCCAAATTTCGATTCATGTGATTTTGACTGGAAGATTATGTTCATTGTATGGGTATTTGTATTCAATAGCTTGAATTTATCGAGTAAATCTAATTGGGTGGTGCATCTTACTAGATTCACGTATGATTTTCATTAAATGAGACCGAGAGAAGATTTTAATGAATAAGATCTAAAGTTTTTGATGAAGTTGATCATAGATAGCTCAAGAGAGCAACCGTGAAACTTTCTATCACTTGTTTTTAAAACTAAACTGGATTTTCAACAACAAATTCTTAAACTTTATGCGGAATTAAAGTCGTTGATGGTTAGCTCGAGAAAGGATGTAGTTTACATTCGTGAATCTAACGGTGCAAATACACCAGCAAATATTCAATCCGAGTTTGAATCGAAATCACATGATAAGAAGTTGGTGAAGCAATTCCTAAGTTTTTTCTTGCATAGTTACAAACAGTTCTTTTATTTTGCCCTGAAAATTGCATGTGAATAATCTAACTTAGCATAAATTCTTTATTTTTCATTATGATCTTCTAAATTTTCTTTGGCTAGATGGTGGAAGATGAGTGAGTAAGATAGTTGTCACCATTTTCCTTGAGACTGACCTAATGTTTTCTATGCTACTTCGGTAGGTGCGCTTGCCTAAAGTGTTGGTAATTGCTAATCGAAGTTGAACAGGATATGTTAGTTTTATAAATTTTAAAAACTTCAACTTCGTGTTCTCAAAATAGTTTTTAATCTAAGGAACAAAACAACACAGATACCATTCAACATAAACTGGTGACGCCAATTCATTAGCTAAAGCACCAATTTGTTTGATTACATAAAACAACCCATAATAGCATTTAGATTATTCATGGCCCCTTTGCTATGTAAAAAGATACTTACTTTTAAGATAGTTTAAAGAAAAAACAAATCTTTAGACGCCAAAGACATACCTACTTTATGTTTATCAGCCATATGCTTAACTTGAGAGTGTGTCTATAAGAGATGTTCTCTTAAAAGCTTTAACATCTCATCTTGAGAAACCAAAGTAATCTCTACTACTTCAACATTATAACTTCCACTGATATAGGCAAGAATAAAGGGAGGAGGATAACCGTAAATCAACTCAAAAGGTGTAGTTTGGGCAACTTCATGATAAGAAATGTTATGAGAGTATTCAGTCCAAGGAAAAAAAAAAAAAAAAAGCACTCATTTGTTAGGATAGTCCATGACATAGCATCAAAGGTACTGTTATAGGACCCCCATTTCGTCATTTTCATTTATCAATCACTCTAACGGTACAAATTACTACCATATGCAGCTTAGTTCCATTAAGGTTGCTACCTAAATAGCATTGAAAAGAGACTCCAAAAGGACCCAAATGACAAATTTGGTGAAAAGATTCACAATCATTAAAATGACGGTAAAACCCTAAATTTAAAAAGACATTTCACAAAATACATAAATATATCTTCCCAAACTCGATTAGGATCAAGTAGAGGGGTAAATAAACCAGAAAAAGGTCATGGGATTATCTTAGTTAGTTGACCTTCCTAGCAATTTCTCACAAAGTCTTCCATTTGCTTCCTCATTCCATCCTAGAGAAAATCCTAAGAGATTCTTTTTAACTATTTTCAAGAAACCAAAACTAATATATAGTAGAGAAACATGAAACTCTTGTAAGAGCAAAGGAACTAAAGAAGACTAAGGCATCCAAAATATCTTGGATAGATAATAAAGTAATCAATTCCTCCTCTATAATGAATATCATGCAGGCATCCGATAATTTAAATTAGAAATAAGCTTAAATTGTGATAAAGAGAAATGCTCTTTCTTCAATTCATCTAGAAAAAAGGAAGCAAGGGCCTGAAATACCAAAATATAAGCCTTCATCAGAAGGTTCACAAGACAATGCATCTGCTACTTGATTATCAATGCCTCACTTACATTCAATGCCATGGTCATATCCTATTATTTACTAAGGCACTTTTGTTGCTTAGGAATTTGAGTAACCTAAGTTAACAACTCCTTGAGAGTTTTATGATTGGCATGTATAATAAATTGAGTACTTAATAAATATTGTCTCCATTTACATATAACCTCCACAATAGTAAATAGTTCCCTTACATAACTAAAAGCTTTCATCGAGTGTGTAAGCATTTTCTTGCTTAAATAAGCAATAAGATGATCTTCTCGTAATAGAACCAACCTAGTGTTAGACCTTAAAGCACCGGTTTCCACAGTAAAAGGATTTGAAAAATCTAATGAGCTAAGATAGGTGTTGAAACCAAATCTTTCTTCAAAGATGTGAAAGCCTTGGTAGCTTCCAAAAACTAAGTAGATCCTTACTTTTTAAGAAGACTAGTACGAAGAGCAACTATAGAGGTATAGCCCTTAATAAAATGCTTGTAATAACCAAAAAGGCAATAAAAAGGCACACAATTGCTTCTGACATGTAGGAATAGGCCATTTACGTGCAACTGTGACCTTAAATGGTTTAAGTCTAACCCTATCCTAAGAAACAAAATGTATTAAATATCCAATAGTGGTACGTCCTAAGAGCATTTAGAATGCTTTAAAAAGAAATGTTTCTCCACAAGAATATATAAAACTATTATAAGCAACATGACTAGTTAAAGAATTATTATACATTAGAATATCATCAAAAAATACTATAACAAAGCATCTCAAATAAAGCTAGAAAAGCCTACTCATAATAGATTGAAAAGTAGTAGGTGCATTACTATAGCCAGAGGGTATAACAAAAAATTCACAACTAAAAATTCATAATGACCCTCATAGCTCCCAAAAGCACTCTTTTCAACATCAGAATTTGACATGAAAAATTGATGATACCCAAAATGCAAGTCTAACTTAAAATAAATAGAGGCATCATGCAACTTATCCAATAGCTCATCAATTGTACTAATAGGAAATTTATCCTTGATTGTTACTTGACTAAGGGCCTTGTAATCTACATAGAATTGCCATGTACTACACACACACACGTATATATATATATATATATATATATATTACCAAAAAGACCTAAAAAGAATGTAGGTAGCGATATGGTTTCACATTAATGAGAGAAATGCTTACGACCAAATGAATATGATGTTGTTGTTCTCTTAGTGGAGACAACATAGATGGTGCCTCAAAGACTTGAGGAAATTTGCCAAGTGAATGGTTAATATTAATATTACTAATGATAACATCAAATGTCTTAGAATCTACAATTATCCGAGGCACTAAATGAAAACAAGAGGCCACAACATTCATACGAACATTTCTCCTAAACTGATGAAGAAAAATCTAAGATAGGAGAAGAATTCATGTCTCCTATCAATTGAACCATTTTTCCCTCAACTTGAAAAGAAATATTTAAAGGACTATAGTCAATAGTAATAGGTCCAAAACCATAAAGCCATCAAACCCCTAAAATTACCTCAACTCCTCAAATAGGCAACATATACATATTAACAATAAAATAATTGCCATGGATAGATAGGTGAGCATCTTTGCAAACCCCTTTCATACAATAAGGTAGTCTCATTACCTATCGTCACATAAAAAGTAGAGTCTGGTGAAATAGATAACTACAAATGTTTAGCAACTTTACTTTAGATTAAATTATAAATACTATCGCCATCGATATCAATCAACATAGTGAAAGTTGCCTTGCCAATTTGACCCTCAAATCTCAATGTCCGATGTACTACTGACCCTAAAAGTGTGTAAAAGTTATGGCAACTTGTTCTTTTGTATAGCCCTATTACAATTCATTCAAAATGTCACAAGAGTCTAAATTCTCTTAAAAATACCAAGAGAATTAACTAATAATAATAAGAATTTAGATTTTTAATTATGATTTCTATTATATTTTTCATCATAAGTGAAGCACAATCTTTGTTCTCTTCTTACTTGCATTTTAACAGGGGATAATTCTTCAATGGCTAATGTAGTTTTGTTTAAAGCTGGAAATAGTGGGTAAACGGGCTAGCCCAACCTGCCTGCTTTGGCTCACGGGTTAAACGAGCTAGACCAAATTGGCCCACTTTTAAACGGGTCAGATTTTCTCTACACGGGCCCTGCTTACATTGGCTCGCGAGTTAAAAGGACCGGCCCCGGATCAAAATTAATATTTTTACTTAAAATTTTTATTTTTTAATGTTAGTTTATGTGAAAATTAGAATATTTATATATTTTAAAGTTTTATATACATTAATGACTAATTTTATTGCTATTTTGATTACTTATATATAAAAACAAGTTTTTAAAATGATTTATTAAATATTATATTATGTTTAAATCAATAAATATATATTTTACAAAATGTTATAATACTTGTAGTTCATGTATCAATCTATTTTTTTCATAATATACATAAATAATCACTAATATGTTGTTACATTATTCTTATTTTTAAACTTCTTCTTCTTCTTCTTCTTCTTTCTCTCTCTTTTTTTTTTTCCTTCTAGCCCGCGGGCCAATCCGTCCCGGCACGCTTTTAAAGGAGCTAAAATTTTTAGCCGCAACACGCTTTTTTTAAACGAGTTGACGGGCCAGTCCACAGACCGCGGCCCATATTTCCAACTCTAGTTTTGGTAGTTTGTGTAAGTGATGAAGTAGAAGAAGATGCTAAAGAAGCATGTACATTTTGTGGTTTGTGCATAAGTAGTTTTGTAGTAAGGAAAATGGAAGAAGGATAAGGTTTGGTAAAAGTACCAACAAAATTTTTTCTTCATACATTTTGGCAAGCCATATAGCATAGATAAGCGTTTGAGGCTTGGCAATTCATACATCTCATCTTATATATGGTTTCGGTCCAAAATAAAACATCTCAATAAAAAACTATTAGATACATAAATAATGAGATTAGATAGCACTTCAAATTGAGATTGGTAATCTTCTATTGGTCTTATTTAAATTAATTTAACTAATGACCCTTGTACATCATCATATTTAAAAGGGCTAAAATGCAGTCCTAAAGTAGTCTTAAAATTGACCAAGGACTAAGTTGTTTACTGTAGCACATGCATTTATACCATTTGTTTGCTCATGCTTACATAGCAAAAAAAAGCTATAATTATAAGATTCTCATTCGTAACCTGATCAAAATAAAAGTGATAATAATAATTGGATTGCTTTGGAAATCCAACTAAGAAGATTACCTCCATCAAACTTAGGGACTTTCAATTTTTCTACCTTTTAACAATGTATTAGGATCTTCAAGATTTGAAGTTACAGATAATGAATCTTGTGGTAATTCTGAAATAGATGAAGTAGAGTCGTGATTTTAAGCAGTAGAAAGATTGATGTTTAACTTTTGTTGCATCATTAACCCAAATCTTTTGTCTAACTCTTTAAAAAGAGTTTGTTGCATAGATGCAACATATTTTTCCAAGTTCTCTTCCATTGTAGTTGATTTGGCATCAAATGCCATAAGAAAGAAATGAAAGTACCAAATTATTAGCAAGCCAACTACTTATTTTCTAGCCCACTAAATAGTCGGCTCTTTTCACTACTATGTAAACTTCTCTTATGCTATTACTACCCCTTTTTACCCTCTTTTAGATAATCCACAACCCTAATTTGGTAGATTCCTCTTTTACATATTATAAGTTCTTCTATTTGCTTGTGATACTCTAATTGCTAACTACATGTTTGTGTTTATGCAAGTAACTGCTAACTATGGGTTTGTGTTTATGTTAGGAATGCTATGTATTTGGTATTGTTTGAACCAAATGAAAGCTCCTAAAAGGCACCACCAATTTATAGGGTTGTAAGATACCCTTTTTTCTATTTTTATTGTATTTATGCCCAATGATGAACTAATTTTGAGCAAATTTAATCATTTTTTCACTCATTTATGCTATGTTTATTAGATTTGCTAGTGATCTACTACATGTACTTTTAAATAATCTTATTCATTCTATATGATTTATTCGGATTGCTAAGCTAGCATTTTCCTTGTTCTCTTTGTTGTAACAAGCTATGTGTATTTGGGTTCTTATTAGATAGAGCTTGTAATTACCATGTGTCATCATTCTTTAATTAATTGATTATGGACCATATTTTAAATTAATCTAAGTCCTAATTGTGAAAAATAAAGTAGGAATAGAGAACAAAGTCCTTCATGATCTTACGAAAAGGATATGTGTGCACTATTACATCGTTCAATTTCAGATAGTAATAGTTATACTTATTATAATTCACATTTGAGAAAATTTATCCCTTATGGTGTATAAGAGCATCTTTAATGACGGATTCCTTAAAGAGTTGCTTAAGGTGCCACATCAACAACTAAAGCAACTCTTACTACCCAACAATTCTATATTTTATCAATAAATTACTTTAAGAGAGTTGTCTAGTTTTTTTTTTAATAATTTTTTAACAATTTTTTTAACTGAAGTGAGTTAAGAAACTTACATTTTGAGTTGTTTAATTAAGTAACTCTCATGTTGGTTCTTGTGTTAAGAACTTTACTTCATTGGTTATATAGAGTTGTTTGACCTAGGGTCTTGTTACATGCAACTCTAATAAAGATGATCTAATACAATATAATCAATCCAAAAAGTTGCTTTATTAATTATTAGAGCTCTCGTATTTTTTGTTAGCAAGATATATATTAAATCCTTTTTAGAATTTTTGTTTTTTCTTTTTATAATCTTGCCAAACCTTGTGGATGTTGACTATAGGTTATAGAATAAAATAAATGCATAAAAGAATAAATTTTTATCTAATTATTTACGTCTAACAAGCAATCCCAAATTATTACGGTCACTATTTTCTATTTAAACATTATAAAGTTGGATGCACAAATAAGAAAAAGATGCTTCCCTTATGGAAACTACTCACCCAAGAACATCATGACGATAAGCAAGCACTTTATTCATATTATTATTTTAATCACTCTCCAATAGGTGTTCCTTTCTTGAGAGTGAGGAGAATGGCATCATGGACAAAAGAAATAATAATTTGTATTACTGAAAATGACTGATTTTATTTAAATTAGTAATGCGACAAATAACTTTACTTGCATTAACAAACACTATAAATAAAATATCCTTTATTCACCATCAAGCGGAGAGTGACACCTCCGGTTCCCGTTCCTACCACCCATTTCGCAGCAACTTTTGTTTAACCACGTATACTTAATTTCATCGAAGACGCAATCTCACCAGCCATCCAATTGAGATATCTACCGCAAAGGACAAAACGATCAATGTTTTTGAACTTGGATTAGATATTTGTTTTTATCATTCAATGGTAGGCCGAACCCTTTTTTATTTTTATTTTTTCTTTTTTCTTTTTGTTTCCAATGATTCAAATTAATGTCATCAATCCTGTTTGTCAGTGGATTACGTATGTATGGTAGACATGGGGGTTGGAAATATCCGTTAAACCTTATCATAATAATATTGATAATGAATTTATGATCTAACCGCATCACGTCTGCTATCTTAAATAAGATTATTAGGTTTGAATCATCTTCATGATCACAAAAAAAAAAATAATAATCTTTTTCTCCATTACAAGAAGGCTGAGATACAGCCATGTATGGTAGTCATAACTTTATAAAGAATACTACATGCATAACATATTTTTATAAAAAAAAATCATAAAATCAAATTGTGGAAAGAGAATTATAAGAATAGTACCAGTATCGCATATTGAAGGTGCAACATAATTTTTTTAAAACATTGCATATACAATTTGGACTTGTATAGTACGTCCAACGAGCAATACACATGTAATAACACGTTTATCACTCGTTGAATATGCGATACATTAGCACCTAAAACTTTCATCGAGTTTGTCATTGTATCTCAGCTTGTACATGCGATACAAGCATATATAATAATATCTTCACTCTAATATGCGACATAGTAATACTAATTTGATGATTTTTTTGTATAATTTCTATTTGTATAATTTTTTTGAAACAATGGTAGGCACATGTTTCAACCTAATTTTATAACTGTTGGCACGGCTTATATTTCCGATTTATTGTAAGAAAATAAAAAGGAAATGTGGAGTGAAAATCAATTGGCAGTGGTTGTGTGTGCATATATTGTATAAACCTTTAAAAAGATTGAACGGACGTTCCGCAGCTTCTCACGCTCAATCCCGCGATAATTAGTATTAAATTAGAGGAACTCGTCTTTGGTATACAATCGCTTAAAAAAAAAAAAAATTAATGAAACAATATGATATCTGCTTGTTTGTATAATTATTAGTCACATCTTACTAACTTGTTAATTCATTTAAATCTTACAATAGGTTCAGTTTACTTCATAAGAATGGGCATTTAATTATCAAAATATTTATTATAAGAAATTGCTATTACTATAAAATAAAGAATTACAATAAAATAACTATTCTTTAGTTTATTTCATTTATTTTTATATTCATCCATCAAACCTCAATCAACTATATTAGAAACCAACCATATGATTCTATCACTATTTTATTCCATTCGGTAACCCAAGCAGGCCATTAGTTTGTTTACATTGTCGATAGTATTTATCAAAGTCGATTAATTAATTAAATCATAATTTTGAAAGTGTATGTAGCAGCAATGGTAGTGTCCTAAGGAATAAATAAGGATTAATGAGGCTTACGTAATGATGCCATGACCACCGCTAAGGTTCCACCTAATCCCATCAAATAAATGCTTCTTCTTCTTTTTTTATATAGCCTCTTGACCTGAGTAAACCCTCAAGCACCATCACGATTGGCTTTCAACATTAATTTGATCGCCCATAGAGCTCACTGGCCATTTCGATACGCTACACACGGTAATTATTTTTATTTTATCTAGATTAGGCGGGTCCTGGTCTAGCCACACCGGATCCTTCTTTAGACTCGCCTAGCAAACCTGCCATGATTCACAAATCCAAGCTAGGTCCATTTATAGGACTCGTGGAACCAGGAGGTTTATAAGAGTTTCTTAATAAAAAAATTTAATTTTTGATTAAAAAAAAGATAGATTATAACCGTTCTATCTCATTTCAGATATAATAAATCCATAAATTTAACCCTTCCTACCATCTACATAAGATGACTACAGATCCAAAATTTAAAAACCTTAACTCGCCATATCATGATAAGTCTTGAACCGATCCATCTTAAGGAGATATCTAATCTAGAAACCATTACTCCATAAGGTATGGGTCTTATGGCAACTAATTTCATATTATAACGTTTATGTTTAGCTTAGCCCTAAGAGTTAAATATTGGCTGGTCATCATATTGTGACATTAGCAGGTTGCTTTTATTGATTAAGCTCGTTTTCATTTTGATTTGATGATTGATTTCTGACCAGTTATGTCATTACGTTTATTCAAACACCCTAGCTAGAGAGACACGACCGAAGGAAGTGATAGCTAAAATGTTAAAATAACCAAAGACAAGTTCCAATCAATGATTTTGAATTCCCCATGCCCATCATGGTACAATGGAATGAAATACGATTGGAAAGAAATTATAATTTGTTATTTTATTATTAAAAATATTTTTTTATCAAATTATATTTTTTAGTCTAAAACGGTTTTTTTCTTAAGAAAAGGAACATGAATTTCTTATATATTCCGTTTTATATAAAATGAATATTCTTTTGATATAATTTTTTATAAATCAAATAAAAAATAAATATTTCACAATAATAACAGTAGAATACAAACTCAAACGTGCAGTAAATCCCTAAAAAGAGGTGCTTTTTAGTCCTCGTATGATCATTTTACCTTTCTATAAAATTTAAAGAAAGAGTATATTAAATATTTCTTAATTATTTTACCCAATACCAAAATGAAACCTAAAAGCACAAATTTATAAAAAAGAAAAAAATTAGGAGTCTAAGTCCACAATAATAAAGACAAGAGAGCTCTAAGCCCATATATAACAGGTAAAAATTACAGTTTACCCGTATATAAAATTTAAGCAGAGATTTTTGTAATAACTGGATTGCATCATTATACTCATTTGTATTGTCATAATTGGACTGTGTATTGATTGTACTCATTTGTATTAAAATAGTACCTTTCATGCCATGTTTTTATGTTAGTTTTGTGTTTCTTTATTGTTGCGGTGTTCTTGACCACATTGGGTTAGCACTTAGCACACTTATGACTTAGTATCTTCTTGTATCAAAAGTTGCTAGCCCTAAGTCAAATTAAACCAACCTCAACTATGAATGAAGAAATTTAGTATTTGTCGGGCAGCATATTTAATAAAGTAAAAGAAGAAAAAATTAAATTAATCATTACAGACATTAGATTAAGCACATAAAAAAATTTTAACAGCTCTATTGTGTACGTATGATCTAGGGAATACAAACATCATCAAGACTAAGTCAAAGTGGGGTTCGTCCTACTTTAATTACGTTGTCTGAAGGTGGATGTTCGTGTTCCCTGTCCGAATAAAGCTTACTATTCTGGCAAAAGATTACTCAAAAAACAGATGGATAAGAATTAATTTATTGTTTAAGATATTAATTGAAATTAATTTTTTAAATAAGATTAAAATAAAAATAATTATCAATTTATTAAACTAAAATCGTGTTTTTATCATAAGATATACAAGTGAACAATAAATACTCGTATATCGCATCTTTGAAATGTGATATATACGTGCATATCGCAACTATAAAACATGATATATATTTGACGTATAGAGCAATATCGCGATTAATAATCGGGATATTACGACTATAGTCAAATATTAAACCGTAATTTTTTCGTGTGATTTTTTTATAAAATTCTATATCTTGTTTCTTAAACGTGATTTTATAATAAAAAATTAATAATTAATTTCATCTAAATGATATATTAATAATTATCTTATATAAAAATCTTAGACGTATATTCAACTCGATGGATTGGATAACTCTACCCCATGGAGCCAAAGTCAAATATAAGCAAAGATAGCGATCTCCAAAATATTATTACACACATACAAGATAAAATTATATACGAAAAGGAGTATTGAATGGAAGACTACCTTCTGCACGGGGTGCAGCACAGCAATAACTCGGAATCAAAGGAATAGTCTTTGGATACATAGGAATCGTACAGGTACATGCATTGCATCATATCATATCTCGAATCCGATGCTCTCAGAAAGCCTTTTTGAATATACGCCTTTGCGTGTTGTTTGGCTTAAAAAAAAAATTTAACCTTTTTTCTGGAAGGTGTGCATGACGACTGCAGATGTTGCCCTCAAAAACTTCCATTGAAGGTAAATTCAAATGATGGCAAATAAAATAAAAAAAAATGAAAAAAAGTAAATTCAAATGAGTTTTCCTATTTGTTCCGTATTCTGGTGATTTTTATATTTTTATTATTTTTAAATAAATATATATTCAAAATGAATGCTAATAAAAAATTATCAATTTTACTTATAAATTAATCAAATAAATATGATATAAATATAATGTAAATAAGTTATAGATACAGATCAAATATCGATAAATCGAAAACTCATCCCATAATTTCAATGTAAAGCTTATTGACATTATTTTTATTATTATTACAAATTTTACCCATTTGGTCTGTATCAATTACGTAAAACAGACATCAATCCCTAAAAAAAGCTATAAACCTATAAAAAGATTTAATAGTGATATCTATCAATATCATTCAACATTATACGCCATCAATTACGGGAGTCTTCTAAATCTTATTAATATTTTTATCAGTACATATGCTTGTAATTATCGAGAGTTCTTTAATTTAAATAATTCAGCTGGATTGTTAAAGATTATATACAAAAACAATAAAAAAATTATGTATTTCTGGAAGCAATATTTCCCAGTAAATAAATCTGGCATCCAATTATTTATTATTAAACTTCACAGTCGATAGTTAGCTCCATTCACGGGAGAAACATCATAAAAATTGAAAACATAGGAGCAAGAACATCACATGTAGATGATGATTACATCATCATGATTTAGCTCGAAAAAATTCACGGGTCGTTCTCTTCCCACAATTTTCAAGTTGGGTCGTGGGCTTAATGCACATGATGAATTGCGTAAAAGAACTAGATATTATGGATCCTCCTCAGTTTTTAATTAACGGTGCTCACAAATCCGAATTAATCCGTCCGATTCAATCCGATCGAACCTGAATCCTATTCAAAATGAGAACCCGATTCGATTACGGTACAACCTCCCATTTTACTCATATCTTATCTAAATTTAATCCGGTTAATGTATTATATCTATAATTAAACCTCCTATTCTTTTCCGTCAATTTTAAAAACCTACCACGAAATAAATACCAAAAATAAAAACCAAATGGAGCTGTATACATAATACTCTCCTAAGTAGGCTTCGGGTCTTTTTTTTTTTTTTTTTTTGGTGTTTCCTGGTCTTTCTTGGCTCTGGATTTTTATATCAATTTTCGAGATTGAGTACTGATTAAAGAAACCTTTAAAGAACCAAAAGAGGACTGGGAATTGAAACATCAGTAATAAGGATACCAGAAATTAGCAAAAGATCGTGGTATCATTAATTAACCTTACAATACAACTTCATAAATTACAACGTCTTATATTTAAGAAAAGTCAAAATATTAAGAAAGATAAGTAAGAAGACAATAAGATATCAATATTCCAGCTTTAGACCACCTTCCATTTTCCATGACTCCAGAGTCGGAAAACACGAGATTGCCTCCAACCCCAGCTCCCTAACGATGCCATCAGCCGTCACCGCCGCCCCCGGCGCTGCAAAACTGATCGCTCCGGCTAACTGCTCCTGATGGCCTCCATGCCCCAACAGCCACGACGACGTGTCAAGAGTCGGCAACCCTCCGCCTCCGCCTCCACCGCCACCGGAGACGGCGATTATGGTAGAGAGTCTTCCATCGGGCCTCTGCGGCTCTGGCTTAAGCAGCGGCGCCGTCAAGAGAGCAGGGGGCGCGTTTCCAAGCCTGACGCCGGTAACCTGCTGCACCATCTGTCGAAAGTTCGCGGCGTCGGCGGTAATGAACGTCGTGTGACAGCGTTTGGACGCGCGGGACTTGCGCTTCGTAACCCTGCCGGTAGGAGAAACGGCAAGGACAGAGTTTCTCTGCCGTTTAGGAGCTGAAGTATCGGTGTCGGAGATGGAGACGTGGGATGCGGAGTTATTAGGCGCCATCGTTTCGGAGTTGGAGAAGTCGTTTAAGAGAGAGGGAGGGTTATTAGCGTTGTTGGTGAGAGACTGTTGGAGAGCTCTGGTGAGTTTGTCGTTATCTCGAGTTAGCGTGTCAACGAACCACGAATCAGCTAAACCGGACCGGAAAGTCCAGGGTTCGATGCTGGCTACTTGATCGAAAGATGCCATTTTACGTGAGACAACAATAATACATATAACTGAATCGCAAGAAACCGGAAGAAACTGTTATCAGTTCTTCATTAGGTTTAAGGTTGTTACATAAGTTTTTAAGGAGCAGAAGGTGAGTGCTGTTTTGGTGCGTTTTAGAAGAGTAAGAAGAGTACTGGCATTTTTGAGAAATGGAGGAGGAAAAAAGTGAAATGAAAGAGGAGGGAGGGCTGAAGATAGAAGAAGATAATAATATTAATAATGCAATGGGAGAGGTGAGAGATAGGGTGAGAAGATATTAAATAGGGCGGTGAGAGAACAAGAGAAACCGCGTGGATTATGGGGGGTACACGTGTCAGTTTATCCGGACAACGATGTTAAAAGATGGCAATTTAAGTGTTAATGGTGTAATATGAGTTTACATCGAATAACGTGAAGGGTTTTTTTTTTTTTTTTTTACAATATGCTAATATTAGGAATCGAACCCGGTATCTTAAGAATAAGTACCTAGATCGGATATTATTAAGTTATAAGATTATTGATGTTAAAATAATTGCCATATGGTATAAAGATGCTATATGATATTAATGCTTCACGTGATTTTATAATTAGTGTAAATATCAATAAAAATTTAATAAGTAAAAAATTTATTATTTATTATTTTTTAAAATCTAGTTGGGAATTTTTTTTTTTTTTTTTTTTTGTGTCTCATTTATCTAGAAAGCAGAAAACGTCAAATAAAGAGAAGGGTTTGTGCATCCAACCCAAAACGTTCGGTAACTCTTGACCAATACGGGCTGAGAAGAGTAAATAAAAAAAAAATTTAAAAGAAAGGGAAATAAAAAGAAAGTTCAATCCAACGTTGCCGGATGATGACTGCGTAGCAGAGATGATAATGACGTCCGAAGATAAAATTTATTACAATATTTAGTGGCCTCTTATAAAGCATCAATAAACCTATGAAGTTAGAAATAGAAACTTGATGGTAAAATGGAGGAGTCCTTTTTCTTGGGTGTTTTTTTCGGATGGTAAGTTTTACTGAGATGGGGATAGATGGTCGTAAAGGGACTGTCGTGCCTAAAGATTGCATGTTTATTGTTTGTCCTTTCTCGATAGAGAAAGTGAGGGACAAGATATGGTTTTGTGGTTACTTTATGTAACGTCCTAAACTAAGGCATTACAACCCGTCACGTGTCCCTCTCTTAAAAGAGACACAAAGGCTCTAAATCTCAATACCACAAAATATAAACATATAAAAATCTCCATGAACCCACATTTAAGGGCACTCTAAAAGGAACAAAACCTGTGAAACCTGTAATTTATAACTTTCAATATCTCCTGTAATATAAACTAAATCCGAGTTGGTAAAACCAAAGCCAATAATCCAGAAAAGATCTATCTTCCAACTAAAAACATATAATCCTGTTTAATAAACTATTACATAAAAACCAATACTTCAAATCCTCAAAAAGATAACTAATCAAAATATTGTTTCAAAAATCTTCAATAACTCAAGAAATCATTTTTTTTTTTCATATGCCCTGTATAACATCCTATTCCTCTGCAGTATAGTCAGGTCCACTATCGCCATCCCCATGATCAAAATACAAGTCATAACCAGACAAGTCATAAACAATATCTCCATCACCTGTACCTGAAAAAGAAAGGAATGAGCGAAAACGCCTAGTACGCCAGTCCACAAACAATATGCAAATGCACAAACAACATGTATAGATACGTGCAACTAACTAAATGCAAACAACAGGATTATTATCTTCATTAAGCCTGCAAAACAACACAATTCAGAATCATAGATCTCTGATCCCAAACTTGGAGTTACTCAGACTCCTGAAAAACAACCACATATCGAAAATAATTATTTATATACATATATTGGTGAATGGGTACTCCCCAAACACCCACGGCCATACTGCCAATAAACCTATGTCTACCGGAATCATCTCCAAGTGCAACTCCACTAGGGACAACGACACACAAGGATCATCAGGGTGCCTCACCAGTATCACTGTCTGCCAGGTCTTTACTGGTCAAAGCCAAAGACATCCAGAAAAACAATTTAAGCCAAATAGAATTAAGTTCATTTATATATCTGTTCCTACAGGCAACAATCAGAAAACTAAACCTGCAAGCAAATACAACAAACAAGGAAAGATCGTACCTTTTCCAATTCAAGAACAGTCTCTCCAAATCCACAAATTCTTAAAAACAACAAGAAATCTCCCAATCTCCACCAACTCCTATATCCACATCAACAACAATTTCACAAACTCCAAATGTCCTGTTACAATATGTATATATATCAACAGACATGATCGCAATATCTTAACATAAAACAACTTATCTAACTAACCTGATATAGAATTTCTCAAACTCGACCTATATTGATCAATAACCCCAAGCACTTCCAATAATATCAAAGAACGGATATTTGAAATCCTTAAATCGGAATCTTCACCAAAACCCTATAAAACATATCATATGATCAATATTGTAATATCAAGGCCGTCCAATTTCGTATAAAAGGATTCAAAACTTATACTTACTGATATAGAACATATAATACTTGTTTCAATCTAATCCTTCGATTGATTCCCAAAAGATCAAATCTTGATGAAACTAGGTTTTCTCCAAAGAACTTCTTCAAAATCCAAACATAAATCTTAAGGAAACGAAATGGTATACGAAGAATCTTGATAGATAAAGACAAGATTACTTACTCTTGATCCAAATCTGATCTCCCTTGATATTGTTCTTCAAAAACACCCAAAAACTCTCAATTCTCTCTTTTTGGTCAAAGGAAGGAGGTTACAAATGAAAAACACGAACCCAAGGATTTCTTATAACAGCACAGGAAACGAAAAGACACCTCGTGTATTATATGCCTGCCATATAATACACATAAATAAAACTTATAAGGATGGACCATAAAATCCTCTTATTTTATATCAAATGACAAACTTGCCCTTCTTTATAATTTATTTATCTTTATATTACACTTTATGTACCAGAATTTATGGGTTAAATTTTCACGTTGCAATTTGTATGGCCCCATTATGGAATTTTATCAATTTATAAAAAGAAAATTTAACCATTTCAATCATAACTGAAATAGCTATGACTATTCGATGATATAATAGAATCGGCTTCGTTATAACCACCACAGAATTATAGAATTTTTAAAAGTGACATAATGAGTTAAAGAAAAAAAAAATTATTAACCAACCAAATCAAGTGAATGAAAGTATTTTTCTCTATAAACTATTAATTCCATCCTACATTCTTAAGTAAAAACCGGAGATTGTAATTACTAGGCCTTGAAACCAAAGACAATATTAGTTTGCACTTGTTCTACTTGGTAATGCAATCTAAGTTTTCTTATTGATGGAGTAGATATCTAATAAGTTTTAACTTATTAAAATCATTTAATTAAATTTAAAACATCGATTAACCATGGTTGGTTGATTAGAAAGAAGCATTTTGGCATTGAAAGCCCTAAAAAGAAGTTGATTGTCATAGATATAAACATCCATAAAAGAATTTAAATTGCACAAGGCTTCTAAAGCTAGTAGGGACTCTTTGGCTAAAATAGTATAAGTCAAACTTTAGCCGTAAACAAGGTTAATGGTTCATGATTACGATTTAGAATAAACATAATTTTGAGTAGTTAGGGTACAATAGTGTTAGAAGTCTATGAAGAAATATACTAATTGCAACAAAGAGGAAAATACAATACTAATCATCATAAATACTAAAACCTCTATCGAATTTCGATGCATCACCGAATTCTTAACTTGCTAAATCACACTTAAAGTTTATTTAGCAACACATGCCAAAAAGTATAAAAGTAAGCTACATTAACCTACTAAGTTAGCAATCATAAGCATTAAAGTTTACTTAGCAATCCACCCCCAAAAAAGTATAAAAGCAAGCTACATTAACCTAGTACAGTAACAGTCGTAAGCACTTGTGAGATGCCGCACATAAACTTAACACTAATGAAACAAACAAGTTCATTTAATACATGATTTGATATAAGTGAAAATGAATGCATAACACAGGAGTACCCATGCAGCTCTTAACTTTATAACTAGAGCGTAAGGGGTTCATTCCCAAGAGATGATTAAGGGCAGTGGCAACATTCAAATTTTACATCCAAAAAAGTAAAAAGTAAGCCCCTGTAAGGATTTTGTCATTATTTAAGTATGACCAGTCATGGTCCATGATACATTGTACATGTGTCCTATTCTATAATATAATACCTATTATGAATTCTCTTCTCTCTTAATAATCGTCCTTATTTATTATCCATTGTAGCTAGTTAAACTGAGATGAAATAACATATCTACTAGTCATTAAATTAGGTTGAATTCACATATTAGACCAATTTATTGACTTTTATATAGCACATGTCACACAAGAGTATTGCATACTTGCATTAGAGAACTAAGTTCAAGAAATTGATTAAATTTCAGAATCCAACTTGAGAACAATTTAAATACTGGAAAAAAGCACTATGTTAGTCATTTGTCCATTATCCACTTAGTTTAATCCTATTAAGTTATACCCATTGGGTAGATTTTAAGTATCACTCTTGAATTATGCTATTTAGATGTTAGTGCATGTTACAACTTGAGACAAGAGAAGGTAACTCAAAAGATATGGACAACTTCAAAAATAAAAAATCCAAAAAAAAACAAGAACAAATTAGGAGGAAAGGTATGTTAACTTGGCAATCTAAGTAGAGATTCAACTAATAATACAAACAATAGTTAGTTAGAAATTATTTGTGTTCAACTCAAGTGTTCAATGAGGATATTGATGAGATAATATAATGCACAATTAACTATTTATTTGATGTAAACTACACTTAATTAATCATAAATATATGTATATGCATATTGTGCATGTTTGTGGAATTTTCTGCAGGTATTAGCAGAAACGGGAGCTATTAAGAGCAAGCCAAAATCAAGTGATCAAGGCGCAACAAAGTTAAGGCAAAAGCTCAACAAACTCAAATACGAAGAATCAGTGATCGAGGGGTTGGTCAAGGCCTAAACAAGCCAAGTGATCAAGGCGTGACAAGTTAAAGAAATGAACATACTTATCGCGGGTCACGCCAAGGGGCTCGACAAGCTAAAGAGTTAGGACTCGACCAACTCAAAACCAAGGCTTGATAAAGATAAAAGCTCATAGTGTTGGTCGCAGATCACATCGAGGGCTTGACGTAATGAAGACTTAGGGCACGGCTATTTAAATTTGAGGCTCGAAACCGCACATATAATAAAGCGATCGAGGGTAAAATTGGAGCACAATAAACTAAGGCATGACGCCTTAAATAGCCATTAAAGCTTCTTAAATACTTGGCTGCTCGTAGACGTCCCTAACAGACTTTTGAATTTTGAAGACTATATATACTTAAGTCCAAAGAGATGAGAGAGTATAAAGAAGTGAAGAACGAAGTGCCAAAATTATTTAGGAGCTCTTTATTATGATTAAACAAATATTTATTTTTCATGTTCTCTTGTATATAATTTTGCAAATCATAAAGAGAGATATAATATACTCTAAAGCTCTACTCTTATTTATTGATATTCATTTAAGAGCATTTAGAGAGAGAGAGAGAGAGAATAATCTATTTCTAAAATGGTGTAATTGTTCATCTTAAGCTAATTTTTGAAATTAATACGAGTGGTGGTGAAGACCTCGATTGAGGCATTTGGTCGACCATGGAGAGTAGGAAGAGGGTCGAACTCCACATAAAATTATTGGCTTGATTCTATCCTTATCTCTTTAATTTATGCAATGTATCTGTTGTTATCTATCCGCTATAAATTATATTATTTTTTGATTTGTTAAATTAAGAATTAATTATTTGGGCTTTTAAAGCAAATACTCGATTCACCCCACTCTCCTCTTAAGTATTCTTAGTGTAATTTCATTTGGTATCAGAGTCAATCTCTAATATTTATGTGCTTAACCACAAAATAGAGTAACGATCATGGCTTTGAATATATTAGGATTTTTAGAGGAGCAAGCGAAGAATATACCTTTGCTTCTATGTAGGGGTAATTAACCATACTGGAAGTAGAGGATAAAAATCTTTTTAAAAGCCCAAAATATATTAACGTGGAATGTCCAAGAAAATGGACCTCTAAAAATTGAAGGGAAAAAATGAAGCAGATTATATATGGAAGAAGATTGAAAAAATTTGGATTTAAATGAAATTGCCATAAATATTATACATTGCAGTTTAAATGAAAGTGACTTTTAACAAAATATGTATGTGTTCTACCGTTAACGAAATATGGGATGAGCTTGAAAAGACTTATTAAGGAACATCTAGAGTATGAGATACTAGAATAAATCTTTATGCGATCAATTTGAAAATTTTAAAATGCTTCCAAATGAATATATTGATGAAATGCATAATAGATTCATTAATATTATAAATCCTTTAAGTGTGCTTGGGAAAAAACTTCACAACTTGGGAATCAACTTTAAACTTCTCGGTTCACTTCCAAAAGATTAGGAAACGAAGAGGATGGCAATAGACGAAGCACATGACCTAAATGTTTTAAGCAAGAAAGAGCTTCTTGGTACACTCAAAGCACATAAGCTCGTCAAGAAACAAGGCAAGGAAACCAACAAGAAGGCAATCGCCTTATAAGCCACAAGACAAGAATCTAGTGATAAAGAAGACGAAGATGAAGATGAAAATGAAGATCTTGTTTAATGGCCAAGAAGCCTAAGAAGTTTATACCAAAAGTCAAAGAAGATGGAGGATGACAATAGCTCATCGACATAAGAGAAAGGATGTGATGTTTCAACTGCCAAAAGCCAAGACACATCCAACAATACTGTCCTTTGCTCAAAAAAAGATCAAATGGGGAGAAGAAAAAGCTTATATGGAACATGGAGCGATGAAGATTCATCTTATTCAGATGATGAAAATGTATGCTTCACGGCTCTAGATAATGAGGTAACATCCTCCTCTTCACCTTCATATGCTGAGTTATATGCTATGTATAAAAAAGTTTGATGTAAATTAGCTAAAGCTACGAAAATGAATAGCATGTTATAGTCATTAATGACAAGTAGGAGAACAATTATAAATTTTTCAGACTAATCATGAAGAAATTATATCTAAGAATGAAAAGTTGCATAATGAAATAAAGAGTCTAAAAACAAAAAATGAAAAGATAAAAATTAAGCGGAAAAAGCAAAAAAACAAAAATAATGAGTTGAAGGAAATGAATGAAAGATTAAAGATTGAAAATGATTTACTAGATATTGAAGTGAAGACCTTAAAAAATAATAGCATTGCTTGTGCTGATAGTTGTAATAATAATATCTTTAAAGAGCTCAAAAATTTGAAAAATGAAAATAAAATATTAAAAACTAGCTTAGATGATTCAAAGGCAACTATAGCCAAATTCACTATTGGAAAAAAGAATTTAAATATACTTCTTAAGAACCAAAGGTATGATTCAAATAAATTTAGGATTGACTATAGTAGAGAAAATAGTTGCAAGTCCCACAAAACAAAATTTGTTAAAACAACCCATGGAACTTATAATTATTATAGAAAATCAAGACATATTGCAAATAATTGTGCAGCAAAGAAAAAGTCATCACATTTGAATCATCAAAGCAAGTTAGTTTGGGTTCCAAAGAGAGAGGTTCTTGTTCCCTCTAACTGAAATGGACCCAAACCAAAACGGGTACCAAAAAAATAATGATCTATTTTATAGGGATCCTCAAGTGGTAGCAAATGGTGCTTGGACAGTAAATGCTCTAAGCACATGACAGGAGACGCATTCAAGTTCACATCACTAGACTTGAAGGATCAATGGAGTGTTACCTTTGGGAACAATTGAAAACAATTTTTTTAGGTGAAGGTAACATTCTCACTAACAATGAATTGATATTAAAAATGTTTTGTTTGTTAATAATTTAAAACATAATCTGTTAAGTGTTGGCCAATTGTGTGATAATGGTTTTAAGGTAATATTTTTTTTGCCAAAAAAGTATTATATTGAAAAAATTGACAATAACCAAACATGCTTTGAAGAATATAGACAAAGAAACATTTACAAAATTAGCTTAGATGATTTTAAATCATCAAGTAAAACTTGTCTATGTTCTCAAAATGACAATAGCTGGTTATGGCATAGAAAATTAGGATATGTTAGCATGAACATTATTTCAAAACTCATTAAAAAGAATCTTGTCAAAGATTTATCAAAGATGAATTTTAAAAGGATAAGTTTTGCCAAGCATGTCAATAAGGAAATCAAACTAAGACTTCTTTTTAAGTCTAAAGATGTTGTTTCCACATCTAGACCATCAGAACTATTGCATAGGGACTTATTCGATCCTACTCAAACTTTAAGTTTGGGAGGAAAAAAATACACCTTGGTTATTATCGATGATTTTATCATATACTGTCACGCTTCAAAAGGCACCCTAAATGCGACAATCTACCATACTCAATATTAAAGCTTAATATGACAGCCTCAATCATCCTAAAAGCTTTGATATCGAGTGTAAGGCATACCTTCACGATTGTGGAGGATCAACTTTGAAACAAGTTGTTTAAGAAGACATTCATAATAGCAATTAAGAATAGAAATCATAACATAAGCACCTTAAAATAAAACATATGAGTCTTACAAATCTCATAGGGCATTCTCCCATCAAAAGATATAGTCCATCATTGCATATCTAAAACAATTACATCAAAGATTTACTTAGAAGTCTAAGTTTACATCTAGTCTTTGACTTCATCCAAAAACTTCTGAATCCAAAAGGTAATACCTGAGAAAAGTATCCCCTAGGCATTAACCAAAGATAAGGGTACTGCAACAAACATATATAAGGGGGTAAGCTTCCTTACTTAGTGAGAATTATTTCCACAGATAAAGTACTTGAGCAATCAATATTCAAACAAGTTATTAACAAGCAAATGAGATGCATTAAACACATAAGCAAACGATACATATAATTTTTCGTAAATCATATGTTGAATGGATTTACCCTTCCATTCGGGGTTAGGTATTCCGGGCCATATATACCATTATTCACAAATGAAGTTTTGTAGTTTTTATACGAGCTATTACCAGCCGCTAAAATATAGTTAATTCAAGTGTCTACCCTCCATTTTAATCGAGCGATCATTTGTCATAAAGTAGAATTCGGGTTCTACGAACCTCACTATCATGCCCTTGTCCCACCAATGGTACAATAATAAATGCAATGTGACTCACTACATGTTATGCATGAATCATTTTGTTTAAGTAATCATGTCATAATATTAGATGTTTTAATAGTGATCATAGAGTTTGTAGACATATAATTCCTATATCAAATCAAACATTATTTATTTGAAAATTCCCGCTTCGATATGCTTAACACAATTTCAACCATATATGTAAGGCACATAAGTTTTCATGTTTTTATCTTTTCCTAATTCCAGTGCCACTAATCTACAAGCAAAAACATAAGTACAAGAATGTAGGAAATTAAACTCACTTAGCCATGGTTGTGGAAAGTTTCTAGTCGAAGTAGTCATCTAGGTAAGGAAACTCGGGCTCCTTGTTGCCTAAACAAGAGAAATACCCATTTTGGGTATTTCTTGAAAAGTTCTACTTAAACTTGCAAATTCTATTCTACTCAGTTCGTTAAAATTCATATGCGGTGAAATTCCAACTTAAAATGGTTATAACTTGTTCATTTTAACTTGGAATTTCGCATATTATATATCATTTTCTATCTACTGAAAAAGATCTATTTATTTATAAGGTTATTTTCATCATAAAATGTCATTTGGGTTTCAAAAAGACATGATATAGAACTGACATGAAAATCTCAGCCCTTAAAACATGATTTTTCCAAACTTTTATCAACTAAAAATCCCATAGCAAACATATGGATATTTATATAGTTGAAAAATCCTTTTAATACACATACAACTCATATTATCCACATGATTCTAATGATGTTGTCTTAATCAATGATTTTTCATAAAACGACTTGTTTTAATAGTTGAAAAAGTGAAGTTTGAAAATTTTATTTTAAGTCGTTGGAAATAAAGGTAAAGATTTTTAAGTCATTAAGTATGTGATATAATTATTTTTCCTTAACCTTTAAAATATAATTTAGTTTCGAAAATTTTAGTCTTTCCAAGTTATCTAACAATTTTATTCCCTAAGTAAATTTTACTTTGTGAGTTGATTTTAACTTGTTTTAAAAAGCTTGTTTTGATCTTTGTACTTATTAAAATGTTAGTGAAGATCTTATAAATAAGTTTTTTAAGAAAATTTCTCATAGAAAAGTATTATCAATATTAAGGTTTTAAATGGTAGTTTCAAAAAAGAGCAAAGAATTTCTTAGTTAATTTTTTAAAAATCTTTGTATATTAACAACACTAAAATCCATGGTGATCTTTGTGTAGAATTCTTTGAAAAGCATTTTGTTGAAATAAAATTCAAAACTTTAATCGAACTTTTCCTAAGTGATTAAATTACATTTTTAAATTAAGTTGGACTTATTTTCTTTTACTCAAGAAATAACTTTTTATTTCTGTTAAGACAACAATCAACATGATCATGCATGAACATGAGTTTATAGCTAAGTAACATGACAAAAATAATTAATAAGGAAGATGGAAAATGTAGAAATAAGCAAATAATAAATATCAAGTATTAGAAGTCTTAGTTTGATTCAAGGCTTCTAGACTTAGACATGGGCAAGTCCAAAAGGAAAAATAAAGGATAGAAAATTTGTTTTGACTTGATGAGGGTAAGTCTAAGACTAGAAAGACTGGTCTTAATATAAAAGCATAGACTAAATAAATAAATTGCAAAGAATAAATAAATAAACAACAGTTACGTCAGTGAGCTTATATGCTCTAAGAAATACATATACATACATAAATATATTTAATCTCATATAGAAGTTAAATTAGAACATTAATAACATGATAACAACATAATAAAATAACATAATAACAAAATAAGATTTGTACATGGATAAGAATAAAATATGAACATAGTGTTACTTTCATAACACTTTTATGTTTAGGAAATATACATCATGATCATGTTAAGTTACATGACATGGAAAAGAGATATTTGTAAGAGTTTTATCTATCTAAAGTAGAAATATGGATGGTAAAAAAAGAGAGGTTATGGTAGTATGAGAATAGTAGAAATGTGGGAAGATGAGAAGAAATTTCTGGAGAGTGGATTTGAATAGAGATTTTGGGAGAGTTTTGCTATGGTAAATGAGTGTGTGAAATAAATGGAGGAAGATAGGATATTTATAGAGTTTTGTGGAGGAAAAATTATGTGAATTAAATAAAATAAAAAAATGAAAAAAATTGAGTGTGTGTGGAGGGGGAGGCGCCAGTTTGGAAGAATATAGAGAGAGGGGGTTGATTTTTATTATTTTGTAACTTTATTAATGAAAGGTAATAATGTACAAAGTATGATGTAAATAAAGTTGTGTGAGAAAGATAAATTGCAAGAGATAGGTATGTTAGAGTATAAGAATAGGTGGTAGAAAAGTAGAAAACTAGAAATAGGTGAATAATAATGAATAGTATAGAATAGTACTATGAATACTAGATAAGACAAATTTATATCGGTAGTAAAGAAAATACGTTAAATAAGTTTATCTGATATTTTTAAATACCGAAAAATTATAAAACTGATATTTTTGAACTTCTTATATTTTTATGAGTTTAATGGTGTTATCAGAATATTTTTATCGTTCAGTGGACTAGAGTACGGTTTTTTCAAATCTGATCCCGATTGGATCCGAAACGAACTAAATTTTAGCAAATATGATATTTTTAAGTTTTCCTATATTATTACGGACTATAATCCATAATTATCTTAATTTTATTATTTAGGGGATAAGAGCGTGGGATTGTCGGATATAAATTTACTAGGGTGTCTTATAGATTCGTTGACTTTAGGGTTTCCAGTTGACCTTTAGTTTAGGGTTTAAGCATAAAACGTAGCATAAAATCTAGGGGCTTACAGATACCCATGGACTTTCTTCCTTGCATTTAAAGGCAAAACAAACCATATATTTTTTAGATACTGCAAGAAAGTTCAAATAAAAAAAAGTCTTAATATTATTACAATTTGGAGTGATCATAGGAGATAATTTCAAAATCATATAATGGAAAATTTTTGCAGTAACTATGGCATTGAACATATTTTTTAATACCTAGAACTCCACAACAAAATGGTGTAGCTAAAAGGAAAAATAGAACTTTAATTGAAATGGCTAGAACCGTGTTATGTGAAAACAATTCGCTAAAATATTTTTGGGCTAAAGTTATAAATACTGCATGTTACATTATAAAAAGAGTTTTTATAAGGCTATTTTTAAAGAAAACCCCCTATGAACTTTAAAAAGGCAAAAAACCTAACACTTCTTATTTCATCTACTTGGCACTAAATGTTATATTTTAAAAAATAAAAAAAAATTGGCTAAATTTGATTCTAAAAGTGATGAAGGAATCTTTTTAAGATATTCTTTAACAAGTAAAGCATATAGAGTATTTAATAAAAAACTTTAATTGTTGAAGAATCAATACATGTTGCATTTGATGATTCCTTACCTAATACATGTTCTAATGATGATGTTGATGTTGTGTTGCTGATTTGAATAGATTTTCTCTTGAAAATAGTAATAAAGAAGATAAGAAGCATAGTTTAAATGATGTGCATGAATTTGCTTGCCACATCCCGGAAGATACCCTAAATGTGGCAGTCCGCACATAACATTAAAGCAAATGAATGACAACCTTAATCACGCATGAGCTTCAATATCACTGCAAGGCGTGCTTCTAAGATAGTAGGAGACTCAAAGAGTTATTACATTTAAGCAGATAATAAAAGCATGCAAGAACTTATAATGGTAAACATATAATAATTATTAAGATAAGAGTTTTCTTTTTTTACAACTTCTTAGGGGCATTCCGCCGTTCTAAAAGACTTGCTTAAACTAAGTCATCTTCAAAATATACATGAATATAATACAAGTCTACTGTAGAGATTTTTCTTAGAAGTCTATATCCAAAACTAAACGTATAAACTTCTTCCAAAAATTCGTAGTAGTTTTGGCTCATCCTGACTAAAGGAGCTCATTGGTGCCAACCACAAGTAATCAAACTGTAACAAAAAGCTAAAGAAGTATAAGCAAAGCTAGCTTAGTGAGATAACTCCCATCTTCAAAACATTTTCATAAAATACACAAGAATTTAAACAATCATATCATAATGCATTAATCACATGAGCAAACAAAATACACATGATTAACCGGAAACCATGTGTAGCATGGATTTTATGCCCTTCGTGCGGGAGTTGGGTGGTTATCGGCCCATCGACCAACAATAGTTGCAGACTTACTTGCTCCTACTTGCCCTGTAGACTTTCCAGCTCCTTCTAGCCACCACTACGACTCCTTGTTTCCCCACACGAAGAATAGTAACGAAAAATAAATGTGACTCACAATGTGTTATGCATGAATCGTTTTTAATATCGGTCTATTCAACTATTGTCAAGCTCAAGCTAAAGGTGATCAAAACAATATTCATCATACCATTGTAAGGAAACATAAGTTATTCACCAATTCCTCTTTCGATATACTAAGCTTTTAAAAAATCATGTTATTCAATCATAAATCTAAATCACACGATATTTATTCATTTATCTTTTTCCTTACTCTCTAGTGCTACTATTTACAATCACAATGAAGGAAATGTAATTAGTAAGGGATTAACTCACTCCATGATGATCGCTCCTAGTCAAAATAATCTTCCGGGAAGGTGATATCGATTCCTTCTTCACCTAAACAAGATGAAATACCCAAAATGAGTCTTTCATAGAATTTCTATTTTTAGGATTCTAAATCTATCTTTAATTCGCGGTAAAATCGGATTTGAAGGATGTTCTAACTTAAAATGGCCATAAGTTGCTCATTTTAACTCGGAATTTCGCATATTATATATCGTTTTCTACTTACTCGAAAGATCTATTCATTTCTAAGGTTACTTTTACTATAAAAGGTCATTTAGGTCTTAGATTGGAAGGGTACAAATTTAATACGAAATTTCCTTTCTTGAAAAATACAATCTTTTCTAATCCTTTCTTTACTAAGGCTTGTTTAAGTAAACTCAAATATGTATATATTTGAAAAGAATTCCTTATATATATAAATAGATTCATGATTTATGCGTGAAGCTATAGGTGTTGTCTTATTTAATTTATTTCCTTAAAACAACCTCTTCTTGTGTTTTGAAAATTTGGATTTGTTAGACTTTACTTTATGTGAGTGAAGTATTTTATAAATTCTTGGATGATCAAAATTCAATATACTATATTTTGATTCTTTAGTTTATCAAAAGTGAGTTGGAAATAAAGTTTGGTCTTTTGAGGTTATCTACAAAATTTGTTTCTAAGATTTGAAAAATAGATTTTCCAAAAGTTTCCTTTAGTAGTACTTGATGAGTTTATTCTTTAAAAATTCATTTTTCTTGTAAATTGATTTTCTTGAAAACCTATTTATCTTTTGATTTAGAAAGTTGATAAAATATACCATGTTATTATCTATATATCAAGACTTCTTTTGTTATTTGAAAAGGAGATATTTTTAAACTTTAAAGAAACTTCATTTATTTCATGATGAGTTTTACATAAACTTTAAAAAGAGATTTATTTGAAAATATTTTGTAAGTCTTCGGAAAAACTTTGATCAAATTTTGTTCTTTCATCAAAAGATTCTTTTTTTATTTGAACAATAACTTATTAGCCATGTATGAATATGATCATGTAATTTATAAAGCTAAAATATCATAAGATAGATAATAAAGAACATAAGAGATAAATAAGCATAATAATAATTGTCAAGTATTGGGAGCCTTAGCTTCTTCAAGGCTTCCCGGAACTAAGAGAGACTAGTCCCAAAAGAAAAGAAAAAATTGTTTTGACTTGATGAGGACAAGTCTAAGACTACAATGACTAGTCTTAAAATAACTTCAAAGTAAATAAATTGCAAGGAAGGTAAATAAATTGCAATAACAATGAGCTTATATACTCTAAAAGATATATATGATTACATAGATATATTTAGTTAGATATATATGAAAACAACATAAAGGAAAATAGTTTCATGAACAAAAACAAAGTATGAACATATTGTTGCTTTCTTAACCTCCATGGTTTTAGAAAACACACACTATACCAATACTAAGTAAATGAACATAAAGGAAACTTAAAGAAGCATTACCTATGAAAGCTTAAACTAGAGAGAACTTTGAGAGAGTTCTTGGACAGATTTTGAGAGTAGTTTTAGTGTATAAATGTGTGAAGGAAATGGAAGGAAGATGGGGTATTTATAGGAAAAGTGGAGGATAATTTGTGTTTAATTAAATAAATGAAAAATAAAACAATTGAGTTGTGAATGGGGAAAGTGGGTTGCACAATTGTGAGTGTGAGAGAGAGAGAAAAATCTTTTTTTTTTGTATTTTTGTTAATGAAAAGTAAGATATGAGAGATGTGAAATTGTATTGGAAATGAAAATTGTAAGAAAATAGAGTTATGGTTGTAAAAAAAATAGAGATAGATAAATAATGTAGAATAATAATAAATAGTGTAATGTAAAGTAGACATGATAATTAAAGTACCGGTAATAAGAAAATACACGTATAATTGCGATATCTGATATTTTTAGTTACCGAAAAATTATAAAACTGACATTTTTGAAAACCTTAAATTCTTACGAGTCTAACGGTATATTCGGAATATTTTTACTATTTTGAGCCTCGGGACACGCTTTTCGAAAACTATATTCGTCCGGGCTCTAAACGAAACGCAGTTTAACTAATCTGATATTTTTAAGCTTTCTAATCTTATTACGAACTATTCTACATACTAATCTCTCACTTACTTACTTAAGGTTGCGAACACGGGATTGCCAAACTTGAACGGTTACGTCTTATTAGGATTTTGTTAACTTTAGGATTTCTACTTAACAATCTAATTAAGGTTTAAGCTTAATTGATCACAAAACTTTAAGGTTTACACTGCTAATGATGATTTACCTAAAGAATGGAAATATGCAAAAGCACATCCAAAATATCTAATAGTTGGTGAGCCTTCAAATGGAGTTCAAACAATATCATCTTTAAGGTATTTAAGTAATCTTATGTTTCTATTACATATCGAGCCTAAAAAATTGAAAAAGCCTTAAAAGATTAATTTTGGATTAGTGTTATGCAAGATGAATTAAACCAACTCACAAAAAATGATGTATGGTTTTTGGTTCCCAGACCTAAAAGTAGACTTGTTATAGGAACCAAATGAGTGTTTAGAAACAAGCTTGATGAATATGGTTTAATAACAAGAAATAAAGCTAAATTAGTTGCTAGAAATTATAATCAAGAAGAAGGAACTGATTTTGATGAGATATTTACCCCGATTGCTAGGCTATAATCTATAAGAATCCTTTTGGCATTTGTTGCTTACAAGAATTTTACTCTTTTTCAAATAGATGTCAAAATCGCTTTTCTAAATGATTTTATAAATAAAGAAGTCTATGTAGAGCAACCACCGGGTTTTAAAAATAATGAATTTCCCGATCATATTTTTAAATTGAACAAAGCCCTTTATGGATTAAAGTAAGCTCATAGAGCTTGGTGTGAAAAACTCAGTAGCTTTCTGTTAAACAATAGATTTTCAAGAGAAAAAGTTGATACAACTTTATTTATTAAAAATCACAAGTCTAATACATTGACTGTACAAATCTATGTAGATAATATTATGTTTGGAGCTACAAATATGAGTCTTATAAAATAAATTATTGGGTCCATAAAGAACAAATTTGAAATGAGTATAATAAGGGAACTCAATTATTTTCTTGATCTTCAAATCAAATAATCTAAAAATGGAACATTTATCAATCAATCGAAATATAGAAAAGAATTATTGAAAAGATTCAAAATGGATAGTTGAAAATCTAAACCAATACCTATCAATACAAGTATAAAGATTGATAAAGATGAAAATAGTAAAAATGTGAGTGAAAAGCTTTATAGAGGCATAATAGGCAGTTTATTATATTTGACAGCTTCTAGACTTGACATCATGTTCTCTGTATGTGTATGTACACGATTTCAATCTTACCTAAAAGAATCACATTTAAGTGCGATAAAACGCATTTTCAAGTATCTTGCAGACACGATTGAAATTGGCTTATGGTATCCAAATTTTACTTCTTTTGACCTTATTGGATGCTCTGATTCTGACTTTGTTGGATGCAAAATAGAAAAAAAAAAAACAAGCAACACATGCCATTTTCTTAAAAATTCTTTAATATCTTGGTACTCGAAGAAATGAAACTCGATTGCACTTTCAACTACAAAAGCTGAGTATATAATAGCTAGTAGTTGTTGTGCATAAATTCTAAAATGAAACAAACTTTGCTTGATTATGGTTTAAGATTTGAAAATGTTCTCATTCTTTGTGATAATACAAGTGCTATAAATTTGACTAAAAATCCAATCTAACACTCAAGGACCAAGTATATCAAAATCAGACATCATTTCATTATAGATAATGTTCTAAACAAAGATATCGGCTTGAAATTTATTGATACAAATAATCAAATTGTTAATATTTTTACAAAACCTTTGAGCGAAGAGCGCTTTTGCACTTTATGAAGAGAATTAGAAATGATCAAGCAATATGAGTGTTAAATATTATTGAACAAAGTTAATCTATAGCATATTATTAGGCTAAACAAGCTACTAAACATAATACATGTTTAAAAATTTGATTCGTTCTCAATAAGATATGTCTCTACAATAATCTATTTTTGGTCTGATCTTTTTTGGCTACTGCATAACCTGCATCTGTGATGATGATGCTGCATTTGCACTTTTGTGAGCTTGTGTTTTGTGAAGACCTATTAGTGTATAGGCATATGCGGGTGGTCATATGAACCAAAATCTGAACCCGTTACACTACAGGACATACCAAACTCGACCCTATAACCTTATAGGGTTTTCCTTCTATATCCAAACCCGTCCTCTAAGGTTTACTCCAAACCCACCACGGTTCGATTACCCGCTCGACTATCAACCTGGTTACTTGCCTGACCACTCGTATGATTATCAAGCTAAAAGCCCCACCACCTCCTCCCTCCCCCTCCTCCTCTTTTTTCAATAGATTTAATAAACTTAAGCTAATAAAATAATGATCTAATAATATACACATTCATTCTCTTCACTAACCTGCTTTTAAATTTAGCCTATTACTATACTTACATTTAGTAAATGTATTTACATTGCAATTTTTTTTTTTTACTAAGACTAACGGTATCGGGTGATATGGGTTGGGTATCCATCGGATTTTAGTAGTATCCAAACCCGGCCTTAATACCCTATAGGGTTTTTTACCTATGTCCAAACCTGACCCTATTACTCTGTAGGATCAAACCCTATAGGGTTTTTATTGAGCTGGATAGGTTGAAAACCTGTAAATGGTCTATCCGGTTGCATCCATTTATGTGGCGAAGTCCCCATACGATGCAGCATCATGCTATAAAGTCCTCTATTAAGGCATGGTGTGAAATCCTACAATGATGTAGGCATGTAGTGTGAAGTCCTACTTGCGTGTAGGTATTGTGGTGCTCACACCACAATGATGAAGTCCTCATGTGTTTGAGGAACTTGTGGTGAAGTCCTATAAGTGCAAAGACAAATGCGGTGAAGTCCTACATGAGTGTAGGCAATTATGAGAAGTCCCCTGTCGAGGCATTTATGAAGTCTTTGGTTGTTAAGGCAATTATGTTTGAGCTAAATCTTGTCTATGCAGCTCTCATTGCTTGCTTTATCTTAAATATGTTGTATTTGTTTTTGATGTGTACAAAGGGGGAGAAACGTAGGATGCACAATTAACAGAATGCATATAATTTGTTTTGATAAATTTATAGGGGGAGAAAATGACATAATAAATGTGGTTTGCATATCCCTAAAATTGAGCATTGGAATTTTAATTGAAAACTTGAGAAAATTCTTTAAAACGCATATGCTTAATTGAGGGGGAGTATGCTGAAGTGAATACAAGTTAATCGTACATAAATTGCCCTCATAAAAAAGAGGGAGATTGTTGAACTCGAACTTCAATGTGGATATTGATGAGATAATATAATGCATAATTAACTATTTATTTGATGTAAACTACACTTGATTAGTCATAAATATATATATATGCATATTGTGCATATTTGTGGAGTTTTCTGCTGGTATTAGCAGAAAAAATGAGTTGTCAAAGGCAAGCCAAAATCAAGTGATTGAGGCATTACAAAACTAAGTCCAAAGCTTGACAAGCTCAAATATGAAGAATCAGTGATCGAGGGGTTGGTCAAGGCCTAGACAAACCGAGTGATCAAGCAGCAAGTTAAAAGAAATGAACATATTTGTTGCAGGTTACATCGAGGGCTCGACAGGCTAAAGAGTTAGGACATAATTAGCTTAAAACCAAGGCTCAACAAAGATAAAACTCTCACAGTGTTGGTTGCAGGTCACGTCGAGGGTTCGACATAATGAACACTTAAGGTGTGACTGTTTAAATTTGAGGCTCGAAGAAGCGTGCATGTGAGAAGGCTGTTGAAGGCAAAATTGAGGCATGATTGACCAATGCATGATGGCTTAAATACTAAAGCTGATGTGGTAAGAAAAGAGCCGTTGAAGCACACTAAATGCTTTGTTACTAATAGACGTTGTTTCTAATGGACTTTTGAATTTTGAAGGCTATACATACTCAAGTCCAGGGAGACTAGAGAGTAAAGGGAAGTGAAAAACAAAGTGCCAAGATTATTTACAAGCTCTTTCTTGTGATCAAACAAATATTTATTTTTCTTATTCTCTTGTATATAATTTTGCAAATCACAAAGAAAGAGAAAATACACTCTAAAGCTTTGTTCTTATTTATTGCGATTCATTTAAGAGCATTTAGAGAGAGGAGAAATATTTTATTTCCTTAGTGGAGTAATTACTCATTTTGAGCTAATTTTTGAAATTAATACAAGTGGTGATGAAAACCTCGATCGAGGCATTTGGTAGACTGTGGAAAGTAGGAAGAGGGCCGAACTTCACATTAAAATATTAGCTTGATTCTTTCTATCCCTATCTCTTTAATTTATACAATATATCTATTGTGATCTATTTGCTGCAAATTATATTATTTTTTTATCCATTAAATTAAAAATTAATTATTTTGGGCTTTATAATAAACTATTGTAAATAGTATAATGAAGAAGGGGAAAATTCATATATGGAGTTCTTTGAAAGAGAAGTCTCTTTTGTACATCATGGAGTCTCTTTAGAGTCTCGAAATCTAGAACATCAATTACCTACCTCGTAAAATAGAAAACCTGGAATTTTTTGTTCATTTAATAGTCATAATACAACTTCCAAAGTACTATTGATATGCAAATATAAAAGATCATCATTTTAGAATTTTATTAAGGAATTTGCAAGATTATATATCATAGCAAACTAGAAACCATAAATATTAGACTAAAGGAACAAGAAGAACACATAAAAAGAGGGGAAAAGAGATGTACCTATGTGACTAAAGAAGAATCTAGAGATAGAGAGTGGCCTATGCTTTTTAGTCAAAATTGTGAGTGGGTTAAACCTTATAATTAAGGGTCTTGCCAACATTTGGTGCTCTCATTGTTCCAATCATGGCATCAAATATTACTAATATTGGCTATTGAAGAAAATTTGAGTCTATTGAGTGCTCATATGGACAAAATTGTATTGAATAAAAATGAAGACAGTATTAGCCATAAACAATATTAATCATAAGTCTCGTGAATATTGATTCATCATCTTCAAGGTGGGCTATAAATTCTTTCCTTAGTTAAAACATTTAGATGCACGTGCATGATTTCAATTTCCAACTTAGGATTGATTTGTATCAATAAAATAGTGAGTAATTTTGTTTTATCTTTACAATTGTCAACCCTAGATTAGATTGTTTGATATTACATCTACTTTTTTGTGTGTCAATTCAAGAATCCTTTATAACATCACTTTCATCATCAATAATAAACGTAATAAAATAAGACATTAGAAGATTTTATGGAAAGGCTCAATCTCACAGGTGTTAAAAATTAAGTTTTGATGAACTATTTTCACATAGAAGAAGAATATTATGCAAAATTAACCTTATTTTCTATAAATGTTCTAGCTACCATGTGGTATATAAGTGTGTAGAAGAATTAAATTGTTCAATTATGGGATCATTTTGTTAAGGCAATAGTGATAAGATTTTGGTCTTTTGAGTAATTGAGTATGATTAGATAGAGTGGAGATTTTACTCATTAGATATTGCACATCAAGATAATGAGGTTGATAATGTCAGAGATAATGTCAAAGATGATTAAGTTTATAGAGTAACAAACATGTGCTATTTGAAAAACAAATTTTACATAGGTTGATGTTCAAGGAGAGGGAAGCGAATTGAGTATTAATGCAATTTTAACAATTTTTGCAATATCATTGGATATTAAAAATGTGAAAAATGACTATCTGATTAATAATATCATAATAAAGAATTGAAAATAAAAAGAAGGGTTAAGAAAATAAATTACATGAGTATGGCCCCTGCAATAGATATGATAAGGATCTTTCTTCCAGCGTTGGAGAGCAAGCACCTCTTCTAACTTTTAAGCTTTAAACGCATCCAGTCCCTAATAAATTTGTGTGCCTCTTATCTTTTTTTCTAGCCCACAATGTTGGTAGTCCTAAGTATTTACCTAAGTTGGAGGTGATATGGACATCAAAGAATTTACAATTTCTTGCACTTTTCCTTAGGGCATATTTTAACTGAAGTAAATGCTTGATTTCTAAAGATTGAATTTTTGTCATGAAGCTATGTAGTAATCTTAGATAATATTCTTTAGAATATGTGTTAAAGAAGTATACCTATTGACTCTTTAGATTTTTTTTTTTTTTTTGTCAAAAGTAAGCATTAAGTAATACTCTGAAATAAATCTTCCTTGCATGGATGTAGCCCTAGCATAGTACCAATCTTGGTAATAAGGAACAAGCTTCTTGAAATTAGCTATCTTCATGATACCAATCTAGTATAGAAAGCTAATCTTGTCAGATCGTTTAAGTTTAGCTATATAAGATTTCATGAAGTCATGAGGTAGAATGTTCTTAACGATCCTTACAGTGTGCTAACCAAGTCCTTTTTATTCTTTTTTAATGTATCTAATGGATGGATTTTTTACCACACAAAAATAAAATGATGGTGTAATTTGAACTAAACGCCAAGAGTTAAACCGAACCATGAATTGGAATGATGCATAAAATCTGCATTTTTAGTGTGATTCAATTTGATGGAGTTCAAATACAATTAATCAAACCTTTTGGATTAAAAGTATGCAAATCAAGTTTATATTATATGGATAATAAATATTACAATTCGGTTTTATTTTTAATTAAGTGCCTCTTTATAGTTCATTTTTACTTTTATCTTTTTATTTTTCAAAAGAAAAAAAAAAACTGATCCATAGGTAAAGTTATGTTCCCAATAGATGCTTATAGGGAAAAATACATTAGTTGAAATATTCCAAAATCAAGAGGTATTTAAAATGAAAATCAAGACTCAATAAATTAATACTTTATAAGATAAAATATTCTCTAAAATCATGTATCAAATTTGCCTATTGTAATCAACAAGACAATGACCATTTTAATAAATTACAAATAAATATATATATATTTTTTATAATTGAAAACACATTTAATTGAAAAGTAAATGAACTTGTGGATGAAAAGTTAAATTTTAAGTGAATTTTCGCTATAAAAATATATTGAAAGAGAAATTACAATTGAAAACAAAAGGAATTTGCATTTGGTACTTAAACTTGAACCAATTATTCAATTAAGTACTTAAACTTTAAAATTACTAATCTTAATGCTCGATTGAACTTCTTAAGGTCAATGGTACTACCTATCATTTTCTTATTTAAAACAATTTGCACAATTGGCTTTTTTGACTAATTGTGAACGTGTTAGAGATGATTATTTGTTAATGAAATTATGCTCTATATGATACATATAAATAGTGAAAAATAAGATTTTGGTTGTTGGAGTTAATACCAACAACAGTCTATATTTATTTTAAAAAATCATATATCTAAGCAAAACAATCTTCATGACAATAATTACAAGGGACACATGCTTTACAATAATTGAAGAAACAAACTCAATATAATGCCCAAACTACCCCCCTCCTCTTCCATATACTTTGTCAAAAGAGCTTTTAGTGAGAAGGTAAGATATAGAAGACAATTTTGGTTATATAGGCTTTTAGTAATGCGATAATGTCACAAATGCTACCTTAAATTGATAAAATATATAATCATGTATCTGAACTTTAAAATTGATCGATTTCGTACTTAAAAAACTCTAAAACTGATCAATTTAGTACCTGAAAAACTTTAAAATTGATTAGTTTAGTACCTAAAAGTACTTTATGGAGGTATTATTGGTATGCATGAAAAGTTCTTTCAAACACTAAATTGATCAACTTTAAAGTTTAGGTACATAATTGCATATTTTGTTAAAGTTTGAATACCATTTGTGACATTAGCCCTTTAGCAATTAATGCTAGGAGTGGTGATATAGTCTAGGTGATACAAATTGGAGAATCCATGCAATTTACGAATCTAGCGATAAATTGCAATCTAGGGATTTGATATATATTTTTAGGTTTTATGATTTATATTAAAACCAAAAATTAAAAATATAAATGACCTATCACAAATGATGTACTAAGAAAAGAATCAAACTTGTTGTTCCACTCAATCGATAATATGCATGATTAAGAGAAACAAAAAAGAATGATCTTGAGAAAAAAAAAAAACTCAATATTACTTAAAGGGCAATTGATCACAATCAATATCAAGTTGTCAAAGGATAGCTAACTATTGCTAACATAACCCTAATGACCCTTCTATATTCCCACAAGTTAGACAGGGGTAATAACGGAATATAAAAGTTTAAACAAATAAAATAGAAAACTTAAAAATAAGATTCAGAGATAGATAATGAAGGCACTTTGCTCTACATGATCATACGTCGAGGCATACTGCCAACTGATAGTGTAGTATAGACACCAACCTAGGCATGGTCATGCCACAGGCGATGTCCTCCTTTATAGCTTCGTTTCTCCGTAAACAACGTGCTCTTATCCTGCATACAATCATATCTTCATACACGATTTTGGACATGGGCATGGAGAAGGTCATGTATGCGCCTTTGACTTTCTTTGCTTTCTCAGTTTCAACCAGTCTTTGACACAGTTGTGTTCATCATAACTAATGACTTTTCCTTCAAATTTTCCTTTTGCATACTCTTAAACACATCAATTCACACTCAGTAGTAAAGTGTATCACATGACTTTGCATATACTCCATTTCACCTTCATCCGGTCTATAAAGACCCTTGAGCTAAGTTCATCAATTCTCTAGCTCTATAATAGGTTATTAGACTATTTGAACTATGATTTCTATCACTAGGTAATATAATAAATTAGGAGTGTCTTTATAATTTTTAATGGCATACTTATAATATAGATCATTGGATCGATTTTTATGTTATTGGGTATTAGATGCCTTGAATAAACCTTAGTTCATATTTTACTGGAAATATCTCATTATAAAAGGAAATAGGCTTTCTTCCTTAATAAGTGTTTATGAAGATTTGATCTAAACCTAGCCCAATTTATCCAAAACCCACAATTTATAAAGGAAAGGGATGCTTTAATCTCGTTTGATTGAAAAAAAATGACCCATCAACTCATCAAGTCCATCCGTATCAAATTCATCCTATGATTGAGATTTTAGGCCAAACTTTATATCTAGGAGCCTTCTTCTCCTCATTTTCCATCAACAAGTTTTACACAAACATCATCTCTCTAGTGGTATCACATCACAAAAGATCAAGTCATATACTTCATTAACAATGAAGCAAGAATGCATCACAAATAACATATCCAATATGTTGTCATGTGCATACTATGAAAAATCCAAGTTTGGCTATTCCTTCTTCCATCCTTCTTTCGATGATATCCTTTCACACTACATCATATCAAGATTTCTATAGGTCAATTGGAACATTTGTTGCATACGATCTACCAACTGTATGAACCCTCAGTCAGAACATAAATCATGCTTGATTTCCATATTCTTGAAATGATCATTAATCAACATAATCATTATAACCGATAACATCAAGATCTCATTTAAGGCTTCAACTAAGTTTTAAGTTTACAATCTCCTAGTGTTACAACCACTTAAGGATTATCACCGATCATTTTCTTTTCATTTTGCAAAATACCTTGATTTCACCCATTTTCACTAAAACAAGTTTACAAATATTATCTTAAGATTAACTTCTAAATCAATAAAACGCACTTTAGTTAGCTTCATTTATGCTGAAATTTTTATTAACAAGTTATCATCATAAACTTGTTTACTAACCACTATACAACTATACAACTCAAGGATCATGAGTTTTTTAGAGATCAATCACTCCAAAGCACTAACTATATGTAATGGATTTAAGATTATTGGGAGGATCTAGTCTAGATGTGCATTACCGTTTGATGTGGTCTTCAAGAATCCTTTTTTCCAAAATTACTCGAATTTCAGTACTTCATGCTTGAACGAGGGTTCAAATTTTATTTAAAACATTTGATAGCTTCTTACAAGAACTTATTATGGAAAAAGAAACATAAACAATGGTTGGTTATTAGTAGCGATGATGACAATGATGGAAGATTAAAGTGATGTTTTTGGTTTTGATTTTGTTTTCAAGGATTCAATGACTTGAGAAGATGTTATGGAGGTAATTTTGAGAAATGAATAGGCAATGTGAGTGTGTGTGTGTGCGTGTGTGTGTGAGAGAGAGAGAGAGAGGGAGATTTACCTCTTCCTTGGATTTTCTGTAAGATAATAAAATCACATATCATGTTTTTTGGATTGTAGATGTATTCTTAATGGATTTATGGTACTTGAAATCCCTTAATTTAATTCTTATTAGAAGTTAGCAAGAAGGTGGGCTACTTGATTTAAGGTATTCTTATTACATCATGGACAATGTAGGAGAAGATTAAAAAATCTTACATCTTGGGGATGCTGTTATGTAATGAATAAATGAGGAGGATGTAGTCATTCCTTTACATTGGTTATGGAGGCTATGGTAAATGAAAAATAGAAATTTAGAAATGAAATAATGTGGTTAGGTTTAAGATTATGTCTATGTGGCATAGAAATTTCCAAACTATTTAATTAATTTAGTAAAACTAATATTTGTTATTTGCTTTAAATAATTTAAGTATACTTTATGTATTTTTAGGGTTATGGAATTTTAGGGCTTTTCGTGTATTTAGGGCTTTGGTAAGAATCTTGCTAAATCTCATAGTTATGAATTTTAAACAAATCCCTTTATTTTTATATATTTGATTAAATCCTTTTTGTGATAAATACTTAGTAGTACATATCACTTTGTTATGCCCTCTATAGCTTATAGTGCAACAGCATTGCAACATACACATACAATTACAAGATACGTACAACTAAAAAACACCACTAAGTCCACAATTCGAAATAATGTTCTTTTAACACTCACGGTGGATGGCATGACACGGTTTTATGAATGGGTAAATTATACCAAAAAATCATAATATTTAGGGATAAATTAATTTAAGGTTACAAAGTTTTGAGTTATTAAAAAAAGGTCTTAACATTTGTAGAAGTGGTTTACTCGAGGTCACCATTAACATGTGTCAATAGAAGAAATATTTAAAATTAAAATTTAGAAGATTTGACACGTTATGATATGTGTCAATGGTGATCTCAATTAACCTACTTTTTTAAATGCTGTGACTACTTTTTAATCACTTGAAACATCGTGATCTCCAATGAACTAGTTTTCTAAACATTGTGACGTCTTTTTTAACCACTCAAAACGTTTTGAACTCAAATGAATTTACTCTAAACGTTATAACATTCCAATGTAATTTATCCTTTAATGAATCTAGAGACGCGCAATCGAGCAAAATATTCAATATATCATATCACATCATGTAGGGGTCTAATGCTAGTTACATACGTCTCGTATGATCTCGCACTTCATTTGACCTTGGAGAAGACTTAATTCAATGATACTTGGAAGGATGTGATTAGGAAGATGTATGAGGGGAAGAACATGCAGTTCCCAATAGCTCCTAAGTGCATGTGATAGTAAGTTAAATAACTTATATTCCAGAGTTGGATTCATGTAGCATTATATTATCCTTCTCAAACTTGATCATTTCTTCAAATGAGGAGAAAAGAGCACTTACATAGATCTTATAGCTTGTTCTCATTTGTCCAATGATTCTATAAATCGATTGATGAGATGAGCCTTTAACAGCATCCATTGGATCATTTTAGTGATCAACACATTAGATGTATTCATACTTGATTATAATTAATTTCTTAATGAGATTCAATAGATGCATGGTCTTTTTTTAATGTATATGTCGTGACTTAAACCTATGCACATGTCTTTTATTAGCATGAGCTAGTTGAGAAAGACTAAGAGCAAGTATGTACGGTGATCCCTATTCAAAGTCCATTCAGTCAAATCTCCTTAACATATTCTTATTAACAGGCTTAACTCCCTAGACCTGCAATAAGTCTAAAGATTCAATCCATAAGAAAAGAACTTGGGCTAAATCTAATGCCAAATGACTCAATTACACATCACCAAAGGTAAGTAAGTCTTGAATAATACATATTAATAGAATTATCGTATGAAACTAGGTTCGATAAAAATAGTATCTTAAGGTAGGTTTTTTTTTTAATTATCATGGTTTATAAAATCCACCATCATCTAACTCACTCCCATAAGACAAGTTGTAGCTTAGATCGTCGTATAAGTTTTGATCTACTATAAAGCCAACAATTAAACAAACAAAATTCCCTATAAGGTTGAGAAAGTAGGCAATTTTGGTATAACACTACCACAACTACATGTGTTTGCATCCAAAGTGAACCAATTAGTACTTGACTTGGAGATTTAACATATTTCTTTTGGGGGTTTCATGTTAGACCAAATCATCCTTCCTTTAACACCAGAGGCGATTACAGATAGTCATGTGATTGATCATACAACATTCCTTAATTAACCTCTCCAAACTAAATGCTTTTAACCCGTATCCTAGCTTTATTTTTTTTATCAAATTAAACCTATTTAGACTTATTCTTTAATTTTTAAGAATTCAAAATATTTAATTAAACCTAACATATCTATAATTCATTTATTGTTAAATCATCAACAACAAGATGATTATAAGATTTTTCTTAAATATTGAGTAGGGTCTAGTCCACTTTAGCTACAACTTAACTAAATCTTATAGAAATTTTGATTGGATAAAATCCATATTAGAATTAGACGGTGAAATTTCTCTATTGAAAATGAAGTTATCATTTATAGGGTTTTTATTTTTATAGGTTTGCAATGATCAAGCATAATTGTCAACATCCCATTTTTGTCTCCCTAAAAAAAAAAAAAGAAAAAAATTCAAAATATAAAAAGTTTGAAAATAGTAGGAAAATACAATAAAAATTAAAAATTAAAAATTATTCAAAGATATAAAAATATTAACTAAGTTAAAAATTAAAAAAGTATATAAGAATTATAAAAGTTAAGAAGTTTAGGAAACCCTCTTTTTTAATAAATAATTGGTTCTAATTAATTAATTAGAAAAAAGAAAAATATAAAATATATATATATATATATATATATTACAATTTTGGGCTTTTTGGTGGATATGATAGTCATTTTTGTAATGTGTCTGACTATTTTGGATATTGTAAAAGGGACTGGATCCACGTAAATTTTTGGCCCATTTTGATTTTGGAGCACATTGGGCCTGACCGTCATAGTCTGGATACATCTTCAATGAGCATAAATTACAAAGAAACAACTTAGCTCAGTTAGCAAAGGGAAGCATTAAGGGCAGAGGAGGCCGGGGTTCGAGCCTTACTGAGCGTGCGGCAGGGGAATACGTGGCAGCACCTAAGCCCATGCGCGTCATCTTCCCCGGCATTCCCGTCCACCATTGAAGCTACTTTGAGCTTCAGAGCTCAAACGATGAGTTCGTTTTGAACTCGTTTTGTCATTAATCCATCTAAAAAGTCAGCTCTAGAAGATTCATCTTATGAGATTCGACTTTCCACTTGCCCATTTCAAATTAAAGTTCGAATATTTAAAATGACCATTTGCGTTTCATCAAGTTCCATAACTGAACCCGACTTTTGAGCTCCCCGTACCGGCCATTAATGGCCGTTTAACGTCTACAGTAAAGGCTATTTTTCAAACGGTTAATTTCAAATTCGGTACCTTTCAATTTTTGTATCTAATTGAATTTTATGTGGCCATTTTTTTTATCTTCGTTAATTGTGTTAACTCTATTGCCAACGTGGACGTACAGGTCAATCATGTTACAACACGTGTCATCTAATGTGGCAATTTTTATCATTTTTTATCTTATTTCCATTTTTTATATTGAAATTTTTTAATTTTTATTAATATTTTCATTATAATTTTATTAATTTATTATTATTAATATCATTTCATTTCATTTTCTAAAATGAGTTTAAATTTATATTTAAGCTGAAACCCAAGCCTATCATACCCATCTGCCTTTATTCTCCAGTTTGGCAAAGATGTTATTCCTTTATAGATATTTGTTCTTTATTGATAATTTGCTCTAATTTTAGTATATAAACAAGTCCATTGCTTAAAATGTTTTCCTATCTTTGCTTACTGTTCTCTCTCTCTTCTTCCACTTGTAAATTCTCTCTCCTTCTCTGTAAAAATCTAGTCAGTATCTCTCTCTCTCTCTTTAGCCCCTCTCTGTATCTAGAAACCAAAAAGCAACGACCAATTTAGCGTTTCTATAACTTAGTTTTCTAATGGGACTTGCCGAAGTTGCAGTTTGTGGGTTTAGGTGCATATGGTTCCGTTGTGGTATATTTTGGTGATACATGTTTGGCAATGTAGGTTCTATGGTGAAAGAGATGGTCTTCTTCTTTTTTTTTTTTAACAAAGTTGTTTAAAGTGAGAAAGGGAATTAGAGAAGATCGTTTAAGGAAGAGGATAATGTCATATTCTTGAAAAATGTTGAAAATCCTTCCTAAAGAAGATGGGTATGCATGGATGGCATCACCTACCATTCTATGGTTCGAAGCAGGGTTATGGTGAGGCTATCACTTATCTTTGCATGATAATACGCCTCACATTAAGACCAATAATGGAGGACAGAGCTAATGAACTCCTTTATGGACTTCTTTCATGAACAACATTGGAAAAAGCAGATCCATGGAGGATAGAGAGAGACGAGATGGATTTGATGTGTATCATCAAGTGTTTGAAAAAAAAATTGCAGATGATTTCCTTCCTAAAGCTAAGCTAGTCATGAGTACTTGTCGATGATTTCCTCTTGATGTTTCAACACGTATGGATGGGACTTGCCCTCATACCACCTATTGTCGCGAACCTGGTGAAGATTGATTGTGTTTGTGTTGAAGCTTGGGTTGTAGTGCTTATGGATAGCTGATGGTATGTGTTTGGTAGTGGGTTTTGGTAATTGGTGCTTATGAGATTGGCGGCGTTGTGGAAGTCGCAAAAATGGTGATAAATGGTGGTTCACTTATGGTTTGACTTAGGTGTTTAGTGTTTTCATCATAGATAGTTAGGGTCAGCGAAGGAGATGGCTAGGGGTAGTTGTGATTGATGTGGTTTAAGATGTGTATTATTTTGTGATGTCTGGAGTTAGGTGTATTTGATGGTTGAAGCTTAGGTTGAGGGAGATGGATGGCGATGTCTGGAGTTAGGCATACTGTTCTTTGATGTTTGATGTGTATTGTTCAATACTCTGTTTTAAGAACAAAAAAACAAAGGAATAATGACATAGAATGAAGTAGATGGCTTTGGAGCATTTGAATCTAAAAGTGGCAAAATATCAACCATTCACTTGATTAAAGTCTTATGATGAATTTTTGGAAATGCATCTACATCTATTTATGCAATGAAAGTTATCAAGTTGATGGTTATGACGATGATTTTTTCACTGAGAGAGAATTAATCATTCGGTTTCGAGGGAGCGTAGGGCTAATAGGTTGAGGTCTGGGTTTGATGAGGTGAATGTGTTTTGTGATAGTGTTGAGGTTATTGGGACAGGGTTGGATTTAACTTGCAATAGTGTTGAGGTCTGGGTTTGACGAATTGAATGATATTACTGGTATTCCACTTTTCTAGGATTCTCTTCGTTTGGAGGTGATCCTGAATGGGAAGAAGTCGATGATCGTGGAGATGAAAGAGAGGTAGTAAGCTTGTTTGCTAATGATGATGATGAAGTTGGATCTGTTCATGAAGTTCATATGTTGGATTTTGAGTTCGAATGAAGTCAATGTTTTTTTATTTGTATTTAGTCCCATATGGAAAAAATTTTGAGAAAGAGACATATATAAATAAAATTAGAGTAAACCCAAATTGAAGAAGTAAAATCTATAAAAGAGAAATGGGCTTGCTTAACATGATAGGCTTGGACTTGAATTCGAATTTTTAACTATTTCTAAATAATAAAATAACATTATTATAATAAATAAAATAAATTATAAAGAAAATAGAAATCAAAATTAATAAATGGCTATGCCACATAACACGTGTCACGACATGATTGGTCTGTACGTCCACGTCAGTAATAGAGTTAACACGTTAACGAAGGTATCAAAAATAGTCACGTAAAGTTTAATTACGTATTGAAATTGAACTTTTGAAAGTTCAGGTGCTTAATTGAATTTTGAAGTAAAGTTGAGGTATCGAATTTGATCTTAACCCTTTTTTAAACCACCTAATCTTCTTCTTCGACCCCTTTTATCTCTCGATGGTCACTCTCTCTCTCACTCTTTCTTAAGAACCAATCACCATTTCCTTCTCTCTCTTTAAGCTACCCTATTGTGGTCCTCGACAACCTCCCTAGCTCGCATACTCCCTGGGTTCTCTCCTAAGACCCCTTATCCTATCTCTCTGAGCTTTTCCATGATCTTCTTCCTCATTCGGTCACGAACCCAGCCTCTCTCACTCAATCTTTCTCATCTCCAAAGCCACCTTGAACTACTCTAACATATAATGATAACCCAACAGCGATAACCACAAACAACAAACCAACCCCTTCGACAATCAACGACACCATCCCCTAATTAAACATCAACTTAGCCATCACTAAATGCCATCTTCGATGAATACCCTTGATGAATGCTAACCACAAACTCAAACCATCGATACCTATAAGACGAATCCAAACCAACACCCACCATCTATGCCGACGATCAGAGAGAGAAGGAGAGAGAGAATCCACTTGGGACCGAACCAATGCTTGCCAACCCGTGCTCCTCAACTTGTGTTGACCCAACCATCCAAAAAATAAATGCCTCCTGTTTCATTATATTATTATTATTATTATTATTATTATTATATTATTATATCGTTTGCCATTTTATTTTGTTTTCAGGTTTGGGGTTAGTCATGGTCATAATCAAGTTAATAGGTTTTAAATATTGTTTGATCATATATTTAATTTATTTATTTATTCTTTTTGTATTACCCCATATATATGTAACAAAAAGAAAATAGTGGAAAATATAAACATACATTATATTATATTCTATGATATCGTATCATATACAATTTTTATGCGAACCGTATGATATGCACGAATGTATATATACATAACATACGTATTGTATATATATCATAGAGGTTTATGCTGTAAAATCAATTCTTATATGTATGCTTTCTTGTGATTATCTTGTTATGCCATGCTTACATGATTTTTTTTATAGGATATGATTTCTTTAGATTTATTAAATCTATAATTAAAATTATCGACATTTATTATCATCGTACATGTTTTAGAGAATTCAAAATTTAAGTGAATGATGGTTTTTGAAATATAAAATATTAAATCTTTTAGGATCTACAAATAAGCTCCAGTTATGAGTTAATTGTAAACTTACGTTGAGCTAGCGTTCATGTGAATACCACCATGTCTTACTTGATTCTATTATACCATATTGATGGATGAATTGGATCGTATATACTAGTGTATGATATTCCTCGATTTTGAGTCCTAATATTCGTGTTATTTTTGTCCATGCTTAAAATAATAAATCATCAATTTCCTCGTTTTGATTCAACTCATTAGAATTAGTAAATAAAACATTTTTATTTGTTTGCCTATATATACAACATTATCAACGGTTTATTTTCTAAATTACCATAACCAAAAAATGGTGTTTTTCTAAACTTAGGAATTTTCTAGACTTTTTCAAACAACTTACAATAAAATTAAACTTTTCACAAATACAAATCGACTAAATAACTTAAACTTGATGGCTTCCTTTTCACGAATGAAATCAATCAACACACTAAAATTTTACAAAAAATGAAAATGAACTACGAGGAATTGATTCCGATTAGCAGATATGGGCACCTAACAGGGTGGTCACAATAATAAAAAAATTCTTAGGTATTTTTCACAACAAAAATGAAAACATGTTTAAATATATAAACTCTTTTGGAAAAAAAGACAAAAGATTTAAAAATTGACAAAAATTTGAATTAAAAGTTTTTTTAATGAGTTTTTGGCCCATATATTCAAAATTTCTAAAGCTTATATAAAGTCTAGATAACCGTTTAGGTTTTAAAAAACAGTCTCTAGTTTATGTCGACCAATGGCCGATGACTCCAAATCAAACTAGTTTTCAAAAAACGAGCTTTTTACAAACCCTTATTGGTTGCTTGTTCAGTGTTTCGTGTTAAATGAGCCGAGTTTGATACGAATTATGACCTTTAGGAGAATAGAAGCAAAATTCAAGCTCGACAATAATAAAATAAATGATACGAATGATTTATCTTTTTTGATATGATAGACCAAGAGAAAAATCGAATTAGTTGTTTAATGAATATAATGATGATCAATAGAAACAATAAAATAATCTTGAGAAAAACTAAATATTACTTAATAGGGTTTTATAATCATACAAAGAAAGGCAACAAAGGCATTTTATACTCCCACAAGTATGGTAATGGTAAATATGAAACATAAATTTCAAAAGTAATATAATAAGAAACTAAAAATAAACTTTGGAAAGAGGGCACAAAGGCACATTACTTCCCATGGCTATATGTCAAGGCGCGTCATCAATCTTTCTCACAATTATACCTTAAAACGGCCTAAAATGTGGTTAGGTAGTGTAGATATCAACGTAGTCATGACCACATCACAAGCAATGTCAACTTTTGTAGCTTTGTTCTCTATAAACAATGTTCTCACGGTCTTGGGCGTGCCATATCTTTACCTACCGCCTTTGACGCGGACATGTCACAGACGTGTGATCCTCTGTGGCTTCGTTGCTTGTTTAGATTCAAGCACCACCTTGGCAATGGGCATGTGCTTTAACAACGATGCCTTTTTCTTCAAATTCTGTCAAATTTCTTTGTTCATTTTATCAATAATAATCTATTGGGCTAAGTTCATTAATTTCTTAACTTTAGATCAAGTTATTGGTCCTACTGAACCTAATCCCTATCACATCCCCTAGTTCATGAAGATTTGCCCTCAAATATTTGAAAATGCATATACCTAAATCAAAGATAAACCTACAAAACTCCAAAGTAGTAAATAAAACTTTCCAATTATGCTTGACTAGTGAATTGCTCCAATACTTAATCCATAGGTTGTCACGCCCCGATGGTACTCTAATAGTAGTATACATACCACACATATATACTATCACCAATTTACCATTAGAGAATGACATGTTTTCAAATAACAAGATCTTTTAGTTGTATCGATAATAAATGACAAATACATGTAAGCCATAAATTAGTAAAATAACTGCCATTAGAAGTTTGGAGTAATATATTATTACAGACCAACTTTCTATTCTGTAAGTTCTCCAAAATACATAAAATGATATTTCAATTATAACTAAATAACAACTATGAAATAAAAGTAAAATAATTTATCTCGAATAACTATAATCTCCTAGCTTCTAATTCTTATTGAGTTATGCTCCTACAAGTAACAAGTCAGGATTATAGTGTCGACCTAAAAGGTCTTTAGGAGTGTAAGCGAAACCACGGGCTCAGTGAACAACCAGACATATTACACATCAAATAAGTTTATTAACAAATCATATATAATGTAATAATCAATCATATGCACATATATAAGCTTGAATGATCTAGAATCCAAACAAGAAAAAGATTTACGCCCTCTTTTTTAGGTTTGAATAACATTTACTTGATGACTTACTTGCTCAGAGAGACTAAATACATAGGAAAATCAATGATTTCTCATTTTAGGATTATTAATTTAATTTAAAGATATTTTAATTGACCATTTCCTGCATTAATCCTTAGGAACTCTCTAAGTATTAGTAATTTCAAAGCAATACTACGAGTGGCGTCATTCGTTGCCACTTAGTTCCCATAGAACAAACAGCACAAAGAAAATCTTGGAAGAACAAACATTTTAGAAAAACCAAGGATTAACAAAGAACCGAAATACTAATACGTAACGGGTTATCACCATTTTAGAATATTCAATGATGCAGCTGTTTTAATTATAAAGCCAATAATTTTTAGTCCGGTTATGGTGATTATACATTACATACAACACATAACATTCTTTCTCAAATCATCAACAATCTATATTATCACTTTTATTATCTTTATTTGCCAACCAAACAAACAATTCATAATATATACTCAATAGATTTTCACAACAACGATATTATTATTTTTGCATTACATATGCGACTAATTACAAACACAAATAATGTGATAAACTTAAGTTACTCACCTGCTTATGATGGCTAATCATAACAGTATTCGAGAAATCCATTAATTAATCAGTATCACCTATTGAATGAATAAATACTTAATAATTACATATATGTACATATATCTGTATAAATAAATTTTATTAGTCACCTAAGTGTTCTATATTGGTATTTGATTTAATTTCTATTATCTGTATTGGTCTTTTAAGGTAAGGAACTAAGGATCCTATGATAACATATCCTCATTATTTAATCTTTATTTTCATTTACTTGTCTTGATATTAAAATATTTTATTTTTTTATCGAGCATTTATAGAGTTTATATTTAATAACTTAGTACTTTATTATTATCACATTATTATTTTTATACTGTTCGTTAGTTCGACCATTTTATGGTAACCTATATATCTTATTTTATGTTATTATCTCTTATTTATGAATAACATTATTCTCAATTATGACTTATTTACATTTTCGATTCTTATATACTTACCTATATAAAGTAATCATTGTACATTTATTATAATCTAACATACAAGTATTTTCCATTTAAAGGTTAGTAAAGTTTAACACTTAATAAATATTTAAACACACTAATCTTAAAGTATTTATATTTATTATTTAAGATTAATGTTCTATTTTCCTCTTATATATATATAAGTATATGTATATACATACCGTTATGGATGAAATTGACTTCGTCCAAGAAAAATTTGCATGTATGCGGCATCCAACATTACTGGTGTTGAACTCTAGGATGCCGGTGTTTGTGTAATTTTCACATGTTCTTGTTCCAAGGAACGCTAACTTCAAAGGCCGTCGGCGTTCGTTCGTTTTACGTAAAAAAAAAATTTACGTAGCTTTTGTTCCAGCACACACGGTCTTGAAGGTCGTCGGCCTATCGACATACGTTGCTAGCTTTGAGCACTTATACTGCCGGTGTAGGGTTAGTGTAGGCATTGTTCATCTTCTTCCTCGTTTTTCTCTGATTTGAAACTTATTTTCTTATCTTATAAATGTCTTATACTTATGTTTAAGCTACTTCCAAGTGTTTTTCCATGCTTCACAAATATCATATGTGATATATCTCCTCAAATTACATCTTATAATAATCATACTATATAGTTCCTAGCTTCTACATATGTCTTAATGTATAACTAGGGTTTATGGTTAGATATTACCTCTTATGGGGCTGCTAAGGTGATGTTCAATCCTTCTTAAAGTTGAAACGAACCTAAGTTAATAAGAATATGGTTTAAACTAATGTTTAACATATAAATTTAACTTAAAACGAATTTTCTTACCTTTCTTGCTCCTTCTCTAAGCTTATTAAATATTTAATGAAAGATTGTATATGTGTGTGTGTGCATGAAGGAGGCTAAGCTTCTACAAATTTCGGCTAACAAGCAGCAAATCCTCCATCGAACTTAGCTTGTTTTGCCTTGTTTTTCTTTGCATAAAATGTGTTGCTTATGCGGAGAATGTTGATTGGCGTTGTGTGTTGAATTGTTGGTTTTAATGTGAATTATTTAGACAATTTTTGTAAGTTTTTGGCTGCGCAAAACTCAAGGAAATCCTTACCACAAATCACATTATTTCCACATAAAATTGTACAAAAATTAATATAATATTATTTAACTAATTAATTATCTTAGTTTTAGGATAGTTTATTAAGTTAAACGAGTATATTTATATCAGTTATTTAAGAGTTCTGTCTCCAAAAATTTATTTAAAACTTCTATGAATTTCCTAGATTATCATTGAATTCAACTTTGAGTTTTAAGTTTATGCGATTAATTATTGTTAGGGTTTTATCTTACGAGATTAATGTTTTCTAAGCTTAATAGGTTATTTTCTTTTCGATTTCTAAGAGCCTTAGAATTCTCTAACTAGAACAATGGTATGATCCAAATATTTATTTGAAGTATAGATTGTTAGTTATGGATCTGTTTTTATTCTTATTGTGTATTTATACCCTAACGGTTCTTCCTTAAACTATCGTTTTCTAACTATAAGCTTTATTGTTTATTTACTTTCTAATATATTTGAAATTGTATTATAATTATTTATATATTTTGAGTTTTCAATACCAACTGCGAAATCTTGTCTTTGGCATATATTACTATCTAGAGGCCTTGTTATAATGGTTTGAAGATATATATAGATTCATAACGACTTGTGGTCTTATTATAGGGTCTTTATTAAGTCATACATTAACCATCTATTTTTATATTTGCATTTCTATCTATTTATATAGTATTGAAATTCTCGAGGTTTACACAAATCATCTCTGAAATTATAACTTCTAAAGCATTTCAACATCGACTCCAAGCACTTTCAACCATATTGTACCATAATTGATGCCTATAATCAAAGACTTCCTAAACAACCCATATCACTCATCATGAACTCAATCAATCACAGTCTCATAACACAGTGATAAGTATTCGAAAACCACATCCCTATGGCTGTAAAACTCTAGATTTTACGATAACTTATAAGTGAAACCTTATATAGAGTTGACGTCGGAACCGGAACCCTAAGGTCAAACCTAGTCAACTCTAAACCCTAGAGTCTCTAGACTCGATCAGATGTAATTCTATAACCTGAAATATCATATGACGTAAGAAAAGGTGGAAAACCTAAAAATAAGATGAGTATAAGGTTTATACCTAAAACAACAAGAGTTTTCAAAACCTAATCTTTCCATACCTTTTCAATAATAGTTTTCGTATCCGATCATCGACGTGCAAATCAATGTAAAACAATCCGACAAACAATTACTAATAGAATATTATTAATTTATCTTTATAATATAAGATAAAATTTACCGACTCATAAATTATAGCACTTATATGCATATTTTATTTTCTATCGGTAAATAATTTGTCGTTTCAATTCTTATTCGTTATTATTTACTACTATCCATTTAAATCACTTGTATCCCTATTCTTACAAACCTACTCTTACAACACATTCACCTACTCTAATACCACATCAAATCTATCCTATTTTATATCGCTTTTCTTAATTTTTCTTTCTTTTCTTTTTCTCTCTCTCCTTTCTTCAATTAACACCCCCTCTCTCTCCTTCTTTCTCTATTTTATTTATTTTTCATACTTTAATTCCCACTTTTTCCTCTACGGATACCCATCACTCCTATCATTTTTTGGACCTTACATCTCTCTCTCATTACTAAAAATCTCTCTTTTATCTCTCAAAATTTCTCTCTTCCTCCCCTCTTATGCCAACACCACTACACCTCACCGCCCCTTCTTGCCTACACACACAAATATTCTTTACAATTTGCTTAGGTGATATCTCTATATACTTATCCTATATTTTGACCATGGAAGTGTTCATGCAAGATCATAAAGAAAAAATTTCCCCATGATGCTCAAAAGTTAGAGATGGAGGTGCGTGAACATCATACATGACTCAAAGCCTTGATTATATTTATGTTTATGTTGACTAGTCTAATTTTTATATACATACTTATATATGTATATATATTATTTAGAATATATTGCTCACTAATCTAATTTGTTTCGTTCATGCTCTTTGCTTTTAAGTAATTTATTTTAATGCTTTAGACTTGTCCATTCGAAGTCATAATAAGACTACTTAACTCCTACTCTGGACTTGTCCGTATTCCAGTTTGAAGGAGACTGGATCACTTCAAGTCTTGAGGAGCCTTGACAAAAATCTAGGACTCCTACTTTACTTTATTTCATTATTTATCTTTTATGGTGACTGGATCATTTTAAGTCCTGGAGAGTCTTGAATATAAGCTAAGACTCTCATATTTTTACTTTATCATCTTCTTAATTTTATTACTATCTTTGTCAACTTTTCATTATGTTAAGTTCATTTTATTGTTGCCACATTTTGAGTAAGTATCATGTTCATATACATAAATGCTTATAGTGATGTTGTTATGATGCTAAAGTAAATTCCTAAATCTCCATATGTTGAAAATTCTTTGTTATGTAAAAATATTTTCTAAAACTTATTTTCAATACCTAGGAAATCTTTTGTATAAAGAGAAATTTGAAAACAAAGCTAAATTCCTGCTCCTTAAACATGCCGAGACATAGGCATAAATTTGTGAAATTTTTACAGCTTGAAATTCTTAAGAACACATAAAAATCAATGTTTTGACAAATGAGATTTTCAAATGGAGATTCAACCAAAATTTACAAAGAACAAAATAAAGTATAATACCTTATTTAAATTTTAAATCTTCCATTATACAGTCTTACGAGATAAAACTTCATTACAAGTTTTCAAAATTGATTTTTCCATGAGCCTAGGTTTCCTAACTTGATTACAAAGGCTAATTTATAAAAATTCTATTTTAAGCAACATCACTAGGATTGTGCATGCACTATGAATTATTGAGCTTATAATTATGTTTAGATAAGAAATACTAAATATACATGCCTTAGAGAGTCTATAAAAGGATGAAACCTAAAAAAAGTGTCAAAATGAATACAAGTCTAGGTGCATTTTGATCCCTATAGTTCTGAGACCCATATGACCTTAAATGTCTAAAATAACCTTAGAAATGGATAGAGCATTTGAAGTAGATAGAAATCAGCTACTCATACGTGAAAATTAAATTTAAAACGAGTCGGTTATGACCATTTTAAGATTTAAACTCAGTACATGAGAAATTACGGTAAATAGAGTTGATAGAATTAGAAAAAACGAGTAAAACTAATGTGAAATACTCATTCTAAATATTTCTTTTGTCTATGTGATGCAAACTTCGAGACCCCATTCACGGAGGATCATTTTGTTAGAAGATACCGAATGGCTGAGTGAATATATCTCAATTGTTATAAGTATTATTATATATGCTTGTAGAATAGAGTATTGGAATATAGGAAAAAGATAAAAATGGAATTGCATGCATGATCATCATGGGATTATGCTTGTGTTTCATCGTACTTGATGGATGGAAAATAAGCATATCAGAACTTGAATTATTGATTAATGCCTTTGCTCTGTTATCATGCCGTTGTGTATGTGTATATCTTGATGGTTACCTTAAAAATGGACACTAACTTGGTTGGAGATGAACCAATAAATAGTTCATGTATGACATGAAGTCGAGTCACATTTTTTCCTTTTCGCTACTACTTTTATGTGTAGAACCGGATGGGCAAAGTACCCTACTCTGGTATGAGGAACTACTTTGTTCAGGGAATATAATCTCATAGAGGAGCCACGCCTAATCAATTGCTTTGATAAGAAGCCCGAGGAAACTAGTAATGGTGGTTGGTAGGAATCTAAAATCTACCAAAATTGATGATCATATTGGCTTTTTATGTTCGAAGAATTCCCTAACCTCTAACATGGAAATTGTAAATTCATTCTACATATGGGTTTCTAGTTAACCATATGTATTTGCTATTCATACAAATGATCCATCTCATGTGTCTGCTTAACAAAATTGGTTGATTATATCTATGTATGGGTATGTTATTGTGGGAGTTTGTTCACTAAGCTAGTTGTGTTTATACTTCAATAGATTTCATTTGATGCAGGAGTACTTATGGCTGTACAATCGAGGTTTTTTCCCTTAGGTAAAGGCTACTAAGAATGGATGAGCTTTTGGAAGAAGTTTATAAGAAAATATTGGGAGTACTGAGTAGACTTCTATAGAAATCTCCTTACATAGTGATTGGTCCTTTCAATATATATATTTGTTTACTTTTGAAAGACTCGATGATATGTAACTTTTAAGACTTTGATGGGGTGTATGCCCCCTTTGAGTTTTAAGCTTTGGATCATTTGAAGTTATATAATTATGTTTATCAATTCATGTATGCTATTTATTGTGATCTTCTTAAATTGCTTAACTCTGCCAGAGTCTCCTATTGTCGTGAAGGTACGCATTGCATATAATATAGAAGCTTTTGCAGGACTAGGGTAGTGATTCTTGAGCTTACTGTCGTGTGTGGTAGATTACCATGTTTAGGTTACCCTATGGGGCGTGATGGTGGCTCCAATAGCATTTACCTCAACACGTTTGTCATATTGAAAGTAACCATCATCACCACATATTGACGTAATATATAATTGCAATGGTTTATAAAAATCTAACCTCTGAAAAATTCCATATAATGTTGATCTTCCAATTATTTTTACCTCGTTTACACCAACATCAATTGTAAGGAAAATGCTATATCAACACAAATAACCATCAATATATTCCTAACAACTAGCAACAAACGTCCTGTAACGTCTTACAGACATGATAGAACTATGATATCTTCCATTACCACGCAATTCTAATAATGGATCTTGATAAAACAAATTAAAGGATGGAAGGTTGATATGTCAATGCTTGAATCACTTAACAGTCCTTCATGCACTTAGAAGTAGCTCCAAATTAACAACAGAAAGATCAAGAGGCGACTCGAACCCCATGTCGCATCACATAACTCTTGTAATAATTGTCTCCTTCGCACTAATATCATTAAAAACTTTATCAAAATCTTCATTGTCTACAACAGCCTTTTCATGAGAATCCACTAGTGGGTGTTGATTGTTTGGCCCATCCTCTGTTTTTGCCTCATCCAACTTCTATTTATGAGGATTCATTTCCAACCTAGTAACCCTCATTTGATCCAAACTCATAGGCAGTAATACTAACCTTTTCCTCTTAATTGTCTTAAAAAGAATAGCAATAACACTATTTATCATACATTACTCCTCCATCACTTACCCAAGCATTGCCAAGCAAAACATGAGAAATAGCAATAGGCACTATGTCACGGTCCGGGAGTTAAGGGTCTTGTAAGATTGTTTAACTTGGGTGTTTAGCGTTGTGAGTAGCATCAGCAGAGGTTTTGTTCGTAGTGTGGGTTAACATTGAAGGTGGGTCTATCTTCTCGTGAATAAATTGGTTGGAAGTTAACGTCGCTCTCCTGATGAGGCCAAGGTAGGTTGAAATTGATTGAAATAGTTGAACCTCTCAAATATATGGAGGATTATGGCAAAGCCAATAAGGCTCTCCATATAAGAATGTGGGGCTTGGGACAGACCTGAAAAATCAGGGAAGATGAAGCTGACTCACCATTTAGATTAGTAACAAACGATGATATGGGCGATGGTAGAGTGCCTCATGGGAACTCTTTAAGGGGTAAAACTTTAGTCTCATGACAATCGGTATCAAAGCGGAAGTTCTTAGCTCCATCGGACCACTTAAATGCTACCCAGAGTGCTTAATGAGTGGGTAGTTCTTGTTGTCGACGTGGTTCAAGTGGGTAAAGCTCAAATGGAGCAACTACTAGAGAGAGGATACTGTTGCTATAGGGCAACTGTGTCGTGAGTCATGGAGACAAGATTTTACCTTAATCTTGTTGTTAATTCAGCTTATGTGAACGAAGCTCAAGCAAAGTAGTCACCAAAGAAGGACATCGTTACTAGAAGGTCACTAGTTAGGGTTGATACAGGAATTTATACTAAAACCTGATCATTAGGTAACTTAACAAGAGGTGACCTTGGAGGATGGAGGAATGAGTGAAGGCGAGAGGAAGCCTGTGGAAGCTTGAAGTCTTGGTGAGATGATCTTAGGTATGTCGACAACGAGTATAGAGAAGGGGTTGAGAGCTTGAAAGTGGATAGTGGCGATAGCATATTTGCTTCGTGATGAGGATGTCATGAATTTAAGTGGGAGAAAATGTCACAATCTGAGAGTTGAGGGTATATAGCGTTTTGAGTGGTATTAGCAGTGGGTTTGTTCATAGTGTGGGTTAACACTGAAGGCGAGTCTAGCCTTCCACGAACAAACTAGTTAAGAGTTGATGCTACTCTCTTGATGAGTCCAAGGAAGGCTGAAAGCAGTTGAAATAGTTGAACCTCTCAAATATATGGAGGATTGTGGCAAAGCCAATAAAATGCTCATTACGAGAATGTTGGCCTTGGGATAGACCTGAGAAATCAGGAAAGATAAAGCTAGCTCGCTATCTAGATTAACAAAAAACGATGATATAAAGGATAGTCAAGCACCGCATGGGAACACTTTAAAGGGTGAAACTCCCATCCCATGACACACTACATCACAAAAAACTTCATCAAAATATTGATTAGGAAGAGAAATAGGCATTCAAACTTGTTCAAAGATAAGAGTTAATTCCTCACTGTCCCCTCACTTGATATAATAATGTTGTGGATGAACTGTAGTTGACAGCTTCAGTCTGTCTACCATACCCTTTGCTATGATATTAACTCAAAAACCATGATCAATAATAACAATGCAAACCATACAATTAACATAGATTTTCAAATGAAACAAATCCTTTACATTTTTATCTCCAACAGATGGATTAACACTAATAAGAAACCTTATTACCTTAGGCTTTGAGATACTATTCCACAAATCTTTCATTTTACAATGGTATAAATTTAATGATTAATAAAATAATAATTATATTCTCATTCGTCGTTGTAATCTCAAACAATCCCTGGATCTTGAAAAATTCACCAAGCTCTTAATCACACCACACAAATCTTCGATGATAATCACCACACATAATGATCACAACCTAACAATATATAATAACAAAAATTCACAATGCAAAATCCTTTTTCTTCTCCTCCAAACAATTAAACATAGACAATAACTTGTGTCTCAAGAAACAAAACCCAACTTACCTTCTTCGACAAATAATCTCTATTAAAACTACACTCACAGTGAATTCAATGAGACATGGGAATTGGATCTTACCAACTTATTGTGTGCCGATCCTTAGATCCAAAATTAACATTCAATGCATCACACAACAAACCATAGCTCTGATACCAAGATGATGTGGATAAAATCTATGTCAGAATCACATAACGAAATTTGTTGATGAATACAAAGTTTATGATTATAAGGTTTTTATATTTTATGAATTTTATGGGGTTTTAATAACCAAGCATAATAAAACAAAGGATACAAAAGATCTGTCTTCTCTGATATGACACACCAAGAGAAGAATCTAACTAGTTTTCCACTCAATCGATATAATGCACGATCAATAGAAACAACAAATGATAGTATTGAAAAAAAAAATATTACTCAAGATGGTTTCGAAAACAATTCTAAGAAAACCAACAAAGGCAATTGATCACAATCAATGTCAAAAGATAAGTAGGATGTTGCTAACATAACCCTATGGACCCTTCTATACTCTCACAAGTAAGGTAAGGGCAAATATGGAACATAAAGTTCAAAACTAATAAAATAGGAAACTAAAAATAAACTTTGAAAATAGGATACAATGGCACATTACTTCCCATGGTCATGTGTCAAGGTATGTCGATGGCCCGAAACATGGCCATATTCTAGATACCAGTGTAAGTACGAACGCGTCACAAGTGATGTCAGCCTTTGTAATTTCGTTCTTCACAAACAACGTTCTAGCGGGCTTGGGCACAGTTGTATCTCTACTCACTATCTTTGGCATAGGCGTGTCATGGACCATATAACCCTTTGTGGCTTCATTCGCTTGCTCATATTCAAACACCATCTTTAACACTAGCATGTGCTTCAACAATAGTGAATTTTTCTTCAGATTTTCCCTGACTTCTTCATTCGACTTATCAATAATGATCCATTGAGCTAAGTTTATTAATTCCTTAACTCTAAATCGAGTTACATTGAGGAAGGTAAAAAAAGGAAATGTGAAGGTGAAATCCACCTTTTGTGCTCATGCCTAAAGTAAAATCGAAAAGCATTTGTTTTACCTTACGTTGACAAATTACCTTCCTAAAAGGAAAAAGAAGAAGAAATAAATCCCTTTTTATAACACAATATACTCAATTAAATAATCACTTGCTAGATCTTTATGAAACTCCTCTTTTTACATGACGCACTCATTTAAACTTCATCAATCATCGATCCTCGTCAACAGTTCCTTTCACTATTGAATAACAAAAAGGGAGGGAGGGGGGGGGTGTGAAGGTGGGAGAGAGAGAGAGAGAGAGAGAGAGAGAGTCTAGTTTTTTTCTTTTACTTTAATAAAAATAGAATGGTGTTAAGAGGGCATTATTTCCTTTCAAAAGTTAGCAATCAAATCTAGTGCCAATTTTGCATGATAAAATCCATAGCTATTTAGTTTAAAATGAGAGATAGAAACGATAAAGATGCTTATATTTCTAAAATTTTCCATAACATTTCATTTCTTAAATAAATAACTAGTGCAATCCTTTGATGTTATAACATGGTTCCATTGGATTAAAACTCATGCATGGATTTTTAAATTATAATTCGGTTTCGTAGCAGTACTGTATTCGCATGTTAGTTTGAAATCGCATGGTTGAAAAATAAATATATTAGGAAAATCATATAGTTTAGTAGATATGAAAGGAACACATTACAAATACAAATAACATGCAAATCAAATGCACACACAATTAAAGATGTCTATAATATAGATGTCTACCTTCAAGGACTTGTACTACACATGTTGCTTTTAGTGAAATTTTAGGAAAATGAGTAACAAAATGAGATGTTACTATTTAATGACTTCCCAATTAAGAATTATAAGGCTCTGTCTATGATAATTTGTCTAAATGATTGAGGAATTTTTGAAGCACAAGCTATGCTCACAAGGATTGAGTTAAGAGGTTTCTATTGCGATGGTTATGTGCATATGCTATAATGAGCGACATATTAACTGCATGCTTAACAAGTGAGGGAATTGTATAGTATTAAAACCTCACTGGACTTTATGAAATAAGGTGTTTAATGTTTGAGACAAAAATTCAATAGTATATGGTGTATGTTCAAAATTTTAGAAATTTCAAACGAAGAGGGATTGAGGTATCTATAGAGTTTGGTTGTTGATATTATTTGTCACATTTATTAGATAATTAATAGATTGCATCAAATGTATCAATGTTTTTGGATAAGTTCATTTAAGATATTAATATTTTGAGTGATTATTGGCAAAAAAAAAAAAAAAGGCTTATAAGTTATTAAAAAGGGTCATCAACGTTTTGGGGTAAATTTATTTATGGTATGAATGTTTAACAAAGCGAGTCAAATAATGTATCAATAATCAATCATTGATGAAAAATTAAAAAAATCTAATTGAAAACTAATTCAAATGTCCATACCTCAAATGAACCTTCCAAAACGTTAATACTTTATTTGGTATACTTTGTCAAATGTTTATAGATTTTTCTTAACTACTCAATACGTTGAATTAATTTACTCTCAAATGTTGATGCATTTTGGTGTAATTTACCCATAGATAATAGATGATCGAGATGAATATCTTTGTTTAATTAATATTAAAGTTGACCACCTTATAGGTTTGGATCTATCAAGGGCTTCTTTAGTGCATGGACCTCATTGAGAAAGGTTAGATGTTGAACAAACCGAATGGGCTTACTTCATGCCTAATGTCACAAGACAGAAGGTTCTCCCCTCCTAGAGTGCCTCCATGGCATTCGACCATCTCCCCACATTAGCATTTACTTATATTTTGGATGGTGAGCCAACTTTCTCTCATTTTGCTTACCTGGGTTCGCTGCAAGCCCATCATTCTCTTTAAGATCATCATCTTGGTATTGCCACAGTCCTCCTTCTATTTGAGAGGCTTAATTATTCTAACTGGTTTCAACTTACGATAGCCTTAGCGAGAGAGCATCATTAACTCCTGATCAATTTGCTTACATGAGGCCAAACTCGTCTTTAGAGTAGACCCACTATGCTCGAGTTGAACACTCCTACCTACCCTTGGACACTTAGACCATGACATTCTCCCCGATCTAAATTCACAATGCCCTCTTCATGAGACAAATTTGCTGCCACTAACCATAGTCTCAAGATCGACAACTTTTGTTTTTTTGTTTTTTCCACCTATCGTTAGCTCCACCTAAGATCATCCCGTTAGGACTTTGGGCTTCCACAAGCATCCTCTTGTCTTCATCCATTCCTCCATGATCTAAGATCTCTTGTTGGGTTGCCTAACAGAAATGTTTGCCAACTGAAGTACTTTAACATATATTTCTGTAGATTATTGTTTCAAATCCTGGCTTGTGACATATCGATCTCTTTAGTAAAGATGTCCTTCTCTAGTGGTCCCTCTCACCCTAGGTTTTATTCACACAAGTCAAACTTGACAACAGAATCTATTCATGTCTTGAATATATTGGGTAGCATTTAGTTGGACCACCGAAGCTAGAACTTTGGCTTACCACTTGTTATGGGACAAGAGGTTTTCCCCTTCTAAAGTGCCCGTGTGCCACTCAACCACCCCCCATTTTAGATATACTCGTATTATAGATAGCGACTTGACTTTCTCTTATCCTATTTGTCTAGGTTCGTTTCAAACTTATCCCTTTGTTTAAAAATGCCATATTGGCATTGCCATAGTGCTCTTATAGAAAGCTTAATTATTTCAACTAATTTTGGCCTGTCATGACCTTATCAAGGGAGACCAAACCTGCATTCAGAGTAAATCCATTCTATGAACAAACCACTTTATTGATGTCATTTGTAATATCATATGCCCAAGTTGAACACTCCAACTTATCACTCAATACTCGGACTATGACACTTCGCATACCAATACTCCCTTAAACATTTTAAGTAACATAAGCTCGAGACTCATCACTTATCTCCCAATTTGAAATCTATATCAAAATTAGTCTCAAAATCTTAAACTCTACGATAAGTGTATTCCCCACGCGTAATCGTGAGTGAGTGCTGGCCCGCTACCTTTATCACATCTATAATATTGCGTGAAAATGAGAAAAAGGAATAAAAAGAATAAATTGGGAATTGGAAGTTCAAATTGGAGCAGTTTCGGTCCATCCCGCTAAGCCCGCGGGCCCAACGCGATCCTGTTTTCTCTACTGAGCAGTAAGCATCGTGGACAAACGGAACGGGCTGTCAGTGAATCCAATCCTATGATCATTTTCCCGGCAAATTGCAACATTGAGGTACCTAATGTTCTTCCACCTTTCCCTCTGTTCTTCTCTTACTTTCATATCGGATCACGGTTTCAAATTATTTAACTTTTGTCATGCACGCCGCCATTACATTATTACTCTCAAGTTGTGATTGTAGTCAGAAGCTGAAACAATGCTATTGTTATTATTTTTTTTACCCCGAAAAAGGACCAATTTTTAGGGTTTAACTTCGATGTTCTAATTTAGCGAACTTGGGTCTCTAACTAAAAATGGAATGCTTTTCCAGTTTCCTTTGTTCAAGTAAGAATGAATTGAAGAAGTAGCTCACTTTCCAATCAAAATTATACGTGGATGTGGATAAAACTTAGGGCTTTCGAGTGATTATGATTGCCGGCCATTTGAATGAAGTTTCCAATTATGTCTTTGGATTATTGTGTAGCTGTAGGCTGTTTTTTGTTACCAGATTGGTGCTGATTAATGTTATTTGAATTTATGTGCACCGCAGCAAGCACCCGTCACAGGTTTTATATTTTCACTTGTTCAGCTGAAGCTCTTGTGAGATGAATCATTATCATCATAATCAACCACCACCTCCAGGAACTCAATCTATAGCCCCTCCACCTCCCTACCACATAGGTGTTCTTGGGAACCATCACGCACCTCTCTCTTCATCCAACTTTGCTTCAACCCCAGGTATTTCGGTTCAAAGCTTCTCTCATGTTTCCACATTAGTTTAGTGTAGCTCTGTTGTATATTCTACTTTAGCTCAGCAACCACATGGTTTATGATGTCATTCTGGTGGTGCTCAAGGTGCAGCTCCAGGCCAGGTTGTTCATGCTGGTGGTGAGGTGGGAGATGATCTGTCTAGGACTCAACTTCCACTGGCTAGTCAACAAGAGGGACAAGAATTCAATAACGAGAAAGTGAATCGTTTATCTCGGATGGAAGAAGCTGGTTCCTCTAAAGAATTCAACACAGAGGGTGGTGACATGGTTAGTTTGATGAGAAGCAGTGCAGCCCTGCCTCAAGATAAAAATTCTACCGTCTATGATTCATCAGAAAAAATAAATACCTTGAAGTCTCAAGAAAGTGGCATAGTTGTTGCAGGTAGTGAGAAAAAAATTCTGGAATCTTTTATTTCTTTATCCTGAGAACTTGGTTTAAGATTATCTCTATGGAGGCTAACCTGTAAATTGAACATCCTAGGTGCATCTCCTGCATATTTTGAGAAACAAGGGGGAAATGTTACCGATATTGAAACTGCTGCCCAAATAGCAGTGCTACAAGAACAAGTAAATTTTTTCACACAATCTGTTAGTGTTTTAGGTTGCCAATTTCATTTCTTTATGATTATTTGATCATTTCTTCTATTGGCTAATCAGGAACGTGAAACCCAAAATATTATTCGCAACCAAAGGTTTGCAATGAAATCATTAACCAGATTGTTTTTATTGAGATTATATGTAATCTGGACTTGTTTAGTAACATGTTGAGCACTTTTCAAATGTTCTAGGGACTTGAGACTTGCTTCTGAGGATAATTCAGACTTTTTGGCTGGACGTCGAGACCCCAGTGCCATTAAAGTCTGTAATAGTCTTTCTTTTGTGCCTTATTTAGTACTTAATCATGCATACACCATCATAGATTTGATTTTGTTGCTATGGCGCCAAATTACATAGGAGCACCTACTAAGGATGGCTACAGAGCATCGAGCGGAAATGGCTTCAAAACGGGGGAAGCCTGCAATTCATGAAAATGGTAAATTTAAGATTGCTTTTCTTTTCTTCTCCTTTTTCTCTTTTCCTTCCCTTTTTCCTTTCCTAGCTCTTAAACACAGTAATTTCTATAGGAGAATAATACTTCTAATTATCCTTTTTCTGTTTCCCTTTTTCGTGTTGATATCTTCCTTCCACTGTAAACAGTGTAAATGCCACAAGATCTCTAATCAGTTTAAAGCTGTTTGTGTTCAAGCAAATTGATGGTTGATTACACAGAAATGAGAACACGTGAAACTATGATGGCATTGCCTACAACTCAACAAATTTGATGTTTTACCCCCAAAAAAAAAAAAAAAAAAAAAAAAACAAATTTGATATGAACTCTTAACTGAATATGTTATTTTTCATGGACGCATTCTCGTTAAAGTGCTGCTAGAGATTCCTGTGGGTCCAGTATATACTTTGTATGAAGCTTGGCTGTGACTTGGACTGCTTCTTCTATTTTGGTTGGACAGAGAATTTGGAAATTGGAAATGGATATGGTGTTCCAGGTGGAGGTGCTTATTACATTTCTCAAAGGCCTGATATTACTAAGCCCAGTAAGATTCTTCTGCATTATTTTAATCGTATGCCAAGCTCGATTGTGCTCTCTTTTGTCACTGATGTTTAATGAGATCCAGGAACTGAAGGAAGTGAAACGAATGGTAGAAATTCTGATGGGGAGGCCCCACAGAATCCTGCAGCTAGAGAGTTACCAGAATATCTTAAACAGAAGTTGAAAGCAAGAGGTATATTGAAAGATGACAAGGCTGCAGAGGATTCTAATAAAACTGTAAATGTAGGCCCTTCTACTTTTCTAAACTGTAAATTTTTCAGTTTTTTCTTTTTCCTCCGACTTTCTAATTGTGGATACCATTCTCTTTCTGTTGCTCAGATATTTATATTTTACTTGTGTTGGAGAAAACCTCTAGCCCTTTGAAATTTATCGTGTTTGTCTGTGATATTCTAACTGACATAATTTTTTCTTAAGAAATCAGAGATTCACTCATTACAACTCACTGGAACTGGAGGCTTGCCACCAGGATGGGTGCGTAAAATTTGCATTGTGCCCTCAACTTTTGTTCCAATTAGTTTATTTTCTGTGTATTTATTGCTTGATGACATTATATCCTAGCTTTTATGGCTGGTAATTATTCAATATCATGTAATTTAAGAGCATCTAAACAAAGTAATAGGCAGGTCACTTTGCCAAATTTGACTCTATTAATTTGCAAATTTTGTGTGTCTGTGAGAATGTAGAACTTAACAATCATTTTTAGTATGAACGTTCCTACACCATAAGGATCCAACTACTCTTCAGCAAGAGCTATGTTTTTGAAGTTTCTTCCTACATTTTTATCTTGAATTCACTTTGGAAGATTTGTATTGATTTTTTACTGAGACTTCTTTTTGGGGGCTTTTTTCAAGGTTTTTGTGTGTTCACCATCTTTTGTTGCAGGTTGAGGCTAAGGACCCTGCTAGTGGTGCTGCATACTACTATAATGCAAGTACTGGGAAGAGTCAGTGGGAAAAGCCTGTCGAAGTGTCATCATCAAGTGGACAACTTTCACCATCCTTAGTGCTTCCTGAAAACTGGGTGCAAGCCTTGGATGAAACAACAGGTTCTTATCTATGTCAAGTGTTATCCTTTAACTCTGAAGCTTGATTTTGCATTTTTGTGGCTATATTTCAACTAAGGAAAGTTCAATTGTTTGTCTTGACTCATAAGCCCATCAGAAGGCATGCTATTTGGTAAAATTTTCTAGGTATCACAGCTTGTTTAACATTGAGCTCAATCTTTTGAAAGATATATATGTTCATGTAGGTGATAGGGAACACTTGCAGCTTGAACATAAGAAATATAAAGGTAAGAATAGGTTCTAGCTCAACTCCCAAGTACAAAAGGAGAACCCAGAAGCACTTAGCTTCTTGCGCCAAAACGGCCACAAAACAAAAGTTATGACCTCTTTGAAACTTTTCCATAATTCTTTTGCCTTTTGAATGTACCTATTTCTATGTACAGTTACATCCCTGTATACTGACATCAGCTCTCTTTCTTCATTCCTTCCCTCTCTCTTCCTCCCTCTTTCCTTCTCTCTCTCTCCATATATATGTGTATATATTATATTATACATAACTAGTTTGTAGATAACATGTTGTATATCTATTGAGTACTGTGTATTCTTTTGTACTTTCTGGCTTCATTTCTGGACCTGGGCCTTCTTGGGCTTCTTAAAATACACCTTGAAGATTGGGGACCCATAGCTGGATGGACCCGTTGGCCTTAGCAATAAGAGCCTTGTTTTCAAGGACTTATTCTTTTGCTTTACTAAAGGGGAAAGATCGGAAGCTAAAGGACGCTTGAGAGAACATTTTTATATAAACTAGATTCTATTCCTTTCCTTTGAAAAATGTCCAACAACGGACTAGTTCAAATGCTAGCAGAAGTTGGGTATGTAATTCCAACTGCACTACAATTGTTAATTTTGCATCAGTTAGACCACCCAATAAATGCAAGCTAACTTGATTTTGTGATAGTTGTCAAACAAATTATAAGCTTTAGGTATCTCTAAGAGGGAAGGGGAGTTGCAAGCCCTCTTGTGGGTTCTGGGCTCCCAATTATGCAAAGCCCATATAGGAAGCTTCTTTGCCTTTGCATTGCTTCAGAGATACAAATTCTAGGGACTAGGATCTTGTAATTTCCTTATCCCAATGGGTTAGTATGGAAAATATAGTTTAGTGGTATTGTTTTGATCCAGCAATTTATTAGAAGTTAAGAATGCCTTTGGATCATTGGTTTTTTGTTTGTTTGACATCTGTTTGGTGCCGGCTGGGTGTTTGTCAAAAAATAGATGGAAAAAAAAAAAAATGGGAGATTTAAAACTTGTATACAGATTACACAAATCAGATATAGATCATATACAAATATAGATATAGATGGAAAAACAAACAATCCAAGCAGACATTGAAACAAAACAACCAGGAACAATCAATATTAAGAATGTAGCCTTCCACCATCAAAAGAAACTAATTATTGTGCAATTCGATTCCTGTTGGATTCTGTTCTATGTTCTAACCACTAGGGGAAAAATTTAATCTTTATGTTCCTTAGATTGGTTCAAGCTGAATCCAATAGTATTGAGTTGCAACTAGGAATTATGTACATGTACCCATTCCTTGTTTGTTTGAAAGGAGGAAGAGGGAGGGGGGGGGGTGGGGGGTGGGGATGGGGGATGGGATGTAAAGGGCAAGAAACTATGAATTTTATGAAATTTTTTGTGTTAATATTTTGACCACATTCAGTGATGGAGTAACGTTATCTCAAACCACATAACTAACTAATTTGCATGAAATTGTCGATAAATTATAACTCATTGACTTAAAATAAGAATTGTAACTTACACAGTAAAATCACAATTGTAACTTACATGGTAAAATCACAATCAGATTTGATCGAGTTTTTGTATTTGCTTCTATAAATTTCCATACTGCTTTCCATGAATTTTTTTCCCCTCACAAGTGACAATTATTGAAGGCATGCTATGAAAAATCTATTAAAAGAGAGATTGGAAAAAAATAAAACAGTTGTGTCTATGATGGAATAATTTGTGCTAGACTCAAAGAAAGTAGTTCGTGTGGAAACTTCTTTAGCTGAGCCTGTATCCTTGGATAAGTATTGCTAATGTTATAGTTATTGTGGCAAATTATTTATATAAACTGAATTTAATATTGGTTTGACCTCCAATTAGTTAGTTATTTGATCAATCTTGTCTTTTATGGTCTGATGTCTATACACACGATCTACCATGCAATTTCTCTCATTTCTGCTTAATTCTCTTCTTCCAACCTAAGAAACTGTTTTATATATTTCTTGTTTCATCCTGTTTTTCAATATAGTAGGCTCCTTTGATAATGCCCTCTATCAAAATTTTGAAGCGGATTTACTATTGAAATGTGTGAATTTGGTCTGGCTCTTAGGTAGCCTTTTATGTCTATATTTGGACAATCCACACTATGTTTTGCTATTATGCTATGGATTGGGATCACAGGTCACATATACTATTACAACACAAGGACACATGTATCACAATGGGAGCATCCTGGGTTATCACCTCACAACGCAGGACATAATGGGGGCTCTGTTTCTAGAGATTTGGATGAGTGTCCTGAGAGTCAGTCACCATGGACACAGAAATGCATGGGATGTGGTGGCTGGGGATTAGGTCTTGTTCAGAGCTGGGGCTATTGCAATCACTGTACCCGGTAAAATCATTTTGAGTTCTAACCTTTGTGCTCATTATTTTCCAGAGTTGATGCTCTTTTTTACTTGAGTTGACCCCTCTGGTCTAGGATAGTTGATTGAGAATGCAGTGATTATTGATGTATTGTTTGGATGTTATTCTTTAAAGTGAACTTTATGCGGCATCCCTTCTCTTCATAGCTACTAAGTAGACCATAGCAGGATGAATGAATGAGTTAAAACTATTCTGGACAGAAGGATGATAATAATAGTTTATGAAATGTGGGATGGATTGTCTCAATTTTTGTTGCATATGTCATGCTTTATTGTGTTTTTTTTTTTTTTAAAAAAAAAAAACCCTTAAGGGGTTCAATTTGTTATTCTCATTTTTAATTCACGTAGTTGCTTAATATACAAGAACCATTTTGAAATTTGTAAGGCTGAGGCAAGTGAGACTAAAAGCTTACTCTCCACTGAGCAGGGGGTTGAAGGGTGGTTGAAATTGAGGAAAAATGGCCATGATTAGACTGTCTACTCATAGATGTCGTCTTTTTATGCGCTAGCATTGTAGTTAAAGTGTTCTATAGTCATAAATTAATTTATTTCTGGATTTGTTAGTGTGGTTACTTTTAGTGGGTTTACACGTTCAATTCCTTATAACTTGGATGCAAAAGAAGCTTACATTTATCCTTTTTAGCCTTGTACATCTATTTTACATTCCAGTTGTGCTAGCAAACCTCCTTTACATTTGTACCCGGGGGACTTTCTCATTTTTCTGTTTTTGACAATCAACTTTCTTCCCCTTGTTCCTACATCTTGATGAGTCAAAGATATGTGATCAATCATTGTTATTGTCAAATGGTCTATTACATCTTATTTATGATAAAACTGCATTTACTCTTACTTTTGGGGAAAGTTATTCCACTATTCTACTCCTCTTAGGATTGTAGAGGCACTGAATTTCTTTTGCCTTATAAGTAGAAAAATGTTAATGCATATCCTAGGGCCACTTGTCAGGGAGCTAAATAAAAAAAAAATGTCACTATTTCATGTATATGCATTTAAAATATGCATCAATCTGGAACATATAATAACACACTTGTTTGAGCCTCTAACAAGTGCTATAAAGGCACCTGTTAATGAAACCCTTAGAAATATTATTCATTGTGCTAGTTCAAGCAGCTTTATTAGAATTATAAAAATTTGAAAAATCACATTTTGCATATTCAATTTCAGGTTTTAAATCTTCCTCAAAGCCAATACATTTTGAGCAGTCTTGAAAAACAGCAGCAGACATCTGATACCATGAAGACTAAAAAAGATTCTGATGGAAAGCATTCGAAACAGAGGTACCCCCTTTCAATTCTTGCTTTATGCAGGTACATTCTGTGATTATTCACTTGGAGTTACTTGAAATAAAATGAGAACTTATAACTTCTATGATATCCACCTGTCCTTGTGACAGAATAACTTTTTCCTAATTACCTCAAAAGAAAAGTTTTCCCTAAAAGAAAACTTTCTATAAAGAACTGCTGTTTCATCAAAAGTTCAGAATGGTGTAAATGAAAGCTGGAAAGAAATCTCTGGTTATAGAAGAGAGGGAATGTCTTTTTACATTGAAAGTTGGAATAAGCTTAATTCTTTCATTTGTGTTTAGATTGTCATAGCAAGAAGAGCTGCATCTTAATTACCTCCTTGAAGTATGTTAATATTATTGACAAATAAAAAGTTAGAGAAAGAAAAATGCTCTCCCTTTTCTGTAACTTTCCCTAAAGAGACTAGTTTTCTTAGGTCAATTTTTTGACACTTCTAATGTTTGGTGCTTGCTTCTGTCTTCTCGCTTTCACTATCGACCTTCCTACCTTTTGCTAGCTCCTGTTTTATCTTTGTGCTTAGCTTTAATGGTTTAACCTTTTTGTTTTTCATGCGTTTCTACCTTGCCTTCATTATGATCCTCTGTCAATATCTTAGACAGAAAGAAATCGAGAATTGTTAAACAACAAATCAATGGGATCTCAGATATTGTGTGGTTGACCTTTTTGTGTTTTATCCTTGTAGTTATGTAATTAATAGTGAAACGACCCTTGGATCTTAATGGGGGATCTCAAATCTTATAAAAAAGCAGGAAAATTTTTTGAAGGGAATAGCCATATTTCTCATTGCATAAGAGGGTTTGTTTGATTTAAAGCAGATGATACTTTTTTTGAGTGATCGGTTTTCACCTGGTCAAATAATAGCCCCAATTTTATTTGAAGGAAATTGGATAGATAGACTTTTGGTTTGTAAGGAGTGCAAATGGATATCCCAGCTTTAGACTTCTTTTCTCTTTTCCACTATATTTGGCCACTCTTCAATTGTGGTCAAATTTTGACTTGTGAAAAAGAAAGTGCAAGCCTCCTTTTTGCTTCTTTAATTTTGAGCCTCCTTTTTGTTTCTTTAACTTTTGTATTAAAATTGATATAGAGATATATATGTATATATCACCCTTTGCTTGGAGTTTGGCAAACCTAATTTTAGGGTATGCCTATATTGCTTCATTATTCAAAGTTGAAGTTATTGAAGGCTGAACTGAAAGCGTTAAAGAAGGATAAATTTGGAATTTTCTAGGGTAAGTAGGGGAATATACATTTAAGGATGAGCAATCTATCATACAAAAAGGATCTATGAGCTCCTCATGGCAGTGTAGATTCGAGTAGAAAAGGAATTGTAAGGAAAATTCATCCCTTAATGCCACAGAGAAGGCTTTGTCAAACATAAATCTGGAGTAAACTGGTTGATGCAGGGGAAAAAACTTCCCTTCTTCAATTCCATCAAACACTGTAATAGGCTGTTGCTCTTGGAGGAGGATGGTTCTGGTGTTTTCAGATGAACTAAAGAGCCACTTTTGGAGCCTTTGGTCTTCAAAGCTGTCTTGCTCAATATAGACTTCCTGTCCAGCTTAGTGCAATCCACGTTGAATGAGTATCAAATACCAATCAACTTCTTTGGCTTGCTAAGTTACTAAGGGTGAGATTAAAGAGGCCAAATCACTAACGTTGAGATTAAAGAGGCTCTTTTTAAGTTAGCAAGCCTTAAGCATTGGGGTTTGATTAATTCAGTGTGAATTTCTTCAAGAACTAGGCTTTAGAGGGTGAGGAGGTTTTATTGCCTCAAAAGATTTCTTGAGGCTCCAGGTGCCTGCTGAAATTGCTAAACTACAACACCCATTACTTTCACTCTGAAGGTACTGAACCCTTCATATGTTAATGATTTTTGGTTCATTTCTTTTGTAGTACTCTTTACATGTGTATTTCATGTGTGTTGGTGAACTATTTTAGTGGGTACAAAACAAGCAGCTTTGTAAGGGACAGAAGTACAATGGATGATGTCTTATTGTCCCAAGAGCTGTTAAGGGTTGCTTGGCCAAAGGGAGTGGCTTTAAAAGTCGTATTTGAAGAAAACCTACAATATGATGGAATGGGGTTTTGTAGGGGACTTTCTTGTATATGAATTCCTCTGCTTGTTTTGTAATGTGGATTACACAGTGTATCTTTTACCTAAAATTTTCTATGCATCTTAATGATGGATTGGTTGGCTTTCAACATAGTATAGAGAATTCTTTAAGAGGATCCTATGTTCCCCTATCTTTGTTTTAGTAATGGAAGTGTTCGATTGTATTCGAGAGATAGAGTTTCACAATGAAACCTTCAGTTTCATTTAATGTGTAAGGGGAGATGATTTCTCACCTTTGTTTTGTTGATGATTTGATAATTTTTCGCATTGCATGTTTAGATTTTTAAGCTTCATCAACAAACACTTCTGGGTTTGAAAAAATTTGTCTCATTGTCAATCTCAACAGGAGTAATGTTGAAAGGCTGAGTTTATCCAACTCCTTTATTTTTGTTTGTGAGAGTTGCTAGTATGCTACTTGGGGCAGTTCGATTCTCTTTCTAACTCTCTAAATTGGACTATGAGGAGCCTGTAAACAAAATAGTGCTTAATTGATTTTTCTCCTCTTGTGTATTAGTGTTTTGCCTTAATTATTCCTAAGGATTTGTTAAAAGGAAATCTCAGGTTACTTTGGATCTCAGGTTGCTTTGGGCACTTACTTTGAATGGTAAAGAAGAGAGGCATACAAGGGAAAAGATATTATGTGCAGCTAAATGTGAAGGGAGACTTGAAATTATTAATCCAATAAAATGGAAAAAAGTCGCTCAAATTAAATATGCTGAAACTTTGTAAATCTCTTGATGAAGGATTGTAAGCATTTGAGAGCACTCCTCACTTCTAAAGGTCAAAGTCTTCTATACTCATTCACCATATCAAAAATAGGGTTGTTAAGCATAATTCTAAAAGGTCTGGAGCAATTATATGTTGGTATTTCCTTAATGTATTAAATGCTATTCTATGATTGAAACACTTTTCAAGAACACACCTAATTGTAGTAACTTTACAGTTGATTGATGTAAATTTCAAGGTGAATGAGGCAATATCCCTCATGTCAATATTAATTTTATCATCATAAGATAGATTAGCATACTAATGTTTTTATATATTTTTTTTATATAGATCTACTTTGATGCTTTTGATGACCACATATTCAGATTAAAATACCATTTATAAACAAACTTCAGTGTAGATCTTGCAAAAATGAGCTTGCCACTGATATGCTAGATGTCTGATTACCACTATGCAATTTGTTCTATGTCTTGCTTTTAATAGGGCTTTGTAGCTCATGGTAGAATTCTTTCAGATGCAATTTCTAGGACAAACATCAGAAAACCAACACACCCCCTCCCCCCCCCAACCAAAAAAAAAAAAAAAAAAAAAAAGAATTACTAGGAGGAAATATTTTGAAGTCTTATAGAGTTTGATTTGTAACATTTGGAAACTTTTTATTTTTCTATTCTCTGCGAAACATTTCAATTAAAGTATAACTTATTTTCTATCCTTAACACAGGATGCTGCCATCGAATTAGTGGAGATTATCTTAATTGTGAGAGATTTATACCATTTAGGGATAAAAGACATCATTTGAAAAATTGTTTCTAAGATCATCGATTAAGATCTCTAGAAAATGGTTTAATTTGAAGTATTTATTTGCATGGAATGATATTGAGAGGTGCTTTGGATTGTTAAAGATGAGTTAGAATTCTTGGAAGTCCATCGTTTTGTCTGGTTATAATTTATAGTTGATGTGTAATTATTTATTTTTTTTATAATTTTATCAAGAGAAATGACTTATGATTCCTTTAAAAATCTAGATGTCATTGGGGGAAACAATATTGACAATGAAGATTTCATTATGATGCTGGAAAATAATAATGCGTGGCTGATTTGAGACTAAAGTTAGCTTATAAAATGGTCAATTGATAAAGTTCAACAAGATATAGTCATAATTGACATTTTACCTTTAATTTAGGTAATATGATTTACTTTGTGTGAAATTTTATCTTATCTAATTTATCTTATTTTATGTTTTCTAATAATGTGCGATGAGAATTGGATGTCTATAGCAAACAATATTGTTTTTGTTAATGTGTTAATTGTTTTCATTTCTACTCCTCTTTAATCTGTTGTTTTTTTATACATATTATTCATATCATCTTATTTTATAATTCATCCTGGATGTCAAGGACATGTAAACCTCACAAATGGATATTAGAGAAAACAAGGTGAATAAGAGGAAATGAACAGTCATTGAAGATGACATATTGATAGCATATATAATGGGACAAATAATATTTATTGTAGTTCTAGAAGTTAATATTTTTATGAGCTCGAGTGGATGTGATGTGTTGAGATACCCAGTTATAGGTCAAAGGTTAAACCACACATAAAGTCACAGATTAGAACTTTGAAGAAGTATTTGATGTTACAGATGCGGGTTTCAATTATTATTATGTGTTATGTGAGTTTCAATTATTTTTGTGTTCTTTCCATGTCCTTTCTGCTATTATAATATTTTGATTCAATGAGTAGGAACTTTCATGAATAGGTTCGTTTGAAGGATGAATAGATAAATTCACAAATTATGACTTCATTAATAGATTCATGATTTACTACATTTAGTGTGAGATTCAATGTAAATAGGTGTGTGTGTCATTCTCAACTCATATTTATATATATGTGTGTGTGTCTCAACACCTCTAAGGAAAGAATGTAAGAATTGTCTCAATATTTTTTCTCTTTTAGTTCTCTTTAGTTTCTTAAAATAGATTATGAGATTAGAGGGTTCTATCTAAGTGCTTTTGTTGATACAAATATCATCTGTGATTAGTTCCTTAGTGCGTGCTTGTAACACTTGGCTATTGTCTTGGAAGAGATTTAATAAACCATAAACATCTTAATGGCAGTGGCATCTTTAATCCCAACATTTTCTTTTATTGCCAGCTGTAGAGAATAAGTTCGATACCTTTGCAAGCAAATGTGTAAAAAGCTGTGTATGTCAAAAGTCCTTTGATGGTATTGGGGATATCAAAGATGGAATTAGAAAGGTAAGAAGTTGTATGGTGTACTTTTCTGGGTGCTCCTTGATTCTTGTGAAGCTTTTTTTGGTCCTTACAAGTCGTGCCTCCAACTTCATTTTAAGACTAATTTGACCTGGTGCAGTTGTTTGTTATGATATTATTTCTTTAAGCATCTACTTCAAAATATTCATTATGTAATTGTAAGGAAAGACAATTAATTCTTGTAGAAAATTGCTGATATCTGCTTTGAATTTGTAGGTCTAATTGGAAACCTCCTAAGGGTAAAAAAGAGAGCAGAAAACGCTCTTACTCTGAAGACGATGAGTTGGATCCAATGGATCCTAGTTCTTATTCAGATGCTCCTCGTGGTGGCTGGTAATACTGCTTTCATGTGAATGTTCTCTAATATTGCTGAATTGAGGCACAGCATTCTTGTAATGCATGGTGACTATTGGTTTCAATGGTTATTGCAGGGTTGTTGGCCTTAAAGGGGTACAACCGCGGGCAGCTGACACTACAGCTACAGTAAGTTGATAGGTTCTTTGTTTTGTACTAGCATGTTTCCTTATTTGTTGAAATCACGCTGTTTCAAGAAGAATATCTTGTATATGATTTCTTTCTGGTAAGATACACATACATATGAAAATACATAACAAAAGAATCATATGCAGTTTGCTCCAGTGCTTTGTACAGTCTACCCATAGTGAACTTGGAGTATATCATTTCCTAATTTTCACTAACCAGGCTGGCTTTGTTAAGTCTCCTCTAGTGAAACGTTCTAAGATGGACGATAATGGGCTGAATATCTGGAACTACTATGGCATTTTTTGCTTTAAATGTAGCTATGGCAAGAGTGACCTATTGGTTTTTTGCTGGGGTTTTGCACACTGCATATTATGGCTATTATCTATGTTTATTTTCTCTTTTATTGTGGGATAATTATGGTATAGTCTTCCAGTTTATTATGTTCAATTTCATTCACAACTCTCAGAGACAAGTGGCATTAGTACTAGTCTCTGGATGGGATTGACCTGGGTTTGATTCTTTCGACCCCTAAAAACTTGTAGCAAGTAGGTAATTTGGTGTACCCTCACTCTAACCAACAAAAGGGGAGGAAAAAAAAAAAAAAAAAACAGAGAGGAAAAGGAAACGCATTAATATCATTGTCAGCTGTATTGAAAAATCACTTGTTTGAAATTTTGTTGAGAAATTCCTTGCTCCTTTTGTTCTAGTGCCTTTGCATATTTAATTGCTGGGTTAATATGGAGAATGGTACTTAAACTTTAGTAAAATATGTAATTGAGTATTTGAATTTTAAAATTGATTAATTTGGTATCTGAAAGAATTTTTCGTATACGTCAATGGTACCTTCACGAATTGGCTAACACCGTCATTCTACATGATGTTTTTAACTAATACGGTAGAGGTATTGTTGATATACATGATAAGTTCTTTTAGATACTAAATTGATCAATTTCAAAGTTTAAATAGTAAATAAATCAATTTTAAAATTTAGGTATCTAATTGCATATTTTGCAAAATTCAGGTATCATTCGCAACATTTACTTTTTAAATTTTTAATTGTCTGATAGCTACAACTCTTGTTGCCAATGCATATGTTAACATTAGAAAAAGGGGTTAAAAATGTGTTGGCTGCTCAACTGCTATTGGGTTGGATGAGTGCTGCCTGGGCTGCCTTCTGTTGCATGCAATGGCTTATACTCATCAACTGGCTGTAATGTTACAGCTTCTTGTCATAGACTGACAAAACTATTAAAATTTTATGATCCTTGGATCCATAACATAATATATTGTATGATCGTACTATCCAGTTTCTCCTGAATTGATGTTGACCTAATCTGGTAGTGGTCGAGCTGATTTTGCTTTTCAATCACTCATATTAAGCCATTACATTGGCCAGTTTTATGACTAGCTTCGGAATCCAAGAGCCCATTCACCAACACCAAACTTGGAAAGTGTTAGTGGAATCTTTGGTTCTTTTGTAAGCAGTTTTTTCGTAAAATTGGCTTTTGTAAAATAACTATTGTTGGCTTATATTTGTTTTAATTATAAATGCGTTTGTCACTGACAAGCTGTTATTTTATTATGTGATTGAACAGTGTGATTTAACCATAGCATAGATTAATATATGGATTTTGCATAAAATTGCAGGGCCCTCTATTTCAACAACGTCCATACCCATCTCCAGGAGCTGTCTTACGGAAAAATGCTGAAATTGCTTCACAGACGAAGAAACCAAGCAGTCGTTATACACCTATTTCAAAGAGAGGGGATGGCAGTGATGGCCTGGGTGATGCTGACTGATAATTGTAGCAGTGAAATATCAGCTAAAGAACATCCTTGCTCAAAAACATTAATGAAGATCCTTCAGTCATATCAATGGCCCCATTGCTCATTTCTGTGATTTGTCTATTGAGATGTGGCCAAATGGAAGCAAGCATGTGATAATGAAGGTTTGTTCTATGGTTGGAGGAAAATATGCCCATAACTTACTCCTGTCTGCAAGTGACATGTGAAATCTGAATATGCTGGGGCTGTGTTACATTGGCATTGGTTCTGGCATGGATATGTATAAAATTTGCTTGGGGCTGTTTTCTACCTCCTCGAGTTTTAATCATCAGGGATATACTCATTTTCTATAAAAGCAAAATGAAGAGAGAATTTGCACTCGAGTTTCATAGCTCAAAGATGATACTGAAGGATTTTGAACGCTCCATGGTCGTTGGAGCAATTGGTTAATACTCTGCCTGATTTTTGTCTGTATATATATGTACATATATGGGTGTGTGTTGGATATATTTACTCAATTGCCAGAACGTTTAGCTTTTTTAATAGTTCTTCTTGAGATACATATGTGTAATATATATGTTAATATGTAGCAAATCCTGCTCACTCTCATACCATAAAGATCATATGAAACGCCGCAAAAGTTGATGCCATCTATCTCGACAGGGCAACTTAAGCCAGACTTCGAGCTATTTCTGATGGTATGTAGCGTGTATGCTCTTTGATGCAGGGTAGCGTTGAAATAGTCGAGTACCAGTGGGCTCCTTTTCGTTCTGTGCCAAAAACTGCTTATTCGCTTTACTTAAGACTGAATGACATGAGACTACTATAATAGCTATTAATTAGGAATAGAATATAGCTGTCATAAGGTTGTTATTTCTTAGTTTTAAAAGCTAAGTTTTAATAGTTAGTGGTGTTGCCATTAGCCTTCTAAGTGAAATGGTTCCTAACGGGATTTGGTGTATTTATGCTGGTATGGTTGCACCCATTTAGGAGTGCTTAACTTCGAAGATGATATGATCGCACCCATTAAGAAATAGAATATAGGTGTCATAAGATTGTTATTTCTTAGTTTTAAAAGCTGTCTTATAATTAGTGGTATTGTCATTGGCCTTTTAAGTGAATTAGTCAGGTTCAGATATTTGTGTGTGTATATATATATTTCCATTGTAATGGAAAGAAAATAAATACTTTAAAGGGGGTCATAAAGGAGAAAAGTTTACTCCCTTGATCAATTGCTTGAGTTCAATATATGTCTAGGGTTATTGTGGAAAAATATTATCAATATGCAATTCTGATGAAATTAATTACTAATATACTATAGTAAAATCGCGTTTAAAATATATGATATAATAATTTATAAGTAAATCGTGGGAATAAAATATGATATAAAGTTTATATGACATTGCTGTATCGCGATTACTAATCGCGATATAGGATTTAATCACATATCGCAATTGAATGTTTTTATTCGCGTGTAAATTGGGTTTTGTAAATGCAATATCCATATGAATATCGCGACTACAATACACGATATATAATATACTATATAATGTTTGTATATCCTGATTTATACATGCGATTTAGCTATTATATATTGGTAATTATTTTTATTTTGATCTTAAATAAGTAATTAATTTCAATTAGAGTTGTAAACATGAAATTATTTCTCAATTGCTCTATAGGTTTTAGTATTGAATGACAATTTAATGCCTTTATTTATATAAAGAAATAATCATTACGAGTAAACTTTATAAGAACCATCCCATAATAGAATTGGTTTTAATGAGATTGTTATTAGAGTGAAGTGTTTTTTTGTCATTAATATGATACCACGGGTTTTTGGGAGGATATCTATACATATGTGACTAATAAATAATAATATCATTATAAGGTTTTGAAATAATAGTAATGGGAAAAAAAACAAACAAACAAAAACTTTAAAGGGTATCATAAAGAGAGTGGGTTTGGGGGTGGGGGTGGGTTGTGGGATGGGGACTGGAGCAATGAATGATATTTTAATGTTTTTACAAATATTTCTTACGAAATAATTATTATGGTTTATAGTATGAGGAAATGTGAGAATTATTCTATAATGAAATTGGTTATAATGAGATTGAAAGCGGAGAAAGTGTTTTGTCATTATTGTTATGCCTGGTCTTTCTGAAGGATATATATATACATATGTGACTGATAATAGTCGTTATAAAGTTTTGAATAAAAGAAATGAAATACCTGCGTTCACTTTTAATTTTGCTGCCCCAAATCTTATCTTTTAATTATTAATTCTTTTGGATTTGGAGAGAGTGAAGTAGTTAGATATATTATTAGAATATCCGATTCCCTTTTCTAGGATGGTTCAAGAAGCAAATTGTTTTGATTGCATTCAAATAGAAGCTAGGATATATTAAATTCAAGGGGGGTAAAAAAACCTCTAAACGCTGAGATGCTGAAGAAAAAGGATAAAAGGACAAAGAAAAGGCAATTAAGAGGAATAAAGTTAATTAAAAAAACAACAATAAATAATCAAAATTAAATACCTCTACACATCTTGAAGTGTTATGATGTGTGCACATTCTTCGAACGGATTTATGGCATGATTGATTGAGAAAGTTCGGATTTATAGCTGTTTGCAAGAAAAATGATGGTTTTTATTTGTTTAATTATTTATGTTTTTGAGATATGAATGCGTATCAATTATGTGGCGATCGATAAACGGAGATTGAACTCCTATAGCGTGTAGCTCATAATTTTAAAAGAATCATAAGATGTGAAATTTGAAAGGATCATCATCATAACTAGGTTCACCATAATCAACTAAATTTGACTAACAAGAATTAAATTATGAATGAGGAATCAACTTAAACAATGAGAAAGTTGTTCTATGTGGAAAAAAGTTAAACTACCTTTGTAACACATGTAAAACCCTTTTATGAGAGTAAATATACAAATAAAGGGCAACGTAAAGACAATTGAAAATCAAACAAAACAATTTATACAGCATTAACCAAGTGTTAATAAACAATTTTGATCATAAGCTTCCAGGTTTAGACAAATAGACTAACGTATTGGGCCTTAGACTAATTTGTTGGATCATGGACCTGTCTATCTGATACCATGACCACCTTCAAAAGAACCTTGGATAACTCTTATAAGGTTAGACTAAGCTGCTTTGTTAGTAGCAACTTGGTTGCCTCCTAAGTCCTACCAATCCCTTGCTTGCTGAGGTTGCCCTTTCACTTTAGGCAAGCGAGCCAACCTGACAGTTATCTCCGATTAGTAAGGTGATTACATAAAGTTTTTGAATCTAGAAGATACCCATGCGTATCTATCGTAATTTACTTTTCCTAAACTAATTGGGAGATATTTTTTAGATTTGATTTTTTTACTTGTTAAATCTATCATAGATATACTCTTATGGATACCACACCGCCCCCCCCAAACCCCCCCACCACCCCCCCCCCCCCCCCCCCCCCCCCCTCCCCCCAACAAAACATCTAGGTTAGATATGTTATCTCTTATATTCTTTCTAACTGTCTTCTTGTTAATTTGCTTCCTCACACATTTGTTGACTTAAGTAGAGTGACCACATCAAATAACCTTTTGATGCTTATTAATTTTTTTTTTTTTTGTCTTATAGGCTAAGCTATTACAGATTCAAGGCTTTGTAAATCCCAATTGTCAAGATTCAAGGTTCTGCACATTAATCCATTTATCGGGAAAAAAAAATCTACTTTGAACAATTGGTGTTGTTTGTGGGAATCTTTGATTCATCTAGAATTTGAATGATAAACAACCACTTTTGAAAGTAAACATTAGTTTTTAGTAGAGCATCACCAACAACGATGGCTGAAAAATCAAAGAACAAGAATGCTGCTCAAGAAATCCATCCATCTAGAGATAAAGCTGGCGATATTTCCAATCTCAACCTTAGTGCTTCCAACCTAATTCCTCTTGCAACCACCATAGTTGAACAATAGTTTGCTATACTTGAAGAGATGTGCATACATATGGTGGCATAAAACAAGGAATTGCACAAATAGTATCAAAATGTTTTGCGACATAATGATCTCTTGCAAGCTTAAGTAATAGAACTTGAACAAGGCCACAATGTGTTTGTAAATGGGACGGAGAAGTTGATTTGCGACCACTACCTACATGCCCGTAGCATCATGTGCACACACTGTGGTCAGTATTAAGCAAAATCTTCTATTTCTAGAAGAAAGTAATCAATTGATATGGATCTTAATTAGCTCGGTGATAATTTCAAGAAGCTCTCTAGTACTAAGGAGAGCAAAAAAAGCGACTAGATTGCCAAGTCTACATTACTCAAGAAACCTTTCATTGAACTATACAAAACAACATGCTGCCTCTAAATACTAGACTCCCAACTCTGGAGAATTATGATTGCACAACAAATCTGGAAGACTATCCCACTCACTTTTGAGTTATGATGTCTAACCATTGCTTTAGTGACGCCATCACTTGCAAAGCATTTCTTAGCACCTTACGTAAGATTGCTCAAATTTGGTATTACCAACTTTTGGCAAACTCTACCACCTGCTTTGAAGATTTTGACAAACTTTTTGAACCACACTTCATGGCAAGCAAACCTTTAAAGAAGGGCATTTCATCCTTTAATCTACTCAAATAGGAACTAAGCAAGCCGTTTAAAGACAATGGTGTGCTTCTCAAATGTAGCACTGGAAATTCCCAACTAAGATCAAGGGGTTGCCCTGCATGCAACAACACCGATTGTGGATTCATAAGAAGACTTATTCAAGTCCCTCGCCAAAAACAAGCCCCAAAATCTGGAGTAGTTTAGGAAAAAAGTACAGAAATATCTCATTCAAGAAAACTTCACCTAAGATTAGCAAGAGACAGATTGCTAAAAGTCCAAGTTTTAGAATGATAAGAGTTTGATTTTAGACCAACTATGGCTAAAAGAGATTATAAGTCCTCTTTTTCTTGCAATTGAGGAGATAATGGGTGTAAATGTGTTTTTACCAATATAGACTTCACTCCCCTTAGTAAGCCACAAGGGGAGGTCTTTTTGGAGGTAAGTAACAAATATATCTTGCCTTTAGTTCCCAAAGTGAAGGGTAACCCAAGTCACTAGAATTTTGACAAGTATTGTGACTATAATCGAGACCATGACCTCAATACTAATGAATGTTTTTAGTGGGAGAATGCCAGATAAGATGCTATCTAAAGTAGTTATCTTAGAAAATATATAGTAGATTTTAACAACTGAGTAAAAAGACCATTTCAGTGCAGGAGAATGGAGCAAGGTTAGTTAAAGATAATTGCAGGGCTAATAGCTGTCATAATAGGGATCCCATTGGCATCATCAACACTATATTCAAGGCTCCCATCAAGGAAGCTTGATGGGTTGCTCTAGCTTGGCGAGTGCTTGGAAAGGGCAAGTAGGTCATGAACTTGCATGTTAAGAAACAAAAAACATACACCTCGATATCATTTTTGGGTTGTTTTGGTGTTCAAAAGGTGATGATCGACACATGGAGTGGTATGGACACCATCATCAATAGTGCATATGAGTAGATGGCCTTGCTCAAGGAGATTTTGCAACCTTGTGATCATTGACTATATTCAACAATAAGCTAGTTTAGGCCAATGGAATTATGACTCTTCTCATGGAGCTTATTGATGACGACAATATCATTATCCATGATATTGAATTCTTAGCAGTGGATTGTAATCGCTCTATAATGTCATCTTATGTTGGCTAATGATGTGACCAATTGCAATCAAATGAAATTAACCTTATACATACTCTACAATTAATCTTCTAGGCAAGTGTACCTATCAAGTTATAATATAGATTAGAGCACAAGGGTTGTTTCATCATGAACTATAACTATAAGTAATTACCTTGATTATACTATTTAGCCAGTCTAAATCGAATGATGTTATTGTTCTTACTGTCTAAAAGTTACCTAAATTAACCTATCAATTTGAGTGTAAAGGCTTCTTAATGAATATCAAATCAAAAAACTACCTTCGTATTGATATACCACTAACCCTATTCTCAATCTTAATAATAATTCATTAAATGAGAATCCTTCATTTAATTAACATCTCTTTCAAGAATATTAATTTCTAATCTTATGAATCAATGGAAATTTCTTTCTTATCAAGAATATACAAGATTGTATTAAAGATCATGATCCTTTATTAAGATTTAATCTTAATCACATACAAACTTCACTATTTATGTAGATCTATCTTATTAAATGGTCTTTCAATTTATTTTACAAGAATTATACATTGATATCAATACTACCACATATTAGATCAATAAACAATTAAAACAAATGAATAGATTCAAGAAGCATCAACTTTCATTAAATAAATGACAAATCTACTATATTAGGGTTATGGTTTCTCAAGACTTGGGTAAAAACAAACTATTTTCCCATAAGATAAGAAAGACATAAACAAGATCTAGGGAAATAGAGTTAACTCATGATAAACCCCCCTTTTGATTTATCTTGTGATATTTAATAAATTATTGCGTTTCTCCACTATAAATTGATTTTTTCTCTCTCTATAAGATGGAGGAAAGAGAAGATGAACTGTCAAAATGATTAAAGGTGGCTATTTATAAGTAAGGTAAAAATGACTCCTGTACGACTATCCTACAAGGCATGTGTTTGAGCCCGCATAAGATTAAAAAGTGAAGATTCTCACTAAATTGATTATACACAGCCTATATTGCAGCTTATGTAGGATGCTCGTGTTTTCTTTCTACACAACTTTCCACACAGTTTATGTAGGGTCCTTGTGTATACTTTAAATTATATTATTGTAAAAAATCTCATTCTATACTAGTTCTTGCACAGCTTGTGTAGAAACTCATGTATGTTGTAAATCTTCAACTTGTACAATTCTTTACTAAAACCTCCTTTAATTCATCCAAATGCCTTCATTAAGCTCATTTATCTTCTCTTACACTTGAAATTAATATTTTCATCCAATAAGCATCATTTTCATTAATAAATCATATAAAATTCTTGTAATATATCATCAAATCAATACTTGTAATAAGAGTCTTTTAACACTTATCAACTAAGCTAATCTACCTTCGAGATGATCTCCTTGCCTACATACTTGAAGGCCAAGTTCCTTACTTTATTAGGAATTAGTATTTGTAGAGGAGATCAAAAGATGTTCAAAGACTTGTACCTAAAAGCCCTAGCACGGGAAGAGATATTGTAAGCCCCCAAAGTTTTACAATTGGTTAAGCTTAAACCTTAATTAGAAGGTCAACTGAAAACCTTAGAGTCAACAAAACCTTAGTTAGACGTAATAGTTTAAGTCTAGCAATCCCACGTTCGTAACCCTAAGAGAGTAAGTATGAGATTAGTAAGTAGAATAGTTCGTAATAATGTAAGAGAGCTTAAAAATATCAGATTAGTTAAACCGCAATTTGTTTTAAACCCTATTGAATATAGTTTTCGAAAAATGTGTCATGGGGCTCGGAATAGTAAAAATATTCCGAATATACCGTTAGACTCCTAAAAACATAAGGTTTCAAAAATATCAGTTTTATAATTTTTCGGTAACTAAAAATATTAGATATTGCACTTTTACGTGTATTTTCTTACTATCAATATTTTATTAGTCATATCTACTTTACATTACACTATTCATTTATCTCTACTTTTTCTACCACCTACTCTTACACTCTACATACTTATTTTTCTTACTTTTCACCTTTCCCATACAGTTTATATCACATCTATCCTACATATTATTACACTTGATTAACAAAAATGCAAAAAAATAAATCTCTTCTCTCTATCAAGATGGTCGGCACCCCCCTCTTCTTTTCACTCATATTTTTTTCTTTTTTTATTTATTTTAATCACACAATTTTCACTCTTCATTTTCCTATAAATACCCCCCTCCTGTTTCACTTCATTCATACATCTACTACCCATAAATTACTACAAAAAACTCTCTCAAAATCTCCTCTAAAATGCTCTTCTCATTACTCTCCCAAAACACTCCCAAGTTTTCTTCTTCTTCATACACAAAAACCCATTTACACATACTACTTCCATTTTATCTTTAGGTAAAAATTCTTTTCATATTTCTTTACTACCATGTCATGTAAGTTAACATGACCATAAAGTGTGTTTCCTAAAGTATATGTTATGGAAGCAACTCTATGTTTATGTTTTGTTCTTGTTCATGAAGCCATATTTATTCCTTTATGTTGTTATTTTGTTTATATTATTGTTGTTATTATGTCTCCATATTATATCTAACTAAATATATTTATATATCTATATATATTCTTTAGAGCATTTAAGCTCACTTGTTATTTATTTATTTTCATGCTTTGCAATTTATTTACTTATTTCATGCTATTATAAGACTAGTTTTTCTAGTCTTAGACTTGTCCTTATCAAGTCAAAATAATCTTCTTTTCTTTTCGGGACTAGTCCAATTTTTAGTTCGAGAGCCTTGATTCAAAGCTAAGACTCTCAATACTTGACTTATATTATATTGCTTATTATTTTGTTGCTATAATTTTGCTTGTTATTATTCTCATATTCATGCAAAATGAAGGTTGTTATCTAAATCGCAAAGTTCAAACTATACTTTTTGCAAAAGAGATTTTTGTCATCAAAGAAGAGTTCTAAATGAAATTTAGAGTTTTTAAATTAATAAAAGGAATCCATTTTTTTTTCTTCTCAAAGCCTTAGGAAGAACTCACTATAATTTTGGAAACACCACTATTTTGAAAGGCTTTTTATAAAACCATAATTATAGTAGTAATAGAGTTGTTTTCTAAAATTTGAGGAAGATGATTATGTGTTACAAAAATTGTTTTATTTTCTTAAACACAAAGGAAACCCCATAAAAAGAAAATGTAAGTTTTCAAATCAAGATTTAAAAAGATCAAAATAATAGTTAAAGGAAATATATAGGAAATTAATAGGAAAAGTGATACTAGTGTTAGAAGTTTCAAAAAGGAAAAATAGAGAAATTCATTTTTATGGAAAAGTCACTAAGGAAAATAGTAAGATAAACATAAAATACTCTTTGAAAATAAAAGAATCAAAAGCTTCATTTTTAAAGAATTTACAAAAGTATTTCTCGTAAATCATGATTTTTCCAAACTTCTAACTAACATTGTTTTCATTAAAGAATTTGGTTGGATAATAAATACTTGAACATGTATGAAATATGAGCTATAAATCTATAAAAAGGGAAATTTTCAACTATATAGATAATCAAGTATTTATCAAAGGATTTTTGAATGATTTGATGATACGGAAAACCTTAGGTATATTAAACCTAAGACCCAACGTTTATCAAATGGAATCGAACCCCAAGGATCGTCTAAGAAACCTGGGAGGAAACAGCGATCCGTTACCTATATGGAGGCAAGAACCTTGGTATAATGGAGACGCCATAACTGATGATGGAGTTCCGATTGATAAGTCAAAGGATTCGAACGCCACGGATGAAATCCGATAGGTTCATGAACATTTTCAATCAAGAACACACACAGAGAAAACTCTCAATTTCATTGAAAAGAAATAACTCATAATCTGATTATTACATTGAGTATCTACTAGCCTTTATATATAGGCTATTACAAGGCAGTCACATAATCGTAACTGAAAATAGAATTGTAGCAGTTACATAACTGACAACGTAACTGAAAAAACATAATTATAATTAATCCTACATCAATAAAAGTAGAGAAATATGAAAAGCCACAAAAAAATGCCAAAAGTCATCAAATTATAATGGAGGCTGGCAGATTAATCAATGAAGGCCGGCGGTGTACTGTGCAACAGCTCCATAACTTCAATCTTTTGAGTCCCAAACTATTTTGTCAACATCCTTGGTTTGCTTGACTCGAGTTTTCAGCATTGAAACTCCAGCTATTGAATCTACAATCCCTTGAAGCAAAGCTTTGGATGATTTTGGTCGGATTTAAATTTGATGCTTCTAGGATCACATAAGTTGATGTTTGAAATGATTGTTTTTGGGCTGAGAATTTTTGTGGTGAATCTGGTCACCCATGTTTTTTGACCTAAAAGACCTTGTTTGATAGAAATAACCTTAAAAATGGATAGATTTTTCGAATAGGTAGAAAAAATATAATATACTCAATTTCGAGTTAAAATAAGCAAGTTATGGCCATTTTGAGTTGGAATTGTCTTCCATATGAATTTTAACGAAATTAATGACATAGTTTTGTCAAATTTCAATATAGCTATCAAGAAATACTCATTGTGGGTATTTTCTTGTTTAAGTGATTGTGAGGAGGATCTCCTGTATCCTGATGACTACTTTACTTGAAGACCGATAAACCCATGACCAAGTGAGTTTTATTTCCATAACGTATCTTATTTGATTGTGCTTGTAGTCTAGAAGCACTAGATTTAAGAAAAAGATTAAATGGTATGTATGTAATATTGTTTGAGTGAATTATAAAAATATCGAGACGATAATTGATTATAATCAATACCTGATTTAGTTTATAACTTGATTGTCTGAAATTCTATGATCACCTTAAATTGTTAATAATTATTTCTTTGAGCCTTTAGTTAAATTACGAATCAAGTCACATTACATGGGATCCTTATGGGAGAAAGGGGTAGTTTGGTTAGAAGCACATTAATTAAAAGCTTCGGGACGTTTGGTCAGAAGCACATTAACTAAAGCTTCGGGACGTTTGGTTAGAAGCAGATAAATTGCCATCTCTAATTTCGAATGGAGGGCGTAAATCCATTCAACATATAATTATCAGAAAATCATATGTCTTGTATGCTCATGTGGTTGTTGCATTTCACTTGGTTGATTAAAATAACTTATTTGATTATTGCTATTCAAGTATACTTATATGTGGAAATGATTCTCACTGAGCTAGTAGCTTATACCTTTATAACTATTTATTGCAGTTTCCCTATCTTTAGCTGAAGCCATGTGGCCTTGTTCCTAGGTACCCCTTTTTCATTAAGAAGTTTTTGGATGAAATTAAATACTAATGTAGATGTAGACTTTTAGGAAAAACTTCTTGTATACGATATAGTTTTGTTAGTATACTTTTGGCGAGGGAATGCCCCAGATCCTTGTAAGACTTTATGTTTATGAATTAATATTATGATTTCCATTTCTTGATTGTTATTGTGTCTCTTAAACTTCATATTTCAAAATATGATCCACTAAAATTATAAGAGCACGCCTTACATTTATATATAAGCTTTTGGGAATGACTAAGGTTGTTATACTTAAACTTTCATATTGAATATGGTGGATTGTTACGTTTAGAGTACTCTTTGGGGCGTGACAGATATGCGATGTTGAGTCTAGTATGGAAGAGTACCTGAGTAATGGGGAAGAACCCGCCAAACACACTTTGGTACGTACAATCAATATAACCATAACACATAATTCTTCTCAGTCTTACATATCCACTCAAGATACTCCTCCAGTAAATTACTCCCTCCAAAAGGAGAAATGTTCGGTTTAATGATATCAAGGCTATCAACGGTTTCTAATTTCTATCACCCACTCGATCACCCTTAATTATCATCTTCAAACTCATCTAACTCAACCACCTCTTTCTTATTTATTTGGCAACTCTTCTATAGTGCATTCTCACGTAACAAGAAAGTGCACAGTTTTTGTAAGTTCAAGCATGTCTAGACACTTATTGCTACTCCCCTATGCTTATATGAATCTCCTCCATGACTCGCGATACCATTTTATTACTAATACTCTCACTTGACGTCTCGCTTAAACTAACCAAGATTAACAATAGTTCCAAAAAAATAATCAACTCGCCATAACTCGTTAAAACAAATTTCTAACAATATTAGAATTTAATTATAATTAGTGATAACCACCAATTCTTTTTGTTGTTGTTTTTTTCCCTTCCTTTACATAGCTTTCCTCACTTTTTGACAGCAATTTCCATCAAATTTCGAGCCCAATCCTTCCATGTTTGATTTATATTCATTTGTGAATATTTCAGCCAATGCATAGAACTTGATTTCCCTATATTAAGGAAAATTCTATAGCCCATCTATTTTTTAATTGAATTGATGCCATAAATTATTAAACAACTCATATTTATAACCAGTTATAATCCAACTGTTAAATTGACTATTATAATGATTGGCGGTCCCATCATTTCAATGGTTGGATTATACGACCATTCAACCCATCTTATGATCATTGAAAGGATAAGAAGAGTTAATGTAATAGATATTTTAATGGTTTTATTACAAATATCTATAATTTTTGAGCCCTTTAATTTCTTACAAGTTCATAGTCGTGAAAAGATAAATAGGACAATAGAATTTTCTTTTGATCATAGATACTTTTGCATAAGATATACATAACAAGCTTTATATAACTAAAAAGTGTAAATATCGTGGTTAATATATAAACTTTAGCAAAATATGCAATTAGATACTTCAACTTCGAACTTGATAAATTTGGTATCTGAAAAAGCTTTTCGTGTATACCAATAGTACTTCCGTCATATTAGGTAAAAACGCCACATCGGATGATAGTGTTAACTAATTTGATAGATGTACTTTTGATATATACTAGAAGTTTTTTAGCTATTAAATTTATTAATTTCAAAGTTCAGGTATCTAATTGCATATTTTACCAAAGTTCGAATACTATTTGTAACATTAACCTTACTTAAAAAAGCATGACTTATAATGCAATTGTTTAACTAGCCTCGAATATACATTCAAAATTGCTTTGTCCTTTGCTTTCTTTCCTTCTTTGTTTTTTTAGGTATAATTGTACGTTGATTAGCCAATTTTGAGATGTATGCCAAATATCATTTTCAAATTTTATAATAAAAAACAAGTCCATTGGCAACTATTGTGTATAGAAGTAACATAAAATAAAATTTTTGCGCAAAGCTATTTCTTATTTACTTATTTATTTTTCATTGTTTATTTATTATTTTGCTCTTTCTTTTTCATTATCCCTTAAAATCGTTTTTGGCTGTTTGCTTTAAAAATTTCTCTCTCTAACTTTTCTTACATCCCATTACTGTTATGCTTTTAAAATAATTGTAATAATTGTTATAAAGTAGCCACCAATTGGATCTTTTTATAAAGTTGAGATACTAAAAATGTAAAAAAAATAAAAGGGAAAAGGATAAAATTTGAAGCACTTGCATTGTTTGTTTAATGATCTAGTTAAAGTCTAAATCTAAACCCGGGAGGGTGGTGGAAGAAAGCATTTATGGCGTTGTTTCATGTGAAGGTGTGAAAGTGCAAGGCAATACCCAACCTTTTGTCTTTTTATGGGCATAATTGCAAGGACTGGGTCTTATTTAAATGTCTTTTCGCCTGCTGTTTATTGTTTGGAAATTCAAAATTGTCGTCCTAGAGTTTGATTGAGAAAGCTCATAGACTTTTCCAACCCATAGCGACCTGTAAACCTAAAAAAAAAGAAGAAGAAATTGCTTTACACGGATCAGAGGAGGCCCAACGAAACCAGCTGAACGTAAGTGGAATGAAGTGAAATATTTGTGTTTGGTAATTTCTTTTTGGAAAGAAATGGGATGATACGAGGAAAGTGGAAGCTGCCTTCTTTTCTCTTCGAATTTAAGCAGAAAGCAAAAAAAAAAAGGAGGGAAATGATATACAGATACAAAAATACTCTTATAAAATTACCTTTACTAATATTTCATAGAAATAATATTGGGATAATTTAACCGATTACTAATTCAATTTCTTTTTTTTTTCCTTTTCATTTTTTTCATAAATTAGTAAATATAAAATAAAGATTCTATCTATTTCCCCTTCTACTTATTTTTTCCATTCATTTCCTTCCATTTCTACGTTCTCAAAAGTTGCCAAACACAGCGTTGGTTTATGAAACCTAGGTACGATGATAGAGAAAGCGGTTTTCTCCTATAACGAGTGCCCGTAGATATTAAATTGGAGAAATGTTTATTTTTGTTTTATATCTCAACTTGTCTTGTTCTTTTAGGTTATTACGTGGAATAAAGACTTGTTTTATCTCTATCTTTTTTTTTTTATTGACAAACTAAAGAAATATAATTATGTCATACGTCAAGCATATACAACGTCTTCATGTTCCATGAATTTGACTGGTAATTTTAAGTTTTTAACGAGAACACCCATTTATTCATCCGGTGGATGATGTGGGTGGGATTTTCTTTAGAAGCCGTAACTCCCCTCCAAATCTCAACTCACATAACGTAGAACTAATGTAAGGCATCGTCAAACTCCTAATCATGTTCCTAACTTATATCAAATTCATTGAGACCTAGGATCAAACGTTGTCCAAATGTTTGACAAAATTAACATAATAGCAATGCGTAATGATCTCTAGTTGAATGATTGAATCCCCTCATATTTGGTTGTTTGTCTTAACTAGGTCAAAATTAACATTGTTTCTTGAACCATCCATACAAAATCCAGAAGGATAAATAGTTAAATACATCATAAGTACTTAGTCTAAACTCTCATTTTTTACAATATAATATATATACTTTAAAATTTGATTACAATTCAATGAAAATTTAGACACTCTTGTATAAGCTAGCTTACAATCACAACTAAATTCAAGTACAAACAACATCATAAAAATTATTCTATAGATATTAAATTGAAAACTACGGAGACTTTTAGTATTGATTCTAATTCCAACGTTTTGTTTTTTCCACAATCACCAAATTTCAAAATATTTTAAGCCACCTTCAAGCAAAGCCCATAGGAATAAATAAATACAAGCAAACCATAAGTTAAGTAGTATATGTTTTGTTGAAAGGGATAGATTTTAAATAGGAAAAGGCAAACTCAAAAGGGGTACATATCATGAATGGTATCTAAATTTTGATAAAATATGTAGTTAAGTGTTTTAATTTTGAAATTGATCAATTTAGTTATTTGAAAAAAGGGAAAAGTATATTTTTAGCTCTCAACGTTTCATCCTTTTTTCTATTTGAGTCTTTATCCTTTTTTTTTATTCGAGTCCTCATCTTCTGCAAAAGTTAACAAACGAGTCATTTTCTTAACATTGTTAACTTTTTCGTTAGTTTTAAACTAAGTGGGATATTTTGATGGGTTAAAAATTATAAACCTAAAATAATATAAATAAATTAAAATAACATTGAAAAATAATTAAATATAATAAGAAAACCGAACCTCTTTTAAATAAAAAAAATTAAAGTATGGATTATTTGAAAGGGCATCACAAAAAAATATTTTTTAAATTTTAATAAGTAAATCTGATAAATATCGTGGCTTCTATCATAATAATGCAACTGCCATTCTTGGTATTTGACTTACATAATTTACATTAGAACATCATTTAGCTACGTAAATTCATCCTGATTAATCATTGGCAAACACCCAAATTTTGCCATGATTGAACCCTAGGTGTCTTTTTTATTATATTTCAAATCTACAGCACGTAAAAACCGAATGTCTAGTAAATATAAAAAATAATTTTTTGTCATACCCTTTCAAATAGAATTCACTTTAATTCTTTTTATTTAAAAATTATGATTTGTGACATATTGAAGGTCCTACAACTACTTGTAGAACATAAATTATAATAAAACAAAACGACACACAAATCATTTTTATGAAATTACAACTTATGAAATAAAAGAATAAAATCTGTCAATCATATAGGTCTTAGGAGTCATGCTATACACTATATTTATAACATAAGCATATACATAAGTCATACATATAATTCAAAACAGTTCAAAAATACGTTTTATGTTAAGTATCATTAATAAGAGTTTATCAAATCAAGTCGTGCACCTTACAAGAATCAAGGGGACAAGTCCCTTGTGGAAAAAATTGAATCCTTAAAATCTTTTTCAAATTCACACGAAAATTTTAAATTTGATTTTTCGTAAAATATATCATTACAGTTCATGAATTTTAAATAGGATACTGTTAAGAAAAACCAGCGTACCAGATCTAATTTGATTAAAAAACTGTTGTTCGATTTTTTTTTCTTTTAAATCAAACTTGCAGTTTGTAGACGTCCAATTCTCGACCGCGGCATACCTTTTGTTCAAGATATCAGACGTCCGATAATGCGTACATATCCGATCGAATCATGCTTTACGAATTTTGAAAATTCAGACGTCCGCAGCGCTGTAAAATAACTGCAGCATAGCAGATCTGATCTGCTTTACACGTGATATCATATACATATTGTATACGATTTGTTGCAATTGTAATCGCAGTTCGTGGTATATACGAGAATGGAAAAATCATGCTATTAAGAAAACCTTAAAAATCCTTTGTAATCAAATTACACCAAATCTATTTACGCGTAGGAGTAGCAGACTTCAAAAGGTGGTCTTCAATTTAAATGCTTATATAAGAACCTGATAATACTCTTAATTTAAGCCAGTCTATTATACCTATCGTCATTATAACTGTTTGTACAAGAATTGTCACTTTAATAACGTCATCGCAATATAAAAACCATTAACTCAAAGTAGTGCTATCAATATCAATAAAAGATATCTTAAAGGAGCACCATTGAATGTCATAACTAAATGCTAACTCAGAGGGGCACCATCGAACACTTAGAATTAAGTGTTAGCTTGGAGGAGCACCATCAAGTTTCAAAATCATGTGTTAGCTTAGAGGAGTGCCATCAAATGTTCGGAATCAAGTGCTAGCTTAGGAGTGTTATCAATATTAGTGAAAGCTAGCTCAAAGGAGCATCATCAAATGTTTGAAATCAAATACTAGCTCAGAGGAGCACCATAGAAATTAGAAAATGCTAGCTCGAAATAGTGTCATCAACATTAGTTAAAGCTAGCTTGGAGGAGCACTATTAGATCAATAATTGCTAACTTTAGGAAGTGTCATCAAAATGTTAGAATCAAATGCTAGATTAGAGGAGTGCATCAAAGTTAGAATTTGCTAGCTTAAAGGAGTGCCATCAAGATAAAAAAATTGTTAGCTTAAAGGAGCCCAATTAATATAAAAAAATGTTTGCTCATAGGAGCGCAATCAAGTACTAGTAAATGCAAACTTGGAGGAACACCATCAAATGATCAATATTAGCAAGTGCTAGCTTGAAGGAGTGCCGGTGAGAATGAATAATTTAGTACCAAAGATTGCTTGCTAAGGAAGTGCCATTTAGGTTCTAAGATTGCCGTATCAGGTCTAAGTGAAATGTCAGTGTAGAGGTGCATAATTATAATCCCTAGTGGACCCTGAATAGAAGCATCTTTCTAGTTTCGAAGTTCGTCTCCAAACTCTTAAAGGCCAAAATAGAATCTCTCTTTTTCAAGTCTTTGTGGTCATATTTTTGAAAACTTCACCACAAAGAGGAGCTATTGTAGACACCTTATTTTTGCCCATTGAGGTTTTAAAATATATGTACATACATATTGAATGGAGTGTAACAGAACTTTAATTATCAAAGACCATTTTGGTGTAATAGTTCGAAATATAAAGAATTTAAAGTAAACATACTTAGTGAAAAACACTCTTTAAATAGGTATTCTTTTGGGAAATAGTTGACATTAAGTATAAACTGCGAAGTGTATTAAGCATTGAGTGAAATACAAAGGTTTTTGAAGCTTCTTTCTAAATCTCTCTCTTTAGAGTTTTAAGTGAATGATGGGAAATGCTGACTTAGCTCTCTTTGAATCTTAAAGAGTATAAGTGTCATGCATGAGAATTATGTTGAGTAGTCATATGAAACGTTATGATCTTCTTGGATTAAAATACTAATCCTTTTATTTAAAATTTAGATGTTCCTCTTAGAATTGGAAACTGAGTTTTGACCTCTTGCTTAAACTTCTCTCATTGTAATCTCGTTTTTCTTAAAAACATGCATCAATTCTTTGTTAGAAATTTCATTGATATGAATTGATATATAAAATTACTATTAGACAGATTAAGGAAGACATTTCTTACCTTTGAATACACTTGACAACATTGTATAAGATAGAGGAAGGAGTTAACCATCCTAAAAATTAGAAAGAGAAGGATTAGGGTTTTCTGCTTTAAATGATATGTATAGTTGGGCCTTTTATAGAAAGAGTAAAATTATTATTTCAATTATATTTTTATTTTCTAAGATCTCACGTGGGAAATTTAATATGGTATCAAATAGCTTATTGGTGCAACGTAATAGATTTTTAAATCTAAGTAGGAGTTTAGATTGAAGATATGAATTAATGTAGATGATTAATTGAATAGGTAAATCTTTTAAGGGTAAATTGCGTGGACCGCCATCGAAAACTTTAAATATTGCTTGAACCTTAGATTTTTTTGAAGTTGGCATGTACACCCCCTAAAAATAAATAAATTACATGAATCTCCCCTAAAAACTTTCAAAATTGCATGGACTCTAAGTCTTTTTCAAAAGTCAATACTTACACTCTTAAAAAATGACGTGATGATAATATGTAGATTTTGCTTTATTGGTCCTATGTCATTTCATATATAATATGTTTGATAAAAGTATTTTAAAAAAATATTAAATTTTTTTATTATAGTTTTGATGAAGTTAATTTTTTTAGAAAAAGAAAAAAGGAAAGCTAATTGTTGTTTTTCTTCTTCTAGAATTGCATTTCAGCATTAAACAAATATATTAGGAAGTTTTTTTATTATATTAAAACAGATTTCGTGATACAATTTTTTTACTAAAAAAAGTTTTTTTTTTAGAATTGCACTTTAAATGCTAGATTCGAAAGGGAAAAGGGAAATAAAAAATTTTTCATTCTTTAATATTTAAATTTTTAAATATTTTTTTAAATATTTATTAATTAAACATATTCTATGTAATGACACGTTAGTACCAACTAAGCAAAATTTATATCTTATTATCACATCATTTTCTGGAGATGCAGGTATTGATTTTTTAAAAAAACTCGAAGTTATGCAATTTTTAAAATTTCTAGGGAAAGTCCGTGTAATTAATTTGTTTTTAAGAGTATAAGTGATGATTTTTAAAAGTGTGGAATTCCATACAATTTCTAAGGTTTTTAGGTAGGTTCACACAATTTACCAATCTTTTAAATATATTAATTGAGAATCCAATACAGATATCCACATTACTGTTGAATGACTAGACTTTAAAATAGAAAAACATGAGATTGAGTGTATTCGGGTTTAGACACCCCCTCCCCTCTTATAGAGATAATACTCGTTAATTTAGGATCCTAGGCTTCTTTATCTTTTATTTATTTATTTTTAACCTTAATTTACTTTCTTGTCACCTTTGAACTTCAATTATTTTATGAGATTATGGATTTAATCTATTGTACTTCAAGTTGGAGATATTAATCTAGTTTGACTATTAACATTTATACTTTTTGTAAGTAGAATACTCTCCACATGAATAAATAAATTTCCTGGAAGGAACTTAAAACCGGAGAGCCGGAAAACCGTCTGTCCAATGCCCATGGCATAAAAACGGAAAAAGAAAACCATCTCACTTTCCCACGTCGCCATCCGCGTCGCCATCCGCATCACGGATTACAGTGAAAGAACAGCAGACATCGTTGGAAAATTTTCTATCCCGCTACGATTTATATTCCATTTTAATATTAGATGGTTTAAATCTATTTTAATCTTAATCAAAATTATTAAATTTTTATAATTAATTTAATTATGATATTAATGGCATTATGATTCAGTACTTGTAATCGAGTTCCGCAATTATATTTGGCCTAGGAACAGCAGACATTAGAAAGACCAAGACCAAAACCAAGACTAAGACTTTGATGTTGTACTATGCTACTGCTAAATGCTAATTCTATGCGTCTGTCATTGTGCATGATGCTTCAATAATTTTGAAAAACTTAAAAAAGAAAAAGGAAAAAACAAAGACTCTCTCTATTTCTTCTTGTAATACTACTGCTACCACAATCATTGAATTCATTATATCATCACTAATCCTAAGCCTTATCCTTTTTCCATTTCTATCTCTACTCTCTCTCTCTCTCTCTCTGAATTAGATAATGAAAAACCACCAGGGTTGATAAAAGGTAATTCCCTTTTGCTATCTTTCATAAGATAACTTGGATTGCTTTTCTTTTTACTGATGGAATCGACATATTATCTTGTATTGTAAATGTTTGACCACATGAGAAAAAAGTCTTCAATTATCTTTTTGTTCTTTTTTTTTTTTTTTTCAAAAAAAGAAAGTTGTCTCATATCTGGGAGTATGAAAATCTTTCATAGGTTGTTTATCTTTTGCTTTTACAAGTTGAAGTTTTAGAGCCATATGGTGGTTGAATGTTGACTTCTCAAGGAAAAAAAACAAAAAAGTGCAGATATTGTTCATGTAAATTGTTGTCTTCAATATGAGTTCTGGTTTAAGAGCATCTAATGGAAAGAGATTGAGTGACTACATGAGCATCTTATATTAGTGGGCATCAACAAGCAATGATCATGATTATTAAATCTAAAGGGTGTGGGTTTCTCTGTCATAATATATGTTGATTCATAGGTCATAGGACATATGAGGTGATGCAAATGATGAGAATGTCTTATTTCATATGTTTACTCCCATTCTTGGGTTCCATGCACCGGTTTACAAAGTTATAATTAGTTTCTACTAATAGGATACCTAGAGGATAGGCTTTGCTTTAGCATAGCAGGGATTCCAACTCCTATTTTTACATTATGCATCCTTGGGATATCCTATGAGATCTCTGTTCTGGAAGGTTGGAATGTGTAGAATCTATAATTTGAAGTGATGTCTGTGAGTACTGTTCATTCTGTGTTGCCACGCAAAGCCTGGATGTGATGAGTAGCTGCTAATTTCAAAATTTACCATCTGGCTTCTGCTAGCTGCTAATAAAACATTAGTGACTAATGCAATGCTGATTTCTATCCATTTCCTACTTAAAGAATGGTGTTTCACCAAACATGGAGCTATTTTGAAGTACTTAATTGGGATAAGTTCAAGTAAGGTTCACCAGTACCAAAATATACTCAAGCACTTTATGTTTCAAATTTGTCATTCAAGTTCTCTGTGTTATGCTTAAAATTCAATTAACCCCTCTGTCCCAAGCAAGTCATATAATATAAGTACTTTATCTTTGTATCATTGCACCAAGTCCTCGGTGTTTATGGTCTTTAAATAGGGAATAAGTATGTTAGAAGTGCTCTATTCATGTTACAATCCAATCAAGTCTTTTATGATTTCGTTGAATCATTTTAGTCATCTATATGTGTGTCTAAATTTCAATCAGGTATTCAACCACTTGAATCCTCTCTTGATGTCATTGCCTCTAATAAGTTCTCAATGTTTATGTCGTAAGTTATTAGACATATTACTTGGGGACTTGGTGCAAAATCACTAGTACAATAGACTTAAAATGAAACACTTCAAACATATAGGTCTCAAGTGTATCATCGCATAGACATACAGGAGTTACATACTTGCTTAAAACATAGATGACTCGGTAGTGTATTTATCCCTTGAGCATTATAAGAAATAATTATGGAAGGACTATATGGTGCGATGATCCCCAAATATTTTAAATGATTCACTTAAAATATTGAGGTCTTGCTCGAATTTTAGCATAAACGTAAAGGGTTTAAATGCGCTTAAGATATTGAATTAAGAATGAAGTAGCAGTTTTACTAGTTAATCAAGGATGTTAGATCCTCCTTCATGTGTGTTACAGATTGACAAGATAGATGACTTGATTAGATTGAACTGGTTAATACTGTGATAGTGTGTCCACAAATTACCCATGAAAAATTGAAGATCAGCTGTAAACAAAATGTGCAAACTAATGGACAATAATCGATTATGATTCCAGCTTATATGAGAGAGTAAGGGAAAAAACAACAGTAATTGCTGTTTTCTGGGTTGTCAACTATAGTGATGACACTGAAGACCTTGAATCTTGCTACTGTCCTTGAAGTATGGTCATCAAGTAGGCAACTCTTTTGCTTCATTTATGTGTGTAAATTTTATTTCATTCACAGCGTTGCTTTTTGCAGGAAGAAGCACTTAAATAGTGCAATATACCGCAGATATACTCTGTTGATCTGTTGGATGAAACCCTGGTTTTGTTGAATTGGGAAAAGCAGAAAGGGGGAAGGTATGTCAAGTAGTGGAATCACGCATTGGTGCTATAGGTGTAGGCGTACTGTCAGGTTGCAAGGCAGCGGCAGAGATTGTTGTCCCCATTGCAATGGGGGATTTGTACAAGCACTCGATGATATGGTTTGCAGCAGACGGTTTGAGTTATTCAGACTGGACCATTATGAACAGCGAGGTCATCCTAGGCACCAATCAGTAGGAAGAAGCTATAATCACGATATCACGGGACGATCAGATCCATTTTCTGAGCAGCACCCTGCAGTTGGTCCATTGCTGGTGTTTGGTGGTCAAATCCCTATTAGATTGTCAGGAAATGGTGGTTTTGAGGCTCTCTTTGATGCAGCTCCAGGAATTGGGCTGACTCGTGTTAATGGTGGGGAGTATGTTATTAGTCATGGACTAGAAGAATTGTTTCAACAGCTTTCTGCTAATAATCAACGAGGCCCTCCTCCTGCAACAAGAGCTTCGATCGAAGCAATGCCTACAATTAAAATCTCACAGCTCCACCTTCAGTCTGAGTTGCATTGTCCTATTTGCAAAGAGAAGTTCGAGCTGGGATCTGAAGGCAGAAAAATGCCGTGTAATCATGTATATCATTCGGATTGTATTGTTCCCTGGCTAGTCCAACACAACTCTTGTCCTGTTTGCCGCCAGGAACTACCACAACATGAATCCAATAGTGGCCGCTACAGTAATGCCAGAAGAGGCGGCCATAACGGTTCAAATGCAAATGGAAGACAGCATCAAGGAAGACGGAACTTCTTCTCTTTTCTGTGGCCATTCCATTAGAGTTTAGTTTGAATATGACTTGATTTTCAACGTTGTATTTCTTGCTTAGTGGTAACTAGTGATTTGCAAGCTGGTTTGTAACGGGGGCAAAACATGGTTGTTTAAGGTTTTTGTCTGTCATATAGCCCCTTCTGTGTATATAGTCCTACCCTTTATCCATGTCCTAGATATATTTATGATCAAGCATTTTACTCTTAAGAGATTTAAAGTTCTTAAAATAGGGCTCCACCATGATCACTTTCACTTGCTCACACGAACATAACGTAATCGTACTGGCGTAGGATTGGATGATCTAACAAGACACTTCCTTCAAACGAAATAGCCATACCCTGAGGGATTTGAACATGCTTTACATAGGCATGGTCCGTGAAAAATCTTAACAAGCTTACTCCATCCTATTTTTTTCCCTCCTCTTCCGAAATCATAATTACTCATTGTGAAGCTTGATTAGAGTGGCTTGTTGCTAGCTCGACTGGAATCAAATCACAAATATGAGTCGTTGATGAATGGAAAATTCAAATTAATATTAATGTATGATTAAGGGTCTCTTGTTAAATCATATTCTGGTCATTTTAGCAACATATTTTTATCGTTTTTAAACACAATCCAAGTAGACTCTTTTCATCGGTTTTCAGTTTATTAATAAGAAGGATATGGAAGGATCATATTGGATGACCTATAAATTAAACTCTCTCTCTTTCTCTCTTTCTTTTTAAATGTAGATTAATATAACTAGTAATCTATATGTATATTATGAAGAATCTGATGTGATTCACGGATCTCAAATAGCGACATTCTCTACAATATTATAAATTGATAAAAAAATCTGAGATAATTTTGTGAAAATTAGCTTTACAAGTCAAAGTTAATTCTCAGAAAACAACCAGAAAGGATGCTTAAATGTTATCCTAATACGAGCACGGTACAAATTAGGGAATATTAAAAAAAAAAATATATATATGTATATATATAAATAAGACACAATTAAAAAAGGATGGACTGTCGTTCTTAAGAACTGTACTTGCGTTTGAGCACCTGTGAAGTGCCAGGATTTAAGATAGATTCTTAAAACGACCAATAGGCCCAACAGACTGTTAAATTCCCTACATTAACTTGTTTGGTATCAAAATATGATAAAAATTGAAAGCTTTATCCGCAAAGATGGAATGAAAGACATATCTATCCTTTCTAGAAAGATTATAAAAGTACAAATTATAGAAAAATTAGTAAATTATTAGCTATATATCATATGTTAGAGAAGCGATATAAAGTTTTCTAAATGTATTGCATGTTGGAGAAGAGATATAGCGGCGGTATTGAGTCAAACTTATAAAAATAACTGTATCGCATATTGGAGAAAAGATATAGACCTAAATTAAATAATTAGGTGTCAACATGCGATACATAAAAAACCCTAAACATGTGATATAACGATAGTAATTATGTAATTATTTTTATCTAAGTTGTGTTTACATAATTTTTGTTTAAATGATGGTTAAATATGAAGTAATCTCGTAAACATGAAATAAAGTTTCTAACGTTTTGGGTTTCCCTGGGATAAATATACGAAGTAAACTATTTTTTTTATAGGTTTTAAGGGATTTATAGTAAATTAAGTTGAAATTTTGATTACTAGTACTTGAGAAAGTAATCACACAAAACACTTAACAAAATAATAATATTAAATAATTCATGAAATTTGTTGACCATCAGTGATGTGTCTAAAAAAACACATTAATACAAAAATAGGATAAACCTAGGAAAACAATCACTAGGTATTCTATTAATAAGCCTTGCACAATAATCTAGTACTTAATTCATAACAGGAATCCCAATATTTAACATAAGTATTGAAAGGTCCCCATCACGGCTAGGGTACAGGCCGTGATCCTCTTAGATCATTATTCTTCATGCAAATCACGAGCGTGAAATTGGGGCGTGATTTGTATGATTATGGACATCTTTAAGATTATGATCTCCTCTAGTCTTCACATCAGCACAGGTAACAGGCTTTGTTACGGGCGTTATCATATGATCACATTCTTCATCACGGGCGTGATGTGCAATGTTACTCATTGCTGATTGTCATAGCCTGGATCACTGGTGTGACAAGCTTTCTTGTCCGTGATTTTCCATTTTTTTCTTGATCAATTGTAAATTGATCCTCGTTATCCTCACGGGCTTCTTGAAGATTTTCCCTCAAATCTTGATGGAAAATATATCCGTTTAGATCAAAGATAAACCTGCAAAACTCAAACACTATGAAATAAAAATTCTCAACTATGCTCAACACATAAGCTATATGATAAATGTGTAAAATTACACATTTATCTCCACTTAATTCATATGAAAATGGACTTTTCATTGAGCTTTCATGGAAAATCTTGCTTGAAATAATATGAAATGTTCATTCGGGTTACAATTGCAGAAATATTGCGAAAATGGATCAAAAGTGAGAGTTTTAATCAATCTCTCCACTTTATAAGTGTTATTAATTTGAAATGGAGTTTGACTGAGTAGCTATTGATAGCAGACCAAACACTTGTTGAGTAGTTGATTTGGAATTGAGGTGTTGAGTTGAACGAAGCAGCATAAAATCTGCACCAACCTACTTGGTACCTTATCAAGCTGATGCAAGTTAGATGAACCGACCTGAGCTGTAACATATCTGAACATCCGAGATTGAAGTCACACCGACCTGCTTCAACCAAGTCCCAAGCTGCTTTAACTCGCATTTAGCACCGAGCTGTTGAACCTATGAGTACCTTCAAACGCAACACCGAGCTGCTTTTGCTTGATCAGACACATGACCAGATTCGAGCAGCTTCACAAGAAATTCCACTGCCTTGCTGTAGTCCAACGTGCCGAGCTCCATGACGCGCGAACAGAACATTTCAAGTCCGAATCCTCCATTGGTGAACTGAGCTGATGTTGATATTTAGCTTCTCAATCAGACCAAACTCTGCAGCAAACAGATCAGGAGCAGCCAACATGCAAGCACTAGCACGGGAAGACCCGACCTGATCTGCTCTATACAGAATTAAGCACACCGACCTGGTGCGAGTCTATCAACATATCGAGCAAGACTTGACTTGGCCACCGACCGGATGAAATCTTCCGATCAAGCAATAGCCGAGCATTTCAATATCCCACACAATGACCAGTGCATTCCATGCACCTCAGTAGGGAGCACCCAAGCGAGACACCCAAGTGACGACCTGATAGCTCCAGTACCGTATCTATGCCAACCAAGTCATGTGATGAGCAACTTTGCCAACCAAGCTGCTATGAAGAATACCGACTTGACCTGTTCAGACAATTATCAAGCTCCACACGACAGCAGAACAGGACCGAGCATCCTTCAGTTTCCAACTGAGCCATCACTGCGACCTCGAGGAGCATCCACTGCTATCAACTACGTAACACCGAGTACTGATCTGCAATGATCTGCCGCGTACCCACCGAGCCCCAAGTTCAGCTGTGCATACAATGTCAAGTAGCTCAACAACTCCTATATCAATCATATCGAGCATCTTGATGTAAAGTTCACATGACGAATAGAGCAAATATCAGAGTTCAAGCACGATCAGCCCACAAGCGAGCATTACATGGCCGAGCTGTCCTTGCACATGACCAAGCTGCCAAGACCAACTCAAGCAATCTGATGTTTTATTCTCCTTTGTTATTTTGTTTGTAAATATTTGACAAGGCTTCTTTTGTACTCTTTGTTGTTTTTGGGATCCACTTCACTAAGAATACACTCACTCTACATCAACCACTCCACATTTCTGTTATGTCATAGCCACCAAACACAGTCAACTTTCACATCACTACACAATCAACCATCACATCATCATACCTTTACTTTCTGTACTTTTCACATATCTATATATACCATCTCCATCTTCATTTTGGGGTGGATCATTCTTCTAGTCTACCATACATCTTGACCTACTCCATTTTCCATCATTCCATCCACCTACATTCACCTTATACTTGACTTTGACCTCACTCCATCAACCTCGACCTCGAGCTCATTTCACCTCATCTTCTGGCATAATTTCTTACGCATTTTTCATTTATCTTTTGTAATGGATTATGTTCGGATTTACATGAATGAAATTCCATTAATCAGTATGAGCTAATTTTGTCTAGTGGGATTATGTGATGTGCATATGGATTTCTTGAGTAGTTGATTAGTAATTTATAACAAGTCTTGTTGATTTGGAACTTTGATTATTTCTATTTTAATGTTTGCAAGGTCAAAAATTTGTTTATGAACTTCTTGTAAATTAGAACTTAAGATACTCGAGAGGGATTTAAGAGCTCGATTGAAATAGAAATTACAATTTCGGAACTGACACGGACACGTGCTGTTTTGTCTCAAGTTGTAGAACTCACGTTCTTAATGTAGTGGAAATTATGATTTATTGACATGGATATGTGCTTGAACTATAAGTTCAACTGGAATAACATGGCTTGTGAGAGGAGTATGTTATTTAACCGATTATTATAAATAGGTTACTCGAGAGGGATATCCATTTTATAATTAGAATTTTGCGACTCGATAGGGAAGCAAATTCTTGTGAGTTTAGTCAAAATCTAAACGAACAAAATTGAGTGTAATTACAATGCAACAAATGGAAATCATAACCAAAACCATTACATAATCCTACACCTATTTACTGAAGGAGTTTCGCATTGTAATCTTAGCATTAGTTTAGTTTATAGTGGTAGAAGTAGTTTAATTAGTTTAGAATCATCAAACTCCATTTCGATTGCTTAGATTAGACTAGAACAATTACAATCTAATACTTAGTCAATTAGCTCCCTGTGGATTCAACCTGGTACTCACCAGTTTTATTACTGTATACGCACCCAATATACTGGCCGGTAGTTTTTACACTCTCAAAATATTCTCTTTCAACTAAAAGCATATCACTATCTCCAATGCTTGATCTGCGAACCCTCTCTTGAATAAGAATTCCCATAGCATTATAACATTAGCTCCAAGATCTCCAATGTTTCTCATGCAATCGTGTTTAGAGAAATAGTGAGAAAATTCATGCCTTTCATATGCAATATGGAAAACCATTTTTGTCACTAGATATCCATGCCAATCGACATTAAACACCTTGTCTTCAACCACGAGTACTCCATCACACGACTCATCAAATCCATATTGCATTGTAGCTTCTCCAACACAAGATAAAAGCCTATCATTTTTGTGGTATCCATTCAACACTATACCACCACAATAATCAAGTAAAACAAATGGAAAAAGGCATGATAGAAATTAAAGAGTCAATTATCAGACTATCTGCTTCTTCATATGGTATAACATAATCCATCAACCATTGACTACTATGACCACTATCAAAAGTCAATTAAGTAGTCAATATTATGTACTTCATAACCCTCTCCACAATAGTACCATGCACACATAAAACACTCTTCTAGTACACCCATCCATCTGTAACGTCCCAACGAATGTCGACAAACAGTTTATATGATCTCACAGGGACAATGGAATCACAACGATACTCAACTTTTGGTAATCCTATCAATGTATCAAAATATAATGGATTAACTATAGGAAGATAAACATAAAACACCTGAAAATCTCATTAGTTCCTATCACAATTGGAAGTAGTACTATCTTAGGTACACATATAGGTGTCTTAACTTGGAGGCAACAATGCACATCTCCTGTAACATCGATCTCTTCCATATCAACATCCTTTGTACCCTTATCATCACTGTCACAATCTATGCTACTAGTAATGTTCACCTATGATAAATGATCATCTTTAAGAACATCACTTATATTTTTCTCAATAAAAAAATCTTGCTCAATACTATTCTCTTGTAAGTTAGCTGTCATTGAAGCCTATAGCAATTTCATCTTCGCCACTATTTTAGAAACTAAAATTAGCACTTCCTTCAGTAAAGCGATCCAAATAACTTCCTCTAATGTCTAAAAACTCTAACAACCAATTTCCTTAACGATATCATGGTTTAAGTCGATCATAAATCTAGTAATGGTATTTACATGTGTTTCACACAATTCACAACTTGTAACAAGAGTCTTAAACACTTGGGCATATTTTCCAATCCCCATAGATCCTTGTTTTAATGTCAATAACTTTTGATATTGCTCACCTAGGGCTGTAAGTGAATCGAGACAGCTCGTGAGTTACTCGAGTTTGACTCGATGAAAGCTCAAATTTGACTCGCTTACAATCGAGTCGAGCTCGAGTTCGAGCTACTTGATTAGCTACTAAGTTCGAGTTCGAGCTTTAAAATACTTGGCTTGGTGAGCTCACAAGCTTAATCGAGCTTAATTGAGTATTCAATCGAGTCAAGTCAAGTTTATGTTTATCGAGTATTAAATACTCTTTATAGTTAAATCAATATTTAAAAGAATAAAGAGCTTAATTGAGTCAAGTTTGAGTTTATCGAGTATTAAATCGAGTCGAATTCAAGCTTAAAAATCAAAACTATTGAGTTCGAGTTTAAGTTTTTATTCAAGTCGAGTTTGAACTTGATATTGTATCGACTTGACTCAACTCGACTCGTTTCATTTACAACCCTATGGTCACCCTGATAATGATCCCATGATAAATTCTCTCCATATTGGTTTGTGTTGAATGGAAATGGAAAAATTTAATTTTCAATTTTCACTAATCATTGATTGAGTTTTTCAAAATTTTAAATGTTTTCTAAATTAGATTTAATAACTATAGTCGCACAGGGCATAAAGAATAGGAATCCATTTTTTTGAAAAGACAACTCAATGAATTTTTAAAACAAGTGACATAAAGTCTTCACCCATTCCTTGGAAAGAGGTAATTAGGATTGACTCCATTAGCAATCACAGATCTATTCATTTGAATGATCTCTCGATCTATTCAATTGAAATCAATCATGGATCTAAAAAAATGCACCATTCCTTTAAAAACCACAAGTTAAGTTCAAGTTATTAATTACAAACACCCAATCATCAAATTTACTTGAAAGCGCATTTGAAATCAAACTGAATCAGGAATTGGATTCGTATCCCTAAGCTGTAGGAGTTTATTTCTCCATGAAATAAGCACATATTAGAAGAAATAAAACAAATTCAAAATATTAATCAATTAATTGCTCAAAAATTCATAGAAATTACAAGCATTGGGTAAAATTGATTTTTACGCAAAAAACAAAAGAAATTCTTAAGTAAAAAGAAATGGAACTTCTTTTACCTAAAAATCCTTCAAAAATCTACTCTACGTTAATACTGATTTACACTATTAGTACATACTTTACAATACATGTTTGCACGTTTATTTATAAACTACTATACATAGAAAGCATGGCTTGCTTTATTGACACGTGGTAGATTCTTTCTAATAGAATTTGATAACTTTTCACGCACACATATGATCTGTGAAAACATTCATCGAGGGTCGCGTGTGATCTATTGGTCGAGGCTCGTATTAAGAAAGATCAGGCTTGAATTCAAGAAATTTCTAAGTACATTGTGCGTTTTTGTCCATTGCTCTATCGAGGGTAAAATTGAGAGAGTTGAGGGTCGTATTGTTGAGGCTCGAGGTAATTCTGGTGAAGAATTGGTATTTTGTCGAGGGTCGAGATTTAAGGCTCGACTTTGAGGCTCGATAATGTATTTTCTTCATAATGATGCTCAATTGCTTTGACCGGATTCAAGAGTCATGTCGAGGGCTCACAGTTGAGGCTTGGTAGACCAATTTTTGCTATCTTCTTTCTTTGTTTGGCCTCGACTGTGACTTTACAGGGCTCAACTTCTTCATTCTTGACTTTAATTGTTGTTTGCTCCAAATCTGAATTAAAATACTTGATTACTCTTTATTTGATTCTAAGAGCTTTAAAACAACATTATTTATCAATTACATAATTTTTGTAGGATTTTTAAAAAATTCTTAGCAAATTAAGCTCAAAATCCTATGAAAAATATAGAGTAAAAATAACTCATCACATACCCTTGCAAGTTCCTTTGGATCATAAAACTCGTCACTATTATCACGCCCCGAAGGGTACCTAAACGTCGCAGTCCACTGCACATAATATTAAAGCTAATGAATGACAACCTTAGTCACGTAAGAGCTTTGATACCACGTGCAAGGCGTGCTTCCAAGATAATAGGAGACTCAAAGGGGTGTTATGTTTAAGCAGATAATAAAAGCATGCAAGGATTTATAAAGATAACATGTTATAATCATTAAGTTTAAATTCTTACAACTTCTTAGAGGTATTCCCCCGTTCTTAAAGTCGTACTATTCTAAGCCAACTAAATAACATACATAGATGTAACAAAAGCTTACTATAGAGATTTTTCTTAGAAGTTTACACCAAAAACTAAAATATGCAAACTTCTTCCAAAAACTCCTAGTAATTTTGGCTCGTACCTGACAAATAGGGCTCCTTGGTGCCAACCGCAAGTAATCAAACTGAAACAAAAAGCTATAGGGATATAAGTAAAACTAGCTTAGTAAGATAACTCTCTTCTTCAAAACGTTTCCATAAAATTATACAAGTATTTTAGACAAGCATATGTGTATGCAATAATCATATGAGTAATCAGAATACATATGATTAACTGGAAACCATGTGTCGCATGGATTTATGCCCTCCATGTCGGGGGTTGAGTGGTTATTGGCCCATTCGACCATCAATAATTGCAAACTTATCGGCTCCTACTTGCCCACGTAAACTTCTCGGCTACTAGTGGCCACCACTACAACTTCTCGTTTCCCTACACGAAGAATAGTAGTGAAAAATAAATGTGACTCACGATATGTCATGCACGAATCATTTTTAATATTAGTTTATCCAATTATTGTTAATTCCAAGTTAAGGGTGACCAAAATAATATTCATCATACCATCACAAGAGAACATAAATTATTCATCAATTCTTCTTTCGATATACTTATATTTTTATTCAACAACCACCTCATTCAACATGCATCCAATTCACACAACATTTCTTTTTATCTTTCCTTAATTTCTAGTGCCACTACTTACAAACACATTCAAAGAAATGTAATTGTAAGGGATTAACTCACTCTATGGCGATCATTCCTAATCGAAGTAGTCCTCCGGGAAAGCGATATCTGTTCCTTCTTTACCTAAACAAGATGAAATACCCAAAATGAGTCTTTCATAGAATTTCTACTTAAAGATTCTAAATCTATCTTTTAATTGCGGTATAAATCATAATTGTGGAAATTCTAACTTAAAATGGTCATAACTTACTCATTTTAACTCAGAATTTTGCATATTATATGTAGTTTTCTACCTAATCGAAAAGATCTATCTATTTCTAAGGTTATTTTCATTGTAAGGAGTCATTTGGGTCTCGAATAAGAGGGATACATGTTTACCACCAAAATTCCAGCCTTTAAAAGCAAAATTTTCTAATCCTTCATTCACTCAAAACTTGTTAAGTAAAACTTAAATATGTAAACCCCCAAATTTTGGAATCGGTTTAGCATAAAACCCTAAACCGGAAGTCAAATGGAACCTAAAGGTCAACAAAACCCTAGTTTACCGTAACCAATTAAGTCTGGTATTGTCGTTTTCTTTAGCCTTGGAAAACGAAGTTGGAATAATTAGCTAGAATAGTTCGTAATAGCTATAGGTTATATAAAAACATTAGTTTTGCGGATTTCGAGTGTCTTTCGAACCCGATCGGACACAATTCTCTAAAAACGTGTCCGAGAGCCCGAAATAGTAAAAATATTCTGAATATACTGTTAGACTCGTAAAAATATAAGGTTTTCAAAAATATCAATTTTGTAATTTTTCGGTAGCTAAAAATAACAGATATCGTATTTATACGCGTATTTTCTTACTACCGATACTTTATTAGTCATATCTATCTTACATTATACTATTTATTACTATTCTACACTATTCTTTTATCTCTACTTTTTCTTACACCTATTCTTACGCACTCCATAACCTATAATCCTTACTTTTTACCTTTCCCATAACTTTATATCACATCTACCTTACATATTACATCTTTTATTTAACAAAATCAACAAAATAAAATCTCTTTTCCCTCTCTTTTCCCTCTCAATTTTGTAATTTTTCGGTAGCTAAAAATAACAGATATCGTATTTATACGCGTATTTTCTTACTACCGATACTTTATTAGTCATATCTATCTTACATTACACTATTTATTACTATTCTATACTATTCTTTTATCTCTACTTTTTCTTATACCTATTCTTACGCACTCCATAACCTATAATCCTTACTTTTTACCTTTCCCATAACTTTATATCACATCTACCTTACATATTACATCTTTTATTTAACAAAATCAACAAAATAAAATCTCTTTTCCCTCTCTATATGCATGGCCGGCGCCCCCTCCCCTCCTCTCTCTCTCAATTTGTTTTATTTTTCTTTTATTTTAATGACACAAAATTTACTCCACATTTTCCTATAAAATACTCCCCTCCTCTTTTACTTCTTTCACACATTCACTACCCACAAATTTCTTACCAAAACTCTCTCAATTTCTCCTCTCAAAACTCTCTCAAAATAACCCCAAAACAACTTCTACCTACAACAAAAACCCATAACCACATACTACTACCAAAACCTTCTTTAGGTAACTACCTTCTTTTATTTCTTCTTCTTCATGTCATGTAACTTTACATGACCATAGTGTGAGTTTTCAAAGACTACAAGTTATGGAAGCTACATTATGTTCATGTATTGTTCTTGTTCATGAAAATCTATTTATGTTTATGTTATTATTTTGTTCATATTATTTTTATCTAAGTATTATTATCTATATATGTACATATTCTTTAGAGCATATAAGCTCACTTGCAATTTATTTATTTCATGCAAAGCAATTTATTTATTTATTCCATTGCAATTTATTTATTTATTCCTTATTAAATTAAGACTAATCTCTAGTCTTAGACTTGTCCTCATCAAGTCAAAACAAGTTTTCTTTCTTTCATTTTATTTTATTTTGGGACTAGTCTACTTCTTAGTCCCTGGAGCCTTGAAAAAGCTAAGACTCCAATACTTGACTTTATTACTTATGTTATTTTACTTGCTAGTATTTTCTTATAAGTTCATGTCCATTTAAATTGTTGTCCAAAGTATCAAGTTCTAAAAATAAATTGACAAAAAGAAGATTTTAACACATTAGAAATAAGTTTATGTAAAGAAGGAAATCTATGGTTTGAAAAACAAAAATAAAGTTATCTCTTTTCAAGTTACAAGAAGAAACTATTAAGATTTTAGAAACTACTTTACTATAAAAAGTTCTTAAGTCACATATTGTTCTACTTTGTTTTATCAAGAAAATAAACTTTTATGAATGGATGATTTCTATGGCATGAGAAAAGAATAAGAAATTTTCAAGTAAAGATTTTTACAAACAAATAGACAAAGGAATTTGTACAAGAAAAATAAATAGGAAGAATAGTGTATTTTTAAAAACTCCAAAATAGTATAGAAAACTTAGAAAATAGGAAAATTTAATTTTACTTGGGAAAAATAATGAAAACAACATAAAGCATTTTTAGAAAACAAAGGAAACAAGGTATCCATTTCAAGAAATTTACAAAAACAATTTTTGAAAACTATATTTTTCTAAAAACTTTAAACCAACATTGTTTTACTCAAGAAAAATAATTGGACAACAAAACACTTGAGCATGCTTAAATATGAGTTATATAGTTATAAAAAAAGAATTTTTCAACTATATAGATAACTAAGTATTTATCAAACAAATTTTGATTTCTTGAACCAAAGTTGTTTTGTGTTGGAAAATTCGTGGTGAACTTTGTCGCCACTGTTTCGGGGCCTAAATGATGTATTTTGACAAAAATAGTTTTAGAAATGGATAGATCTTTTCGAATAGGTAGAAATCGGTATATTATGTGCGCGATTCCGAGTTAAAATGACCAAGTTATGGCCATTTTAAGTTGGAACATTTCTTTATACGAACTTTAACGTTCTCTTGACACTGTTTTGTCAAATTTCAAGAAAATCATCAAGAAATACTCATTGTGGGTAGTTTCTTTGGCTAGGTGACCCCGAGGAAGGATTCCTTTAACTCGAGGATTATTACGACTAAGTGGAGTGTGTGAACGACTCATCCCCTAGAGGAATAGTCGACATGGCATCGGGAGTTTATTTCCATTAAATGCTATACTTGTTGTGCTTGTAAATTAGTTGCATTAGAATTAGGAAAAGATAAATCGATATGTATGTAAAATAATTCTTTGAAAGAATTTTAAGAATATCGGAGCCGGAATTGTTTTAACTGTTTATTTTAGTATAACATTTGATTGGTATGATATTCCTTGATCGCCTTAAATTCAAAAATAATTATGCTATGACTTTATAAATAGATGAATTCATGCATACCATGAAGTGAGTCACATTGCATTTTGGGTTATTATCCTTGGGTGAGAAGGATAGTAAGCTCATGTCGAAAGAAACACTTGGCGGGAGATCCGAAAGCGATTGCTTGGCGGCTTAAGGGAAATGCTTGGCGGAAGATCCGAAAGCAAGATCAAATCAAGTAGATTCGGAATGCTTGGCGATGAGTGCTCGCAAGCTTAAAACTTTTTAATTAAAGCTACTTGTTTTAAGGATAAGTATCACCAAAACCCGAATGGAGGACGCAAATCCATTCAACATATAGTTCCCGGAAAACTATATGCTTATTTGCCCACGTGTTTGTTGCATTATATTTGATTGTTTAAACAACTTGTTTGAAATCTTGTTACAAGAAGTTATTTATGGAAATAATTCTCACTAAGCCTATTAGCTTATACCCCTATAGATATCTTTTGCAGTTTCCCTACTTATGGTTAAGGCCACGAGGACCCTACGGTCAGGTAATTTCTTTTAGATAAAGAAATTTTAGATGAAGCTTTGTATTAGAGAAAATGTACAAATGTCTTGTAATAGATTAGTGATCAAAGGAAAATGTCCCTAAGTTTGTAAAACCATTGCTATGAATAAATGTTTATTATGAATCCTCTTTTTTTAATACGTTTTTATATCTCCTTAAGCTTCATAATTCCATATATGGTTCTCTAAATTTGTGAAAGTACGCCTTACACTTAATATAAAGCTTTTGGGATTGGCTAAGGTTGTCATACTTAAGCTTTAATATTGAGTGTGGCGAACTGTCACGTTTAGCATATCCGTTGGGGCGTGACAAAATATGTATATGGTTGAAAAGAATTCCTTTGGTACATAAATAGACTCATAATTTATGCATGATGCTATAGGTGTTGTCTCATTTAATTAATTTCCATAAACAACTTTTCCTAAGTTTTGAAAAATTGGATTTGTTGTTAAACTTTTCTTTATGTGGTTGAAATAAACTTATAAATCCTTGGGTTATTATATTTTAATGTTCTATATTTTCGTTCTTTAGTTTATCAAAAAGTGAGTTAAATTAAAGTTTGATCTTTTAAATTACCTAACAATTTTATTTCTAGGATTTGAAAAATAGAGTTTCAAAAGTTTCTTTTAGTAGTACCTAATGTTCTTGTTGGTATATTTCCTTATTATATCTATATTTTAGAAAAAAAAATGAGTTTATTCTTTAAAAATTTACTTTCTTAAATTGTTGACAAATTTTGATTTCTCTAAGTGGGTTTCTTAAGATTTGTAAGTTGATTTTTTTTTAACCTTAGATTAAAAACTTGTTTAGTTCTTATTTTGAAAAATATCAAGTTAAGATTTTTCATGTTACCATTTGTTGGAAAGAAAAGTATTTTAGACTTTTGAAGAAATTTTCTTTATTAATATTTTGAAATTTCATGATGAGTTTATATAAATTTCTGAAAAGAATTTGTTAAAAACATCCTTCTAAGTCTTAGTGAAAAATATTTGTTAAGAGATAAGTTTTCATGAGTTTAGCCTTATAAAAAAAAAAAAGCTCTTTTTATTTGGACAACAACACATTAGCCATGCATGAATATGATTATGTAGTTTATAAAAAGATAAGAATATCACAAGATAAGGTAATAAGAAATATAAGGAACATATAAGCATAATAATGTCCAGTATTGGGAGCCTTAGCTTCATCAAGGCTTCCAAGGACTAAGAATAGACTAGTCCCAAAAGAAAAGAAAAAGAAAGAAAGGAAAAAAATTCATAATAATAAGAATAATAACAACAATATGAGCATAATAGTAAGAACATAATAGTAAAAGCGTAATAACCAAACATAACGTATGAACAATGAACAAAACATGAACATAATGTTGTTTTATTAACCTCCATGGGTTTTTAGAAAACACACACTATGTTCATGTTAAGTTACATGAACATAAAGATTAATCTACTAACAATATCATATCATAAAGTTTAGGTATGATAAAAATAAAGTATGAACATATTGTTGCTGTCTTAACCTCCATGGGTTTAGAAAACACACACTATATTTATACTAAGCTAATGAACATAAAAAAGCTTAAAGGATTATTACCTATAAAAGAAGAAGAAAGTAGAGAGAAATTTTGGAGAGAATTTGAGATAGTAATGATAGTGTAAGAAAGGTGTGAAGGAAATGAAAGGAATGTGTGATCTTTATAGAAAAAAGTGGAGGATAATTTGTATTAAATAAATAAGTAACAATTAGAAAAATGGGAAAGAGAAAGAGGGAGGACCGACGCTACTTGAGAGGAGAGAGGGAGAGATTTTTATTTTTTTTGTATTTTTGTTAATGAAAAGTAAGATGTAAGAGATGTGAAATTGTATTGGAAATGAAAATTGTAAGAAAATAGGTGTATAGATTGTAAGGAAAAGTAGAGATAGATGAATAGTAGTGAATAGTAAACAAGACAATTAAAGTACCGTTAGTAATAAAAATACGCATAAAAATGCTATATCTGATATTTTTAGTCATCGAAAAATTCTAAAACCGTTATATTATGAATCTTTATATAATTATGAGTCTAATGGTGTTATCGGAATATTTTTAACATTCTGTGCGTCCAGACTCTAATTTTGAAAACTGATCCCGTTCGGGTGCAAAATGAACTTAATTTTCCCGCATATGATCTTTTTATGTTCTGCTATATTATTACGGACTATAATCTATAATTATCTTGATTTTATTGTTTTAGGATTAAGAGCGCGGGATTGTTGGATCTAAATACATTGTTTTGACTTATACGATTATTAGGGTTTTTGTTTGATTCGCGGCTGTTGAAGATTAATAAAACTATTGGGAAAATCTAAGGGCTTACAACCATAGTTCAACAATCCCTATAAATTTCTTAGCAATTGCATACCCTAAATTACAATTAGGGTGTGAGAATTCTTCAACAACCCGTGTTACTTGCAACTTCTAATCTAAATATTCTCCCAGGGATTCATAACCATCAATTTTTGATATATTTATTTTTATTATATTTAATACCTTAGTTTTAGGGTAAATATCATAACGATACCTACCATTCATGGCTTTCATCCAAAACTCCAGATCTTATACCAATAATAGAAAACCTTAGTTTTCAGTCAAACCATACGAACCCTAATCACACAAGGCATGGATAAGAATGATAAAAATTCTAACTTTGATCACCACATAAACCCTAGGATTTAAATCACACTCCAACAATATTCAAGATCACAATCCTCAATGTCAAACAAACCTTATTAACACAAAAGGTTATATCTTGCATTTACCAAACATTTTGTTGTTGCAATTGTAATATGTCAGTGTAAGCCTTTAAACCAAGATATGCAAGAAACGTGGAACCTTTGCTCTGACACCAAAATTATGATACGTCTAGGAATTTAATTACTAGTGTATCTATGGGTTAATATTATGATGTGAATAAAACATGCTCCGATACTAAAATTATGATACGCCTAGGAATATAATCACTAGTGTATCCATGGGTTAAAATATTATGGTATGACTAAAACACACTCTTATACCAAAATTATGATGTGCCTAAAAAATACTAATACCAATATAGGATAAACCTAGAAGACAATCACTAGGTATTCTGTTGATAAGCCTTATATTAATAATGTAGTGCTTAATTTATAAAGAAATCCCAAGACTTAATACAAGTATTAGGGTTTCTTAAATAACAAGAATAGAAAAAAAGAAGATATGGATGGCATTATTCTAGGATATGACACACCAATAACAAACTGAACTAAACTCTCACTAATTTGATATGACTCACTAAAGTGGTTTGTTCACCACAATCGATAAGAATGATAAGAACACAAGACTTTCGCTACAATCACAAGGATTGATAAGAGAAATGGTTTCTCAAAGAGAAGAAATTTTCATTTAATTGATAAAACTTGTTAATATTTACAAATAAATCCCTTTATATACTAATGACCTAAAAAAGGGTAAGATAGTAATTAATAACATATCCTAGTCAAATCTATTTAAAAGATATTTAATAAGATAAAATAAAAATATAAAATAAATTAACTTGTCGGCATTGAAACGGTCCCTATCATGATTGAATTATGGGATGTGATCTTCTCAGATCATTATTCTTCATATAAATCACAAGCATAAAATTAGGGCGTGATTTCCATGATCACGAACATCTTCAAGACTATGATCTGCTCTGGTCTACACATTAGCGTAGATAATGGGCTCTGTTATGAGTGTTGTCATATGATTGTGCCCTTCATCACAGGCGTATGTGTAGTTTTATCAATTTGTCGTTCTCCACTGATTGTCACGACCTCGATTACGGCCGTGACAAGCTTTCTTGTTCTTGATTTTCTTTTTTTTTCTTGATTAATTGTAAATTGATCCTCATCAATCAATATATAGAATTACGAGATATTTATAATGAAATGAATATATATATAATCAACATCATATAAGGAAAATGGTAGATAAAAAAAAAATAGTATAGGAAATAATACAATTGAAAAACTGTAGTCAAAACCTTCCAATGTGTCTATTAAAAAAGATATGCTATTAAACATCTGCAAACAATCAAACATGCTATTAGAACCAACACTATGTCTTACTTAGGAACCTTTCTATAGACTAAAATAAACATTAGAACCCTTAAGAATTCTCCTTCAGAAGTAACTTGGACTATTGGAATAAACTCTTCTTTGACTTCAATCTTGATCTTCCTTAAGCTTTTGCTTGCTTGTAGAATCTAGGCTTCGTCCTCTTGTATACGACTTCTTCCTTAGTCCCTTGAAATTGGAATTGCGATTTTAGTTCCCATCATCACCCCTTTATTTGAAAAAAATTGCTTCAAATCTTGCTTCCATTAGGAATTATAATATGATAAATGTAGTGGAAATCGTTTTCCTTTTTTTCTGTTAATCATGTGTATAAAAGCTTTCCTTCAGGATATATGTACGACATATAAAATAAAATATAAAATGATGGCTTATGTTAGATCCATTGAAGAGTAAAGTAATTTACCTTAGCTTTGAAGAACCCTAACCTGAATATGTAACTGGAATTTACTTTAATTCAATGATAAATTAGTGATCTTGAATATTTTTATGTGTATGCTTTATTTGTTTCTTAGATTGATATTGTGGACATATTAATTCATGTTAGATTTTATAGTAATAGCTTAAGAAATTACTATTATAAATAATTTTGCACAAACGATGCTTGTTCTTGGTTATGTACTATAAAAATCAATAAGTACACTAGCCTAAAAATTGATCGCAGAGTAGTATTGAGTATAGACTTTTAGTTGGTTAAGTGATCATATCAGTGGTGATATTAGCTATACTTGTATCATTCATGAGAATAATTATCAAAGGATATCAAGTTATAATATTTACTACTCTTGGACTCAATTGTGGCACACCATGGAAATGGTGGTAGCTTTACCGTAGTGTCAAACTAATGCTCATTAAAGGGATCATCTCGATTGTTGACAAAAAGAAGAGTCCACAATTATATTACCTACATTTAGACTTATTTAAGTATGAAGTGCCATGGCATTGAAGATAGCCTTACCATGGTAGCTTAAAAGTGCTCAAGAGAATGGTTGCAACTTGCAATAGAGTAATGACAAGGGATGTCAGATAGTGATGTCAACTATAATTGGATGTCATGAGCCTATGGTAGCAACATTAGCTATACTAAGTATGACAAGTGTTGATTCCACCAATAGAGTTTAGGCCTTACAAATACAGAAGATTTATTAGTGGTGGGTTAAGGAGTTGTGCGGTGCGGCTACTCTAATGCTTAAGTTAGTCCATAGGTTACCTCAAAGAACTCAAAGGAATATTTTAGAAAACAATCAATAAAATATGATTGAATTCCTTTACTTGGTTGAAGGGAAGGGCTATTTATAGTTGACGTCATATAAGAATGGGGCTCACAGAATCTTTTTCAATTAGGGTAGACCTTAGGTTGGTAGCTGACCTAGTCCCATGGTGAAGGAACCATCTAGTGCAAGAGGTCAAGGAGTTGCTAGAGTGCGAAGCGTAGCCAGACTGGAGTTGCCCCCCTTAGTCCCCTAGTCGGAAAGGAGCATGGGACAAGTCATGAGAGGTTAGCTCGTTAATGAGCTTAAATGATGATGTCATCGCGAACCTTTCCTCAAAAGTCATATCTTGAGGTTAGGAGATCAGAATTTATGTTGACTTGGGCTCATTGGGAAATCAGGTGGTGAGGTTTTGACTTAGGCAGATCCAATAAGAAGATTCTAGGCCCGTTGGCTTGCGTGTTAATCATGGGCCTTTCATCCCATGTAAAGATTATTGTGGGCCAATAAACTATGACCACTTATTTATCATCAACACTTGTCCTTCTATTCTCATTGTGAGGCCATAAGGAGAGTAGTTGTGTTTGCCGTAGCCTTCGAAGTTATCATTTGAGCTGGAGAGTCTTTAGCCATTTTGAGTTTTATCCCCCACTAATGGTAAGTTTTTTCTTGACAAGACATTGTTTTGAGAGTAATGCTTGAGGGAGAGCTAATGAGACTTGTTTCCTTGTTTATTTAGAGCCTTGTAGAGGTTAAGAGATTGGGAGTTAGAGTAAGCAAGCTTGAGAAGGAGCTAGCCAAAATGCAGTAGGAGGGCCTTTAGATGAAGAGTGATTTGATAAGCCTCCAGGTAGAGTACAAAAAGGAGGTGTAGATTGTTGATAGTCTCCAACTGAAATCACCTGCCATGAGTCAAAATCATTAGCCTTGATGTAAGTCTCCATGCGCATTTCCAATAAGGATAATTAGAACCATTAAAATAAGGTGCTCTATTCACTGCAATATTTGTTTCAGCCATGATACTTGGATCACTCAATAATAATTGAGGCAAGCTCTGATACAATTGTTGGTCCCAATAATGTAAGCAAGAGGGGGAGGGGGGGGGGGGGGGGGGGGGGGTGAATTGCTTTTTCACAAAATAAATTCTTTTCGAAATTTTCAATTCACTTCCTTTTGATTACTTTATTAAATTTAGAATTAATTAAACTTGCTGTTTAGAAACTAATCACAGCTGATAATCACACTTGTATATCTATTTTAATTCAAAACAGATCAAAATTAATTTTATGCGGAATACAGACAACTCTCTGAAGTACTCTCTGAAACAGGTTCCGAACGTGACAGTTTATCAAATACTTCAATATAAATTGCACGAAAATAAAAGAGTAGGTAGAGAAAAATGCAAATCGATTTATAGAGGTTCCGCCTCGAGCGTCAGTCCTCTCTTCCAACTCCACGTTGGGGACCCGGTATTCCACACCGGTTTGTTCCACTATATCCAAAATCAAAAGTTACAAGCTTGTCTTGCCAATCCTCTTGGCTACAATACACTCTGTCCCAATTCTCACGTTATCCTATAACACACAATTGGTCTAACAGATAACTTGCAACACTCAACCTCACTAAAAAAAAATTGAATGATACTCAATCAAGGAAATACAATAAATATCCTATCTTCGAACAAAAATTGTGAACACTTTGTAACGCAAGGACTTTTGAGAGAAATGCACTCGAAGACTTTTTCTTTCAATAGAGAGTTAGAGCAAGATTCGTTCTTCATCATATCTTCCTTGTTGTTGTGCTTCCTCTATATATTGTTTTATCTCAACGGCTAGCAAAGAAGTCGTTCAAAACAATTCGAATTCTTCTCAAATTGAAAATATTTGACTTGGCAAAATTCCCTCCTTTGAAGTGTCTGTTACGTGTATTATCAATCCCGAATAATCTTCTTAGCTTTATCCAAATTTCGTTGATGCTGTCATCTGATAATGTCTCATATATCTTGATATGTTTATCCATAACAATTTGGATAAATACTTCAACAAACTATCCCATAAAAATAGTGATATCCTTTGTCCTTGAAGATAAGCTTTAAAAGATCTTCGTTTCGAGAATTTGAACCAACATGAACTTGGTAAAATATATCCCTTATCTTTAGGAATTTGCTGACCACGTGAAACATAAAAAATCTGACGATCTTCTTCCTTAAGAAAATTAAATAGACGTAACTTATAATAAAAAATTGATGAAATAAATCCCCTTGGATATTTTATCCAACTTTAGTGGAACAAAATGAATATACTAACCAAATATATTCATTTCGTGGAGTCAGGCCTGAGATTAA